>OX453253.1:3215988-3721409 GCA_949709985.1 Luffia ferchaultella | reverse complement strand
AGACAAAGTTTTCAAGTGATATCAAATGGTAGTAACTTCTTAAACGTTCTAATTGGTGTTAGTAAATACTCATTATTGCCGAGGAGCAGAGTAACTAAATTGATGAAAAAGCTTTAATCCTTAGATTTATTTAAATTAGTGACTCCTAGCGCCATCTGTCGGTCAACAATGGCAAAACATAATATTCAAGATTGTCTAGAAAATATTTTTCCGGTTCTGCGGTCTTCTAGAACACTCTGAAAAAATAGATCTATAGAGCGATAGAGTGTGCAGTTTTGAGGTTTGAACTCAAAGTTATAAGAGATGCCTTTAGATAATGTAAAGCGTAACATCTTTATGTGATATTGCTGGAATTATGTGATACATTTGAAATTAAATTATAATCAGGCAGCGTGCAATGAGCATTTACATTACATTACATCTCTATGAAAACGTCGTTAGTTTGAATGACAGATGACAGATTATTGGTGTTTCGCGTATACAAATTTTAAAATATAAAGTTTGGTTTCACATTAGTTCCATGGGTGAAACCCATGGAACTAATGTGAAACTAATAAGTACTACCTACAACTGGAATGTCATCTCATTAACATCAGCATGGTCATACCTATACTGGTGATTAAAAAAAAGTGCGAAAAGGAAGTAACCGGGTGCATGGTTGCCTAGGTTCAACAGAGATTCGTTGAGCTGTATGTCATTTGTACCAATTGTCACTTGTGCAGTCAGGAGCGTAACAATATTTTAAATTAGTGGCTAATAACTACTTAATACCCGTCATAAGTTTCAAAATATTATGCTAAATCACCCCTTAATACTTCTTCAGTCCAGCAACTATTGCGTTGTACAAACATCGATGCTCTATTTCAAATTACTCAATCCGATCCCGTTCATTGACTACAATTTTTTTTACAGATGCATCTGCCGTCGCTGGTGTCGACGACGTGCGCCATCTAGTGTCTCCGAAAGCAGTGAACACAAACACGCCAACCATCAGGTCAGTTTTTATTGTGACCGAAAAATGGACAGAAGTCTATAATTAAAACAGGTGTTTTATTTTAAAACTATATTATGGATATAGGTAGTCATGATTTTCACAATATTACGTAGGTTATGTTGACTCGATTACAACTGAATTTTTTTTTAAATGTGCAATTTTCGATGTCCAAGTAATTTTTTTAGATGACGGGCGTTTACATAATGCAAGCCTAACATTGTGTACTTTATTGGAAATAAAAGTATTTTTGCATTATCGTTTATTTACCTTTTCATACACAAATCCCTATACGATTCTTTAAAATGAAAACGATGACATCATGCCTTATAAGAAACACTGTATTAATAATCACAGTTTTATACGATAGTAGAAAACAAAGTACTTAAGCTTTGCAGCGGTTCTCCAACCGAATAAGTCGAATAAGGATTTCTCTCAGTAACTGGTAAAACAAATAGCTGAGTTTTCTTTCGGAATCCCAATCTAAAAATGCTTGGGCATTGTAATGCAAACCGATGTCGATTTTCTTATCAGAAAACGAAATTGTACTACAATGTTTCTAGAAATTATGGTAGGTACCAAAATTTCATCGTTTATGAAAACATACACGAAAGAATTTTATGTGTTATTATTGTTTCTATTATTATTTCGAATGTATAAAATCAATTATTTATATTATTTTCAATCACTGAACTATATACCTACTACTAGAAGAGACGGCACAAAAAAAATCTGTGCGCCCGGCATTATCACCTTGTTTCTATCATATTGATTTTTCTACCAAGTATAATACACTATTATCCATGTCTTATACGTGTTAAGCTTGGTTCGTTTTCACTACGATACACACAATTGTAAGTCTTATACAAGTATTTAGTAGGTATTATACATGTCGTGACAATACTTGTATTTAAAACAAGTATGGCGGTAACGGTAGAAAATAATGTAGGTGTACAAAAATAAGTTTTAGATGGTTTTAGTTTTGTTTTGTTTAATTATTGACGACAAGTGATGCCACTATCTTTTTTCTTCGCAATTGATTGATTTTTACACGTTTTTAACAGCCACGACGACATTTTTGAATTGTTGTTTAATCACGTTGTCGGCATGCGGTCGCGATGAGCATAGTTGAGTGGTTGCATTAGTTATTGCCGGTCGACATTCGAGTTCATTCGAGAAGAATGCTTCGCGCAAACAATATTAGTTCGATGTTTTCAGTCTATTATTTACACGGACATGTAATATATAAGTCCATTGTATAACAAGTCTATATATATTAATATTATATTATGTACCTACTAAAGGAAGCAGATGTCGCATTAACGTGCAAAAAGTGAAAAACTAAAATTTCTACAATTTTGGTAATAGGATTTAGTCTTATAGCAAGTATAATTTTTTATTTATCTAAAAAGTATGGAAAATGAAAACATTGCATGTGCATTCTACATTGCTTAAAGATAAATCAATATATAGCTTAAACAGATTAGTTATGTTTCTAATTATTTTTGTCGCAGTGGGTTTTTGTAAAATTCTTTTAATATTATTCACGTTGTTATTACCTTTAAGTAATTACGAAAATCGTTGTAAGTCTGCCTTCGAACAATTAAAAACTAAATAACAAAAATAATAACAATAATAATTATTATAATAATTGGGAGATCCCACACAGGTGGATTGTAACGACTGGCAACTATTGATGGCAAGCGGGACCGACGGCCTAACGTGCTCTCTGAGGCACAGAGTCAGTGATAGTTATGTACATAAGTCAGAAAAAACTCATTGGACATGCCCTGGGATTCGAACCACGGCCTTATAAACAAGATACGGGCTCGCTACCACTCGGCTATCACGACTTCTTGTGTGCATTAACAGAATATCTATTTGTTCCGTGTCTGGATGTAAAGTATCTATATACCATCTACCCATTAATGCCCCACTACAGGGGCTTAGGTCTCCCCTCGGGATGAGGGGCTTGGAGCTTAATCCACCACGCTGCTCCAATGCGGGTTAATGGATTGTAACGACTGCCATCTTATTGACGGTCTACGTATCTATATATGTAAATATTATAAACAAATAAATATTCAAGTATATAATATCAGCTGCTTAGTTTGGGACCAGATGGTGCTGTGGGACGTCCCAGGTATTATTAGTATTTATTATTAATTTAAACATGGAATTTGGATGTCGTCTAAATTGATCTAATCTGATCTAAGACTAATCCGTGGTCGGGCCTACAATTTTGAGATATTGACGTCCTCACATCAATCATTGATTGCTTAGCTCTATAAAAATCTAGACCATTACTATACTACCATACTTTGAAGTTGAGATCGAGGTTCTTAGACAAAGAGAAAATAACTTTTTTTATGTCGTAAGAATGACCGATTGCTCGAGTTGTTAAAGACCCTAAGTGCGGAGCCAAGGGTAGTGGGTTCGATTTCTGCCCGGGACAAATATTTGTGTGCATGGACATGTCTATTTGTTCCGTGTCTGGGTGTAAAATATCTTTACATGTATATATTATAAAGAATATTTAAGTATGTATATCAATTGTCTAGTACCCTTAATACAAACTTAGCTTAGTTTTAGACTAGATGGCGCTGTCTTGGATGTCCCAGGTATTAATATTATTATTACTTTACAAATAAATTTGATACCCATTTCACTAAATACAAAAATGTAAAAAGGAGCCAACTTCGATGCGAAGAATGTGCGGGATTGTCGGCTCCGCCGAGAAAAGAATTATCATCTAAATGGATTCGAAGTTATATAGAAGTTCCATAAATCATAGCTATAGAAAAACACAACTTTCTTAAATTGCATTAAAAGGAAATTTGTTGTATTCGTTGGTACGTCCTAAATATAGATATTTACCGTCCCAAGCTTTCACAAACAAGTAAATTTATTTGTAGTACGTGTAATAAAATCATAAAATATTTTATTTATTTATTATTTCATATCAAGTAACAAAGACTATTTGTTAGTAAAATACCTGCATTACATTACAATCTAAATGTTAGTAACATAACGGTCAAAATTAAAACAAACTACAAATCACAAATCAACATCAAATTGTAAAAATTTACTAAGTCATACACAAGATGTCAATACTATACTCTGTAAGAAATGCTTATCCGAGACAATGTGTATGCTTTTACAATAAGATCCCAGTTGACATTCAAGATCTACCCCTTCACAAGTTTAAAACTACAATAAAACAAAAGCTTTGTACAAAAGCTTATTATAAAGTATCGGACTACTTAGATGATAAAAATCCATGGGTGTAAGCCACTCGCCTATCAGTAATTTGTTTAAAATATGACAACCTGCAAAGTTGCATAATCAAGAGACAATAAATTTTCATATAAAAGAATTGAGAACTTGTCTATTCCTTTAGCTATGGTTAAGGAACTTCTTTGTCTTCATCACCTACCGAAAGCACCCGAAAGTGTGAATACGTCATCTGTTGAGGATAGAGTTTTCGCACTTTCAAAAGAGATACGCAATCGGCAAGCAGCAACAATCGGTCTCACAGAGAATTGAGTAGGTTAGGGGTGCCATGTGACGGTATTTGTTTGGAGATAAGTGTCCCAAAAAAATTACTCCAACAACGAATATAAATAAAAATATTATGCATTCGTATATAGTTTTGTCTCTGATTTGTATAATTTTAGAAAGCGATTAAGTAGTTCATCTTTTTCACTCACATCGTTAATATCCTGTAGCATTTTAGAGTTTAGGCTATTAGATCTGTCTTAAGTATGCAATATACTGCACACTTGTAGGGGACAGACAACGTATTTGCCTACATGCCAACTCTAACCTACTCTACTGATCTATGGTCGGTCTAGCCAAACGTAATGCGTGAAATCCTTTTTGTACAAAAGGAGGTCATATTATATTCCAGATACGATTCGACATTTCTGAGAATATCAAAATTAAATGACACTTGTTCTAAAATATGATCAAATGTGTCCATTGCACGTTGCTGAAGCTGATGCCTATATATCGGGTGTTCGGCTGAACACAGTCCATATTCATAGAGCATGTAGAGGTTACTGAATTAAACAAAAAGTTTCAAGTGAGCAGATGGCGCAAACTAACGGTTATTAAAAAAAACATGTTTAAAATTTCATATTTTCCCATTTCTTTTTTATTAATTTATTCTCTAGTTCGGTAAGTTCTAGAAGGTCATTACATTTGAAATACGTTTAGCCGAACACCTCGTATGCATAAATTGTCGCCACGACGTCATTTCGTTTACGTGTGCTAAGCCGATAGATAATTTGCAAACATATGCAAATTTCACTATTAGAAACTAGAAACCGGCAAGATTCGTTTAGATGCTAATGTTGTCAACATTCGATGTCCAACGCGTGTCGGACCAACAACGTGATGAGCATAAAACCACCTCGCTGTCTCGTTTGATCACACTGTCCTGTTCGACCTTATGGCCTAAACTTCACACCTCCATTTTGAGGTAGGGTTGTACTCCAATAGTGGAGGAATATTAGTGTCATAAAAAAATATTCAAGGCTTTTCTAAATCCATTGGAGAAATATGTCGCGATCTGAATAGTTTGATGTGTTGTTCAATAAAGTCTGTTCCACAGATCATTGCCTGTTCAATGGACATATTTTTAATCCTACATAAGATTTGACTTTGCCGCGTTAATTTAGTTAGTTGCTGATAGAATTCAATACCGATTATATTTATATTTATTTATTATATAGATACAGCAAAAGCTAACAAACTTAGAAATAGGTAAATATATAAAATGTACAAAATACAATAGAGGCGAGTCTGTAGGCCTTAATAGCTATATCATAATCTATGAAGTTGCCGTTTTGTATGAAATAAGTTAAAGAAGTTTTTTTTTTAAATATCTTCGTTTCTGTTAATCAAAGGAATCACCCATGCAATCGATGCATCTTTACCAACGCAGTGGCGGTTTATTGATGCCCTTCTTGTTAACAATCAACTGGACGGGAGGCAACAAACTCTTCAAAGGCATTTTGTACTGTCTCTCGGGAATTGAATTTTTCTTCCGTTAAAAAGTTGTCCAAATTTAAAAAAAAGTAATAGTCGGTAGGTGCAAGGTCTGGTAAGTACTGCGGATGAAGGAGAACTTCCAACCCCAACTCTAACAGCTCGGAGACTGTTGTGCAGTATGAGGTCGCGCGTTGTCGTGAAGAAGCAACGGGGACAATTGATTGACTAAAGCTGGTCACAGACGTACGAGCTTCTCCATCATTGTCTTCAGTTCTTCACAGTACACATCTGCAGTAATGCTCATGCCATTTTATAAAAAGCTGTGATGAATCACACTGGCACTAGACCACCAAACAGTCACCATCACCTTTTTAGGGGTTGTTTTTCGTTTAACACATTGCTTTGGTGCTGAACCAGAATCTAACCAACTTGCTGAGCGCTTTCGATTGTCGAATGTCGAACAGATTGTCGAATAGAATCCATTTTCCATCAAATGTAACAATCCGGTTCAAAATACCTTCATTTCTGTGCCTGTTGAGTAACGCGAGGGAGGCCTTAACGTTTACGTTGCGCTGGCGATCGTTAAGTGCGTGGAGTACCCATCTATCAAACTTTTTTACGTCGCCAAATTGTCGCAAATGGTCCAATATTGTGTTGATGCTAACATCAAAAGCTGCTAGTTCAGCTGTAGTTTGAGAATCATCAGCTTCCACAATTACCACAAATTCATCATTATTGACCAAAGTGTCCGGACGACCACGAGGTTCATTATTCAAGTCATAATTTCCAGAACGGAAGCGGGCAAACCAATAATGGGTTGTGGGTTTGTTTGTTTAGTTCTCTCCGTAAACGTTATTGATGTTATGTGCCGTTTGTGCCGCATTAGTGCCATGACGGAACTCATATTCCATAGTTACACGAATTTTTAAAGTGTCCATTATGACGAAAAATGTTCAACTGTAATGAAAACACAATGTTAATCAATAAACAAAAGACTGACTTTGTAAAAAGAATGTCATGTTTTGAAAACAAAATTAATTTGAATTTAGAAGTCACAGCCAATCAAAATTTTTTTTTTGTTTGTAATGTACTGAAATAAGGCAACTTCATAGGTTAAGACCTAATATGATAGTACATAGTAATAATCAAGTAATAAACATAAAAACGACCAAATAATAAATAAAGGAAAATATTTATAATTTGGATAAAGCTCTTTAAAATGAGACGTAGCTCCGGTAATGTATATCGAATTCATCGTTGAAGGCAATATATAGACTATAAAACCTATGTATTGGCCTATTGTAAGAGACGTTATTATTGGTGATTGGTAGAGACGCCAAAAGTTTGGCGCCCAGGACCCCCACCGTTAGCTATCTTGTGAAGAAGGCAGAAGTCTGATGTCGGTCATGCAGTCATATCAGGGTGTGTTTAACAGAAAAAGTCGTATTCATGAAAACTTTTTTTAGACATATAAATTTTTGAGTTTTCGTACGACAGAAGAAAAAAAGGAACACTTATAGGATTACTTCGTTGTCCGTCTGTCTGGCAAGATCCTTTTCTTCATGAAGATATCAATTTGGAATTAATATCAAATACTTACGTCTACAGCTCCTTGGAGCTGTAAAAAATAAAAATCAATCTTCTCTAAGTCAACACAATCAAAAAAAAAACGCATCAATGGGAAATCGAACTAAAAAGAAGAAAATTACTTTTAGCGTGAGAATAAAGTGATTAACTAGAAAATTAATGTTATTGTGAAAAAGCGTGGGGTGCAATGAAATATTTAGAACAACCATTTAGCAACTGATATCGAACAGCCCACGCTTTTTCACAATAACATTCATTTTCTCGTTAATCACTTTATTCTTATGCTAAAAGTTATTTTCTTCATGTATTCGTGCTATTAACCGTTGAGAAGTGTCCTCATGTGGAGACAATCCGGGCTGCAACATCAGGTTATGTTTATCAATTTAGTGCATTGTCATCGAAGTTACATATGTCTTCTAAATTTCAGCCCAATATCTTCAGCGTAGGTGGGTGAAAATATCCCATTACATACAAACATACAAGTGGAAATTATAAAAGCGTATTTAAAAAAAATAAGCTCTTTTATATCACATATTTCAACAATCGTAAATAAATCCAACCTTATGGGGTGCTTTCTGTCTGTTTCCGTTGACCTAGAATCATAAAATTTTGCCTTTGCGGTGAGTAGCAGTACCTACGGAACCTTTAGGTCGCAAGTCCGATTAACACTTGGCCGGTTTTTCAGTACCTAATAATAATAATATCTCAGAGATCTCACACAACGCCATCTAGTTCCAAACCAAGTAAAGCTTGTACTATGGATACCAGACAACTGATATAAATACTTAAATAATAGTAATAATAATAATAACAACAACAATATTGTGTACATGACAACAACGTCTAGGCCCCAAACTAAGTATTAGCTTGTGTTTTGGGTACCAAGCGAAGACACCACATACATATAACAACGAAGTCCCGGTACTAGTATCAATATTCATCATATAAGTACTGACCCCACCTGGAATTCGAACCCGGGACCCCCAGCTTCGTAGGCAGGGTCGCTACCCACTAGGCTAAGCGGTCGTCGTTAAATAATCTTTATACCTATACATATAACATTTACATATTACATATATTATTTTTTTTAACCCAGACACGGAACTAATAGAAATGTTCATGCACACAAATATTTGTCCTGGGCGGGAATCAAACCGTGACCCTTGGCTCTGCCATCAGGGTCTCTAACCACTCGGCCAATCGGTCTTCCGCCTGATGTAAAACAATTGATGAATGAATAAATGATGAACCTAATGATTCATGGTTGTTCATTCAAACTCTAATGGTTGTTTTCATTATTTTGATGATATTTTTAATATACTATTAAAAATATCTCTAATACTATTTAGTTTGTTAAAATATTATTTTTCTTTGAGAGGACTATAAACTATAATTAAATAGGCTTATAATATAGGACAACGCGTTCAAATTACATTTCACACTGGTTTGTAGACTGCAACGTTGAACGCATGATGATGTCTCGCTCTAATTCTTGTGAGTGAGTGAGAGAGTAGACGTGTGCTTGACCTATGTGCCGGCGCGGCTGTGTCGACCGATTTTGGCAATACACTCTCCCGAAGTGGAAGCGCTGGGATGGCCACAAAAAATACGAATTTTCTTTCACCGATAAAATCAATACGTGTTATTCAGTAATGTGGCCTTATGTTTTTGTAATTTATGAAATAGAGTCGTCAAGAAAAAATGAACGTATGGTCAATACGAGCGCGGGCTTAGTGAAGTGATGCAAGAAGGGCCACTGAAGGGCGCACTTATGATTGGGATCACATTTTTCGAAATATTTATAGCTTATTATTATTAATAACCTTATTGTTACTATTTCGTAGTATAAAGTAAAATTAGCTCATACAAGAAAATAAAAATTGCATTGAATAAAAATTCTCGTCGTATAGGTTAGCCATAAAATACCTATTGATAATTATATTGTAATGATTATAAAATTATGTACTAACAATAGTCTTACCGTACTTGTACAATTTTTTCAATTATTTATTTATAAAGCAGCCTATTGGCTATATTTTCGGAGTTGGTACCACACATTTTTGCTCTATTTGTTTTTCTTTACACCACTATACTTTCTGATTTTTTATTCATATCTATCCATAAGTCCTAGTGTATGTAAAAAAATATATATCTCGAAGAATCTCGATGAAAAGATGTTTTTTTTACGTTTTACTATAAGAAATAATTAAATGATTAGTTTTGTATATAATTGCTAAGAATGACTAGTTTTGTATATAATTGCTAAACAAAATAAATTAGCTATTAATTAATTTCGACAGCATACTCTGCTTTTGTCAACAGTAAGAAATATCAGTGTTGTTACGTGGTTAGCAAACTAAAAATCATAAGTTGCCAAAAAAATTTTTTTGCTTAATATTCATGAATAATTACTTGGTCTGTAACATTATCAGTTGTTTATATATCAGAGACTTATGCCTCGAAGGTCACCCTATGTGGATTTTCTCATGTAAATATATATAGACAGATTGGAGTTTAAAAGCTAATTCAAAGTTCATTTACCTGACAGAATCGGAATGACACCTCGTATCGGTCTGACGCGTTGTCAGGAAAAATTTTATGAAATATTAACAAATACAGAAAATAGACACGGTTTGCGAAAATCGTTACAGTATATTGGGAAGTATGCTGTTATATAAGCACCACAAAACAAAACAATCACGAATAATTTTAAAATATTAATTTAGATTTTGCGTACACAGTATTAGAAGCTGGTACCAATAGAAAGTACATATTTCTCATTTTTTGACAAAAAGTACGTACCTGACCTACAATAATCCTTGCGTAAAATGAAAACTGCAAAATTATCAATATTTTTACAAGATAATTCGTGAATTTAGTGAATATGATAATCTTGGTATTATCAGGTTGATCGATGCGGTTATAGTTTAAAAAGTGAATTTTCTTATCAACTCTAGATTCATTCTCATTAAAAACATCAGAAGCGAGTATAGAACAAGGGCTTGATAAAAAAAATTAGCACGACTAAAATACTTCATTCGTGACCAGGTAGTTTTCTTATGAATACTGGAAAAGTAACTTAAAATAATTTATTGTGCAAAGAAATAATGTGTAAAGTAATTGTGTAAATAATTTGTGTAAAGTCTGTATAGTCTATCTATTTGGTCACATTGTATATTCGACCAATAGACAACGCCGAGATGAACCATTCTTCCCGCAGTACCTACGCACAGCTACCGCAAGAAAGGATTTAGCAGAAGCCTTAGTCATACGGTAAACTTTTAGTTTGAACGGATTTCCCGGTATTTCACTTCTATTTGGTTAACTGTACTCAACCGAAAATCTACACCCTATACGTACATTCTTCCTATCCTCTAGTACTTACGAGTAATGATTGCCTTCACCCGAACGAGTAACGTACACACAAACAGACAAGCAAGTGCACACATGCAAATACACACACTTGAACAAAACTTACACAGGAATGCAACTACACATACATGGAAAGTATAGTTCACGCGTTAAATATGTTTGAGTATTTCTGAGATTTGGAACATTTTTTTTTATCATAGATATTAATACTCTTTTTATCTATTGACATATCAAGTATTGTATGATACTAGATAAAATTTTTATACTTTTGTTATGGCTGTTGGTCTTCCGAATAGATAAATAAATAAATAAAATAAATAAAAAAATAAAGTAGTATTAGACATGAGATGTTAAATTAATAACGGTACTTTATATGAATTTATATACAAATACATGTATAAAAACGTAAAATTTTTATGCTAACAGTTATTAAGGAATAATATAATATTTTTAAAATGTCAAATACATTTTTTATTTTATAGTGTATGTCAAACTGATAATGTTTACAAATTTTTTGTATCATATAAATAAACGACAAAAAGTTATATTAGGAAATAACTCATATTTTCAAAACACTAGATATTTTCAATATTTCTTTTTCAGTTATCCTATTGACCAATACAAATTCTTATCCCGACATAGTAATAACAAATGGAACTGCATATTAATTTCAATACTGTCATCAAACAAAAAATCAAATTTTTCGTTATTAACGCCTCTCCTACTATAATTCTAATAATCCAGAAGAATTATTGAATTGAAAGTGAATTTTTCGGTAGAGACATTATTCATCATCATCATCATCATCATCATCAGCCCATGTCTCTCCACTGCAGGATATAGGCCTCTCCCAAGGCTCGCCACCACACACGGTCCTCCGCCTTTCGCATCCAACTACCCCCGGTATGGCGCTTCAGGTCATTTGTCCACCTGGCCGGGGGGCGTCCAACGCTTCGCTTTCCGGTACGTGGCCTCCATTCGAGAACTCGTCTACCCCATCGGTTATCAGTTCTACGGCAAATATGACCGGCCCATTGCCACTTCAGCCTGCTGATCGCTTCGGCTATGTCGACAACTTTAGTTCTCTGACGGATTTCAGTGTTTCTGATTTTATCCATCAAAGAAACACCGAGCATAGCCCGCTCCATAGCACGCTGAGCGACTTTGAATTTATGGATAGAGAGAGACATTATTATTAGAAATTAATAATGTCTCTCCCGAAAAATTCATTTTTAAGTTATTACATATAACTTGCCTTTAAACACCCCTTTTCAATTCACTGAGGATTGCACATTAATTGTTCGTCCGAAGAATTTAGTTGTCGAATTTTTCTTTGCCCTTTGGTTTATTGCACTGTGTTCGCAATTTATTTTTGTATGTGTTTATGTGTATGTTTGTATGTGTGTGTTCAATTTTGTTTTAGGGCTGGCCGGTTTGCCGAAAGTTGCTTTAGGCGACCGTACGGTTGTAGGTATGAGGAGATATTTTTGGCGTAGGTTAATAAATTTTGATACAATGTTAGCGTTGCTATGTTTAATTGGGAAGTCTGGCTCTCTCCATGTTTTATGTTAATTTTTTACATCTTAAGTGTTTCAGATTGACGTGTTGTTTATGAGTAAAAAGTATTGACTGACGATTGGCCAAGTGGTTAGAGACTCTAACTGCAGAGCCTGGGCTCGCGGGTTCGATTCCCGCCCGGGATAAATATTTGTGTGCATGAACATGTCTATTAGTTCCGTATCTGGATGTAAAATATCTATATAATATATACATATTTTAAAGAATATTTAAGTATGTATATTAGTTGTCTGGTATCCATAATACAAGCTTTGCTTAGTTTCGGACTAGATGGCGCTGCGTGGGATGTCCCAGGTATTATTATATTATATATTATATTATTATTAATAGTTTTGTAGTATTTTAGTCAGATAGTTTTATTTTACTTCCCAAACTGAAAATTGTTGTCATTTACTTTGTGACAGTGAAATACTTTAAAACTAGCCGTTTTTATCGATATACGGCCGTTCACGAGTACATTGACTTAAACGCTCCATATATTTCTTTGTTCTAGCTTTCGTTACCGCTCCTCCTTCTAATTTTTGTCCCCGGTCTCATTAACATATGTATTTCCATTACCTACCATATTTATATAAATATCGCTTTTTTGTACTTCGTCTTGTCAGTACTGTACGTGTTGGTTCAATTATTTAGTAGATTATTTTTCCAAGGTCTCAAAATGCTACACCAGTTCTTTACATTTTTACCTCAATTTTTTTTGTCCTTTTCATTCGTGTGAGATTTCAAGCTGATATTTCAAATGTTGTAATCTTAGATAGTAAAATAAACAGGATGAAGTGTCTCATAATTTAAAATGATCGAAAACGTGAGCGAAATATTAAACGCGGTGATATAGACGTGGATTAGACAGACCGCACGTCATTATCATTGTTTTACTTCACAGCGAATATTTCAAAACACCAACTGGTGTATATTTGGTATACGGCGTATATTTTTTTGTTCACATTTTTGTTGTTACAACGCGGTACCTCTATATATGAACATGTAGTATAATATGTAATTTGTTATTTTAATTTCAAAATTTACAAATCCTTTGTAGGGTTCCGTAGCCAAATGGCAAAAAAGGAACCCTTATAGTTTCGCCATGTCCATCCGTCCGCCGGTCTGTCTGTCTGTCTGTCTGTCTGTCTGTGGTTTATCTCGGAAACTATTGGCAATATACAGATGAAATTTGGAAGATAGGTGTAATCTATGAACCGGTACACAACGACGTAGTAAAATTAAGAAATTTTTTTTTTGGGATAGGTCGCCATACATGTAACTTAAGTGCAAAAAAAAAAGTATATTAATGCGAGAGGTACCAAACGATAGGTCTTGAAAAATGCTTGATATCAAGGTTCCAAACAATTTTTTTCATTTAAGTCAACAGTTGTTGAGATATGCACTCCTAAAGTCCTAATTTTTGTTAGAGTCATTTGTCCCCCCAAACTACCAGCCAAACCGTTGTTTTTGGATATGAGAAAAAAATTTATGACAGGAGTACATACAACGTAGTTAAAAGGAAAACTATCACAGCTAACTAGACTGTATTATTTAACGAGTAATAGCGTAACTTATAAAATGTCCTTTTATGAGTAAACATTTTGTATAAATTCCATAGAAAATGACCGATAGCGTTTAGTCAATAAGCGAAAACTAGATGCATTTTATCTTTGCGTTGTTATTGCAAAAGATAATTTAAAAAAAACACATTTTATCATGAAAACTGCATTATATTACTAGGTATTATAATTTTACGCTTTCCTTTGCAGAGCTTATTCTCCTCAGAATCGATACTAAAAGTTAAAGGTTCACTGTAATAAAATAATTAATAAAAATTGTATCTAGGTATCAGTGCACTCATGTTATTACTTTTCAGATTGGCCAAAGAGGATCGAGCCCCTTCTAAATCACTAACGAAATAAAAATTAAATATATTTATACAATGATTCTAAATTATTTATTCTTTGATTGTATGATCCGAACCCTTTCCAACGTTTAAACTTATATATCTGTTCCACCATCTCTGAGATTACATGCGTTAAAAAAATATCCGTTTTTGATTTGAGTCGATTCGTTTAGTACTTATTGATTTAGAAATTTTACGCGGACGTAGGTATAGTCTGAGTATAACGGTAACTTGTATATTTAACTATTTTTCTGCACCACCACCCCTGAGATTTTTTGAGAAAAAGAAATTTGTGCTGAAAATACACTATTGCATTATATAAAAATTAAGAAATAAAATTCCTCCTAGCGGTTTATATTTTTTTCAACTATTTTTGAATTTACGAAAATGTTAAAACACGTCGTTTTTTTATTACTTATCAAAAAGATAAATCCGTTTTTTATACATTTTAACTTTTAAAAAGACGTATTCTACAAACTTACATCTCCCAATTCACCGCCTTATGAGAAAGATGTCGCAAATATTATCATAGTGGTCGCTTACATCACGAAAGAAACCTACTGTTTTTTATGTAATTATTAAGTTCATTGGTTTCGGATTGGCGTTAATAGATCAGTCTCGAAATGTTATTTAATGTCCTATTTTTATTGTTTTACGTGTTACTAGCGACCGCCCTCGGCTTCGCCCGCGTAAACTACATTTTTATATCATATCTGTTTATGGAAAAAGAAATGCTACAGAGTTACCTGGTGGCAAGTAAGAATAAAGTGGATACCGCGAAAATCTTTTCTGTGCTCGAATACTTATTTACACCAAGTTTTGGATAAAAACTTATTATCGTGGGTTACCCCATTATCGTTTATTGTTATAGAGGTCACAGTAGTACATACTTTTTATTTCAAATGTAAACAATAATCTGACAACCACCAATCTCCAAAAAAGTCGAAATAAACACGTTTCTCATATGAAGACCTCCATTAATATTAAACTTTATTTAAATTTTATTATTGTTTGTTATAACAGCTATAATATTACACCCTCTGTGAAAATTTCGTGCATCTATCTATTACGGTTCAGACGCTACAGCCCTGTGACAGATGGACGGACGGACAGCGCAGGCGCAGGCTTAATAGGGTTCCTTAAAAAGTGAAACTTTATTATTTGTTTAATCCTGTACCTAAACTACCTCTACGCGAATGAACAACCAAAACTGATATTACTGAAATTCGCCAAGCAGACAACTGACGGCGACAGTCCTTGGCCACAGAATCACCATCTGCTACCAAAGATTCTTCCTACAGAGAGCACGACAGTGGAAGCGTATTAAATTACAATTTTGTGATTGTCAAGCCACATGGGCGTATCAGGCTTACCTTTCTTTCTACTTTCACGTAGACTTCTCGCGTCCGCGCAGGTCAGCCAGGGTCCAGGGTGCACCGGTTTCCCGTTTCCTCCAGAGTCGTCAAGATTTCACCAACAATGGTACGCGAGGAATGTCTTTCCCACACCAGACACACAAAACTTTCACACTTTTGGCGGAGTTATTTTTTAGGCACCAAAACAATCAAATCTTACAATATTATAAATCGGGACAGAACGCAAGAGATTTTTCGTTCTGAGGCCAGTCAACGTGCCTCGCCACTCAATCGATTCCACAAGTAGTGATCTGTCAACCCACCATAGACTACGCGCCATAGCAATCACATGATTTTTTATATCAAACAACAACAGAAAATCAAAATTACTTTGGTAAAATAGGTAGGTATCTACTTCAAAAAATTACAACACTGGCCTAGTCGTTTAACTACCACCGTGTGATAACGACGTCTGATACATAATTTATAATCGTGTTAGAGAATATATAGAAGTTTATATTCTGTGGTAACATTAAGCTTTTGCAATCATTTTAAAATTGCTACAAAATTACACACAACATAGTAGTGTCACTCAAAATTGTCTGGATTATAAAACAGTAGATTGTTAATCAAGAGAGTGAAGCAGTGTACTTTCGGCGAGGGTGAAATATTGCGTCCAGCCAGAGTGTACATGGGACTTTAAACTATCCCTTTCGGACCTGGCCAATACGATTGTGCGGCTTACGAGATTCAATTTTGTTTAAAAACTATCTGCTGCAACTAGACGGGCCCAGCTTCACATGATTGTGCGTGAGCCCAAACTTTATCCTCACGGGTGAATTTTACGCGTCGGCGGTCAGTTGGCCAGCAGATAGCGACTTGTCGTGCGCTCCCTATTTTTTCGCTCCCCATTTTGATGAATGTTAGTACAATTACATGAATATTTGTTACGTTTTTTGTAAAGTTTTAAGCACGAAACATTACTTAAATGTTTTTTGTTCGTCTTTTGTGGTTTGTCTTTCCGATTGTTGCTTCTTTAGGTACAACTATGAGTAGGTAAACGAACTTTATCCACACAATTGTATGAAACCAGAAGCTATCTCATATTCATTCTAGCGCTTAAGTTTTGTTTAGTTTATTTTGCATATTTTTCGACAATGACGCCTTATTTGAAGGACAAGGATTATGAACATATACTAAACGGCTCTGGGAATGAGAATAGTGATGACAAGGAGCAGCAGAACATAACATTTCATGGATTAACCCTAGTCTCAATCCTCAAGCAGTAGTGACGAAGACGTGCTCTTGAGCGATTTGATTATCCAAGGGCGATTTTGACGCGGTTTTTCGCATTGCATAGGTAGGTATCACGATACGATATGTATTTAAGAACTTGCTTTTGTGTGTAAAAGCAAGTTCTTAGATTTAAGGATTGTGGTTATAGGCAACCAGGGGGGGGGGGGAGGGCTGCAATACATATACGTCTTAAACTGTTTTGAGTTCTAGGATTAACGGGAAGATGAGGAACAGAAATGAGTTACGATTGACAGAAATTGAGACGATAAAGCATTTGCGTCGCAGGAACCAAAACGGGAAAGGGAAGAACGGGAATGAGTTAAGAGTTAATTAAAAAAGTTATTCTTGATGAGAATGGAAACGAAAACGAAACGATACCAGGGCCAAGAACGGAAACAATAAAGTATTTTTGCGATGGGAACGAAAACGGGAAAAGAAGAACGGGAATTAGATAAGACTAAGATAAAAAAGTGATTCTCATGACAAACGCATCCTATCCTATCAAAGCCGGGACGGGCCGCTAGTTTATGACAAAATTCTTTAAATATGCCGACAACGAATGATTATCGAAAAAAAATATATACGAATAAAATGTAAAATAATTATCTAACTTTGTATCACTATGATCTACGCAGTATTTATTAGTACGATGTATGATCATTACTAAAACCTACAATTATCCTCTTCCCGAAATTTTACATTCGTCTCATTATCTTGAAACCAAAATTTTTTAAGGTTTAACTTCTATTATGTACATAAATTATATTTTCATAAATGTACTGACTATGAATATCATATGAATATGAATATCACTGACACCGTGCTTCGGAGGGCACGTTAAGCAGTCGGTCCCGGACGCTGTCAATGGATGGCGGTCGTTACAGTTCCCAACCCGCAGTGGAGCAGCGTGGTGGACTTGAGCTCCAAGCCCCCCTCCTCACCCTGAGAGAAGCCTAAGCCCCTGCAGTGGGGTAAAAATGGGCTGATGATGAAATGTACTGACAAGAGACTGTCAAAATGTTACTTCCTCTAAAGTGAGCTTTCACACTATCTCTAGATTTTAATTTATATATAGTTCGAATAGCCCTTTTTCGCAGAACAAATATTGTTTGAATGTCAGCGGCCTGCGGTCAAATGTAAAAAAATTCAGTCTGTCTTGCTGTCTGTCTGGGCAAGATAAGCTTAAATAAGTTGAATACATTTTAGTGAATCCTCAAGGCATCATAATTGGTATTTTAACTTCATACTCTATTTTTTATGTCATCTAGATAATAAAAAAGTTGTTCTTTGACCGCGTGTTTCTTACAGAAATTATTATTGTGAAAGAGAAAGAAATTGCTAAAATACTGAAATATAGTCTGTCTCTCTGGATGTTTTCCTAAAATAGGCTTCGAAACTTTTGAATGATTTTTTATGAAATTTTCACCCATCGTAGCGAGTAATATTTTGTCCGCAATCTGTTTTCAATTTTATAATGATTTTTATGTTATCCGACAGTAATAATTTATTAACCTAGTGTTTCAATTGAGGCAAAGAAGATAACTCCTGACGTGTGAATAAGTAAATACTGCATTTTTTCTCAATATTACTTTTGCAGCATTGAAACACTTTGTAGGTGACCTGAAAAAATACAATTTACAAGTCTTTGCCTAAAATGGACCACGGGACAAAGCCGGACCTCATTGTATATGCATTGAACGGCACAAATTTGATATGTTTTCATGTTTTGTCGTGAAAACTTGCACTAAGCGAAGTTTCAAACATGAATATTTGAAAAGTAATATACAATAAGCTCTGCGGTTAAAACTCTCAAGTTAAAAAGTTCTGCTAATGTTTACTCAGGTAGATTCGCCCTACAAAGGGATTTTAATTTTTTGCCTCTTGTCGATTTATACTGTAACAAGATTTCTGTTATTTTTACGAAACAGTCCCTTTTAGTCTAGAGGATTGGAACAACGTCATATTTGTATATAATTATACTCACATTTATTCTTTTTTTACAAATGCGGTCGAAGTGTGCTTTGAGCTTTTAGTAGGTATAACTTATATAATTTTATTACAATTTTTATTACTTTTTAATTTTTTTATAGCTCATATAAATACGCTGTAACATAAAGTTCGTATGATAAAAATATGAGATAATACAAACTGACTTAAAAAATATTAGTAACTTAATTTATAATACAAAAAAATATTATTATTAAATACAAGTACTTATCCGCAAAAAATATTTCAGGCTTTCTGCATTAATAGTTTCTTAAAAATACCAAAAAAACAACTTATTAATTTTTGAGGAACTTTTAACTGACTGACCGGTTGGCCGAGTGGTTAAAGACCTTAACTGCGGAGCCAAGGGTCGCGAGTTCGATCCTCGACCGAGACAAATATTTGTGTCCATGAACATGTCTATTTGTTCCGTGTTTGGGTGTAAAAGTATCTATATATGTATACATTATATAAAAAAAGAATATTTAAGTATATGTATATAAGTTGTCTAGAACCCCAAAATACAAGTATTATACTTACTTACTTTGTGACTAGATGGCCCTGTGTGGGATGTCCCAGATATTATTATTAACTATGCACGTAACGAAGCCAAAATATATAAATATAGTAATAGTATGGAAATGTAGTAAAAATTATTTTGTAGAATAATTACGTAGCCCTATGCCATATTTTACAATTTTAGTAAGAATATATTCTGCACTGCAAATCAATAAAGAGTCAATATATAAATAAAGCAAGGGAAAGCGACGCACATAATGAAACGTTTTAGTTTCTTTTCTGTTAGCACCGACTTTCGAGCTCGACCTTTCCTACCTAAAGAGAAAGCTTGAAGGAGAAAAAAAACGCCGCAATAAAACGGCACTTACACGCTTTTCGACTAGACATAATATACATCCTACTTCACAAACACTAAATTGATTAAAGACTGGTCATAAAATGTTATTAAAAAAAAACTTTCGCCATGAAAACTTTTACAGGGACATCAAAGTTCTGTGTATAAGTTTATACAGCATTTGGTAGGACTAATTAGGAAATTGGAAATCAAAATTAATAAAAATGGTCGCCATTTTAAGAAACTTCAAATGGCATTTGTATGAGGCCCCTGCAGATTTTAGAGGATTAGGGAGGGGCGGGGACGAAAGCCTCAAAACGAGAAAATAATAAGATCAAAAAACAATAAACTTAATTGTTAATTATAAACAAAGTAGCTTTGGATGTGATAAATATGTAGAAATAGTCGAATTGATATAAACGTGTAGTCCCCGTGGTCGAAGCCGCTAGTAATTAATTTTGTAAAGATGATTTATTACTGACAAGTCTCTGAAATTACTACAAATCACGTATAAGAAGTACGAGTCGGACTTACACACGAAGGGTTCCGTAGCACCGTACTATATTTAAAAAAACCTGTTTCTTATATGGGGACCCCCTTTAATTTTTAATTTAATTTTATCTTTATTATTTGCTGTCGTAGCGACCACAGCAATATACATTCTGTAAAAATTTCAAGTGTCCACTTAATACGGTTAAGACGATACAGCCCTGAGACAAACGGACGAACGGACAAACAGACGGACAGCGAAAGTTTAGTCTAAACTCTAAAAACGTACAGATATATTTCATTATTGTATACGCTCTCATTTTACAAACTGTGCGACTACTCCATAAAAACATGAAAGGGAATATGAAAATAGGGAAAACCTTTCATATTTTCTTCAGCACATATCCGTTCCCTATGAACCGGCATTATAAAAGGTCCATAAGCTTGTTACCGGAAGGCGCAAGATCGTCGTCCCAAATCTGCCTCGGGCAAACTCCTTTGTTACTTTTCGTTTTGTTCCGATACTAACGGTACTTCAGGTTCGAGGTATGCGCGGTGCACGTTCCTTTTTAGTTACTCGTTACTTACTAAACAAGAAAACTTTTACTAATATTCAAAACTTAACTTTAATTCCGCGTTTTGTATTGACGCTATAATTTTTCGCACATTTTCTTGACGCAATTCCATTGCTTGAATTCGAAATTTTATGTGGTGTTGAATACATCTAATGAAATTGTTTTTATTTGGTACAGGTTTTCCATTATTTATTAATTAAATGAATATAATTACATACGAAAAATGCTGTTAAGATTTATCTGCTTGTTATTAATAATTTATGTATTATTTTGGTAAAGTTTTTTTTTATTATTTATGATAATAGTAAATTAATACTTTTTAAATTCGAATCGTATATCAATATTTTAAATGCGATAGGTATCTACGAACCTAGTACTACCTACTACGGATGTACCCCTAGTAAGTAAGCGGGGTATGTTCGCACGAATCAACTTGAACATTTTCTTATCATAGTAAGCCTAGCGACCGCCAGTATGCATTGAATTTCCACTTTCAGTGCTTCAATAGTTGTTCAGTGACAGGGAGTCCGGAATTTATTACGTCTGTGGTGGTACCAGACAGCGTACATACACTTGCGAGCGAACTCCGCATCTCGCAAATCTCAACATGAATATGAATGGTGTTAAACTGTTACCGTTTTGCCAATGCAATGCAGGCGTTAAGTGGCTGTTTGGAAATACGCTGACTAATGCCTGAAAGTGTGCAAGTATTGCGACTTACTATCCTCATTCTTTTGTACCTTTGAAATACGAAACAAATAAAAATTTAAAAAAAACGACATAACTGAAAATAAAATATATAATAATAATATTAATAATAACGCCTACATCACGACAACGTCTAGGCCCCAAACTAAGCATAAGTTTGTATTTGGGTAGTGGGTAGCGACCCTGCCTACGAAGATAGAGGTCCGGGGTTCGAATCCCAGGTCGGGTCACTATTTATATGATGAATATTAATACTGGTACCGGGTCTTGGTTGTTATATGTATATGGTGTCTTCGCTTGGTACCCAAAACACAAGCTAATGCTTAGTTTAGGGCCTAGACGTTTTTGTGATGTATACGTTATTAAAAAAAAATATAACAACCAAGACGCGGTACCAGTAGGTATCAATATCCATCATATAAATACTGACCCGACCTGGGATTCGAACCCGGGACCTCCAGCTTCGTAGGCTGGTTCGCTACCCACTAAGCTAAGCGGTCGTCAAAAATAAAAAGGTTTTAAATTAAAATAAGAAAATGAATCTATATTCATTACGAAATTGATACAAGCAGAAAACGCAATAATTAAGAAGGAGAAGAAGAAGAAAAAGCTATATTCAATAGAGTTTAGTTTGAACAACAACGTTGAATGCGTCCTGCGATGTCTTTTTTGGCCGATAGTCGATAATATGACTTGAATGGTAAAAGGTATTGCAGGCTGAGGACAGATAACAAATAAAAAAAAAGATATCTGGTATAAAAATCTTTATTTTCACATAAAGACCACAATCAAACATAATTTGGTTTTGGTTTGTTCGTTCGCACCTGCAATACAATATTCCATTCAAGTCATATTTATATGTTATATTTTAATGTCTATATGAAATCCGTAGACGAATCTAATGACACCTTATATGGTCAAATACATCAAGGCGCTTAGTCTACAGTGCTTGCCAAAGAAATTAGGATATATACATGCGACCCTGCCTACGAAGCTGGAGGTCCCGGTTCGAATCCCAAGTCGGGTCAGTATTCATATGATGAATATTGATACTTAACGTGCCTCGGAGAGCACGTTAAGCAGTCGGTCCCGGACGCTGTCAATAGATGGCGATCGTTACAATCCCCAACCCGCAGTGGAGTAGCGTGGTGGATATAAGCTCCAAACCCCTCCTCACCCTGGGGGAGGCCTAAACCCCTGCAGTGGGGTAAAATGGGCTGATGATGATGATTGATACGGGTACCAGGTCTCGGTTGTTATACGTATGTGGTGTCTTCGCTTGGTACCCAAAATACAAGCTAATGCTTAGTTTGGGGCCTAGACGTTGTTGTGATGTATAAGTCATGTATACATACCTTCGAAAAACATTACCCTCCCGTAATAGTGGCTGTGCTCGTTCGAATAAAGCAAGAAGTAATTTTTATCTTCTATTATTTATTCACAAATCGCAGATCTGTGTCACAAATAAATAAAACTATATTTCTTCCAAAGAAACATTCTTAGTAGAAAATTTTAATTAAACGGTTGAAGCTGCGGGTATAAATATACAACGTCGCAATAGAGCAAGATAATTACATCCTATTTTAACGTCGAATGAACAGAGAAAAACAGTTTCCTCCAGGAAAACATCTTAATTCCGCGAGAAAATAAAACAGGACACCGGTGTCGACGCTGTTACAATCACTGTTCTAGAAGTATAAACGGGCAACTGAATTTAATCCTTGTTTACCAAATACGGTTTAAAAGGTAGACGAAAATTAACATCGGAAAATTGAGAATCTTCGTTTGAAAATCCGGTCGGGTCGGACGGACTTACGATCTGAGGGTTCCATATAGTTGAAAACATAAATTTATGTTTTTATTGCTACTCGCTATTAGAATACCACGTAAACGCATATTTCAATTCAAAAACAATAAAAAAAGTTATGTAATATAACGTATGTATCATGTGAGAAGCCGTGATAGCACGAGCGCAGCGAACCTGTTTAAAATTTATAAGGCCGTGCGGCTATGGTTCGAATCCGGACGTGTACCAATGAGTTTCTCTGACTTAAGTACATAACTATCACTGACTCCGTGTCTCTCGTGCTCTCGGAGAGCACTTTAAGCAGTCGGTCCCGGTTGTTGTTAATAGATGGCGGTGGGTACATTCCACCAACCGGCACTGGAGCAGCGTGGTGGATTAAGCTCCAAGCACTTCACTCTGGGGGGGCCTAAGCCCCTGCAGTAAAGTATAATGGGCTAATGGACTGGAAAAAAAAGTAATATAACTGGAAAGTTAATTTGTAGTTACTATACCACATAATTTTTTGCATTTATTTCTGTGCTTATGCTCTATGATTTCCTTCTTGCCAAACATCATTCTAGTCAAAGGGAAGTACCCTAAAGCTTTTGATTTATTTACGAATGTCAAAATACGCAGAATAAAAGCCCGTATTTTTTTATTGGATTTATATTATATATTTATTATATTTTATATATTCATAGAAGCTTGCTTTGTTTAATGTACTAGATATAAATTTTAACTTGATACCTTTAGGCGTTTCCGAGAAAAAGGGTCTTGGTAGGCAGACAGACAAACGGACAACGAAGTGATCCTGTAAGGATTATTTTTTTATGATATGGTGAGAAAATCGCGTGAAAATGAATAATGTTAATTTAATGCACACGTTTATGTTTTCTTAATTAAAACTCTACAGAAACACCACCTTTAGAGATTAAAATTATTTCTATTGGTACCATAAGGGTTCAGTAAGTTATTTAACATTAATTTGTGCAATTTTTTTTTAATAATAATATCAGGAACATCCCACACAGCACCATCTAGTCCTAAAGTAAGCAAGTAATACGCTTGTATTATGGGTATTAGACAACTAACATACACACATACTTAAATATTCTTTTACACCCAGACACGGAACAAATAGACGTTTTCATGCACACAAATATTTGTCCCGGGCCGGAATCGAACCCGTGACCTTTGGTTCTGCAGTTAGGGTTTCGAACCACTTGGCCAATCGGTCAGCAATATTAGGCTGAAACACGCATTATTAAAATGTTTTTCCTATAAATTGTAATATCAATTTTCACTGATGGAAATGAGAATCGTAGATGGTTTTTCACTCAAGGGAATGATTAATAAAGGAAAAGGTGGTTACTACAAGAGACATTTTAACGTTAATTCGACCCCAAGGTTCGGCTTGCCATAAACAATATTGTAATAAAGACTTTACGATGTTACAAGATAGTATCGTTAGAGGTCAGACTGTCGTAAAAAAATTGGTGTTTACGACAAGTGTTGTTTAAAATTTTCACATTCCTTTAGTGCTGCGTTCATTAAACTTCGTTTCATAAACGTAAAAGTTTTCTTGAAATTTGCTGGTTTCAGAGATATATATCATTTCTTAAATATATGATAATAATAATGCATGGGACATCCCGCACAGCGCCATCTAGTCCCAAAATAAACAAGTATTATGCTTGTGTTATGAATTATTAGACAACTTATATAAATACTTAAATATTCTTAATATTTATATACAAATATTTATATACATAAATAAATATTTTTGCACCCAGACATGTAACAAATATACTTGTCCATGCACACAAATATTTGTTCCGGGTAGGAATCAAATCCGCGACTTTTGGTTGTGCAGTTAGGTTCTCTAACCACTCGGCCATCGGTCAGGTAAATATTTTTAAACATATCTAATGTTAAAATATTTTAATATGCATTAATTCGACTGTCCGATTGGCATAGCGGTTAGAGACCTTAACTGCGGAGTCAAGGGTCGCGGTTCAATTCCCGTCCGGGACAAATATTTGTGTGCATAAACATGTCCATTTGTTCCGTGTCTGAGTATAAAAGTATCTATATGTGTATAAATTTATAAAGAATATTTAAGTATGTATATCAGTTGTCTTTAGTTTGGGACTAGTTGGCGCTGTTTGCGATACGTCGCAAGTATTATTATTATTATGTATAAAACTATTAAATCAAGAAGGATCTAAGTTCCATTCCTAAAGCTGGCGATGGGAAACTTCCCGCGGGCGAACTAATCCTCGAATTTAACTTTCATACTAGGAGTAGGGAGGGGTACGAAGCGGACGTGTCAACACGTACATAATCAGCGTAAAATATGCACATAATCAACGCGCATGTTGTTTTTATGTGCTTTAGAGACCGATTTCAAAAACAACATACATAATCCATTTGGAATATTTGTTTATATGCAGTTTAGATTCGAGACTACATAAAAAGTACATATGCGGATCTGTGATAATAAGATAATGCTGAAGAGTTTTTTTTTGTTTGAACACGCTAATCCCAAGAACTGTCGGTCGGATTTGAAAAATTCTTTTTGCATTTAATAGCCCAATCATTGAGGAAGATTATAGGCTATATAATATCGCGCCGAGGTGTTCATGTGAGAAAAAAACTTTATCCGACCTGATGTCTTAGATTCTCTCTATGTCCTTATTATGTAATTCGTGGATTTTCTCGCACCACATTGAAGTAGTTAACACGTTTTGTGCAGTGATTCCCGTAGGCGGGCGTTCATTTCTGTTGTCATCTTCAAGGCTTATTCTGCCTTTTTAAAATTCGTTGAACTATCTAAAACTCGTTGCCCGAAAAGGAACAGGTTCGTCTAAAGCCGATTTTAAAATTTCAACGCTTCACTTCAGATAAAACAAATTTTAAAATAATTATAGTTTTAAAGGAATAATTTTAATACTTTAAAGCACGCAAATATTGTCGTTTGAGTTCATTCGTAGCAGACAAAAAGGCGGAAAGTGATTAACAACAAATATCCAAAAAATATTGTAGAGTAAATAAATTTGACAGCAACGTTCGGTTTTAATAGAGTCAGTAATGTCATTTCATGGTCACTTCACAGTATCGAAACGTTCAAACGTGAATTCGCGGGATGAAGTTCGACGTGCGCGGACCTCGCGGACTGAAACCGTATTGAAACTCGGCATCTCCCCAAACGGGTACACCAGGTAGCTAGAGTATGAATGGTGTAGAAGAGAGCTTCTAGTCAATTCGTACTTATATATTTCTGTTGTTGTTGTAAAAGGCTTTTCACGTTCGATATCTAGATAAATTCGCTATACAATATAAATGCATTCCGTTTTTAAATTTCGAGTATCTTAAAACTTTTAAAGTGACCCATTTAGGGCACGCACTTGTTTTTAGTTGTATGTCAGTCTTAATTAAGATTAAATTGTTTAACAATTTAATCTCTTTAGCATGCGTAGCCTAAAGTAACTCTAGCTCAGTATCACCGAGGAGCTCACAAAGGGAGCCTTTGTTGTTGAAAAATCGGTCGTTCACCCATCGAGAGGTCGTTATCGAGGTGTCGAAAAAGATCATTATTTCATTATAAATTATAAAGAAGAATTATAAAGAACAACCAAAATTATAAAGAATTAACCAAAATTTGTATAAACTGTTACGAATAGAAGTTGTATTCGAAACGCTATTATTCCCACTACTGTTTTAGGTTTGATTATATATAATGTATAGATGGACACTCGCAATAAAATGTCAAGAAAAATGACAGGCTCACTTTTACATACTTGCGTGTGTGATTCAACAAACCACATACTCTTGCTACGCCATCTAATCATATACAAACCATTTCTGTGTGCGTGAATTATAACCGAACTGTTAGGTGGTATTTTTATCTAAAATATTTTAGTAAAACAAACTCTATCTGTCTCTTTGTTTCTCTTTCACGGTTCATGAAATACAGGGATTTCACTGAGATATAGAATAGATGTTTTTTAGAATTTGCCAGAAAAATATAATAAAGAGGTACATATCTGTACTTGATATCGTCATGCCGGTTACGTCAACACAATTACACACAAGCTTTTATGTTATTTTTTATTTTAATTGCTACTAGATTAAGATCGCGTAAAACTTTATGACAGATCTGAAAATAACGCTTTAAGCGTGCTTGCGCAGGTACAACCATGTACCCCTCGCTCCAATGCGTCCTGCTACACCTAAAACTTGCAACTGCGACGCGACTCGTGCCTACTTTAGGATCTACCATAAAGTTTGATTGTAACTGTACTTAAATTGATGAATATTCGCAACTCTACAAGTGTCATAAAGTAGAATAACATTACTTTGTTTTAGTAGTTACGCTGCGCATTATAATTTCTATGTCTTCAATATTGTTTATTTAGATTTTTAGTGACGACGACGGTATAAAATACCAAAAAGAATAAGCTCTAGAAGGTTTTTACTGTGAACACAGTATTAGATCCCCGCAACGTCATCGCGAGTCATTGTTCCTGCGAGATTGATTGCGAGAGGCCCTCGTGGTGGCGCCATTGCATACAGCTTCTTGGCTAAACCATCTGAACAAAGAATGCCACGCCGCGAAAACTGTATTGTGTGCGCGTTTCCGTAATATAACTTCTTTTGGGGTTATCCAAGCATACAAGGGATTGTCCACGACTTTATTGACCGACTTCAAAAATGAGAGGGTCTGGATTCGACTCTATGGTTTCTTTGTATGTTTGTCACGCGATTATTTAGCCAATTATGAATCGATTTGGAAATTTTTTTTTTATTTGAAAAGTATACTCCCGAGGTGGTCTTATTTTTGAAGTCAGGATTTAGTGGTGGAGTCCCAGGGAAATCGAGGGAAATCCTCAAATTTACAGGCAAGCATAGTGTGTTTGAGCTCTGTTTTTTTTTAGTTATTCAGGTATTTGCGTCTGGGAGTCTCACGCTGCTAAGCTGACAGCTAGGAGTTATTGGATATTACTGCGATATGTCGACAGTTTTCTCCAAACGCTGTCTTATTTGAGCAGCGCTTTTAGTAACCCTATTCATACTAAATATAAATAAACTACAGTCACCTATGACTAAAAATTTAAAAATAAAACAAAAGTTTATAATAAAATTAAATATTGACTTCAAAAACATAAACTATTAAAAAGTTATATTATTTTAGTAGATCATATGCTCTCGATAGATCGAAAAAATAGGCAAACACAGGCGTTTTTCTAAGTGTATAATATTGAACAGTCTGTCTGAGCAAAAAATGAGACAAAAAATTCTCTCTGTTGTAAAGAGAATTTTGCAGATGAGCTTTCTAGGTACAAAACGACATATTTTCTATAAAGCTGGCTTATGTTTACTCTATAAGTCAATTCACGTGATATATCCACGTTTACCTAAAAATGCTTTCATAGGTAAATGAAAATCTCTGCCGGCTGAAAGTGATTTGTTCCGGATTTCACCAGGGCACAGTTAACAATACGTAGATGTCGAGATAATCCAATCGCGCGGCAACAGGGTGTACAATAAGCAAAAATTGTATCTTATACGTATCATCGAATGCAGAACAGTAACCATTCAGAAAAATATACATAAAAGAAATATAGTATTTATATAGGCTGCTATTTTTGAATTCAGAACTGGCCACTTAAAAAAATATTTAAAAAGTAATTACTATGGCATTACATGGGCATTACTACATTAAAAAATTGTACTTTTTAGCTATAGAATATAGTTTGTTCCATATAACTGTCGAATGTTTTTCCACTGTGGCGTCATTTTGAAAATTGCGTGTCTTCATCACCACGGATTTGACTCGTGAACATTTCCGTGCGATAATTTAATACGTTTTTCGTCGTGGGCTAAAAACAGAGCATCGATCAACTGACTTTGGCTTGAAGCTCCATCGAAAACCCCTGTGTTGTGTATCACTGGTTTACTGAGTTTAATCGTGGGCGGTCTATACTCACGGACGAATTCAAAGAAGGTCGCCCTAAATCGGTTGTTGTACCATGAAATATCGATGCTGTGCGGGAAATAATAATGCAAGATCGTCATGTTATATATCACGAGATAGAGGCGTCCCATAAGTATGATGAGTATACATAAGATATTACATAAACGCCTCGCTGTAATGATAATATGTTGGATTCCGTACAACTTGACAATTGATCAAAAACAGGCTAGTGTAGATTGGTGCAAAAAACATGTTAAGGAAGCGGGGATGAAAAGGGTTCCTGCGAAGCCGGGGCAGGACGCTTTAGGATATATGTGTGAAATGGTAATTCGAGTGGGAATGAGAGTGGGAAAAAATCAGTACAAGTTATAACAGAAAGACGGAAGCAGGAGTTAAATAAGAGTAAACGTGTGAGACTGAACGAGAACAGTCGAAATTATGTGAAAGCGGAAAACGACAAGGGCGTAACGTCTGTCCGTGCGGGCGTAGCCGCGGTCGAAAGCTAGTAATATTGATATTCCAGGCCGTAAAGTTACGCAGGTTTAATATTATATTATATTCAATAAAATGCAAGGTAAATTCATTTTTCTGGCGCATATTTATTATTAGCCTCCGTCTGTAACTTTGTCTGCATAATATGAGTAGCAATAGTGTAGTGTCTTAAAAATGAATTTTGAAAAATCGTACAAAAAGAAAATTTTTAATGTTTTTCCTAAATTAAAAACGTGTGAACGCAGCGGTATACCAATACACGATAGAATAATCAAGCGTCGCTTCAGTGGCTTCAGAATTTATGTTATTTTTTATTCACCCGGAAATAAAATTCATATAAGTGCAGGTGATCCGGTATGGTTAGGTTGACAGTGATCAAGATTGTGAAAAATGTTTATAAAGATAATTTCACATTATTTTTAGGGTTTCGTAATAATAATACCTGGGACGTCCCACACAGCGCCATCTAGTCCCAAATTAGTCAAAGCTTGTATAATGAATATCAGACCACTGACATGTATACTTAAATATTAATTATAATATTATACATATATAGACATATTACACCCACACACGTAACAAAGACAAATGCTCATGCATACCAATATTTGTCCAGAGCAGAAATTGAACTTGCGACCTTTGGCTCCGCAGTTAAATCTCTAACCACTCGGCCAAATTGCGTATTCTGATACAATTTGTGTTTCGAATATTATCTATGATTTTTTTCATAAAGATGTTTGCACTTTCTACGGTCTGCAATATAAGCTAACCTAACTAAAAATCTAACCTAACCTAAGTAAAACTCCGGCTAAGTGGATGTTGGAATACGCACAGGAAAGGGTTCCGTTGTCGGGGTGAACGTTCATGGTTAAAACTCAAATGCTGTGGATACAACGGGGTTTTGAGCCTTGAGGCTAAAAAGATTAGGAGCATCGGCCGCCGACTTAGAGAGAGGGGGTGTGACCCATGCTCTGGGTCGTTTCTGGCGCAGAGGTTCGCCATAGCAATCCAACGCGGTAATGCCACGTGCGTTATGGGGACCTTTGCGTCGGGTTCAACAGCAGGGAATGCTTATTTTTAACCATTTCAATTGTATACATAGATTTTATATTACCCATAACAAGTTTTAAAAGAAATATCTCAAAAACTACTCTAATTAATTTTCTTTTGAAGTGTTTTTTAAATTATACTACAGGAGCAATAAAACGATAATTTTATGGAGCCATATCTTGACATTTTAGTATCTACTGATAGTAAAACAAAAACACATACATTATTATTTTTACCGAAAGTTTCATCGCTTTCCGAATTTTAATACCATACTATCAGCCCATTAATGCCCCACTACAGGGGCTTAGGCCTCCACTCTGGATGAGTGGGCTTGGAGCTGCCAACGACTTCCATCTATTGAAGCCAACCGGAACCTACGGCTTAACGTGCTCTCCGAAGTAAAGAGTCCGTGACTGTTATGTAAATAAGTTAGAAAAAGTCATTGCTACATGCCCTGGGATTTGAACTACGGCCTTCTAAACAAAAAGCGGTCTAGCTACCACTCAGCTATCACGACATATAATATATATTAAGTATACAATACTTCTATAAGGCCATGTGGCCGTGGTTTGAATCCGGGCGTGTACCACTAAGTTTTTTCAGACTTAAGTGCATTATATATCACTGACTCCGCGCCCGGTCCCTGTCAATACATGGCGGTCGTTACAATCCGCCAACCCGCATTGGAGCAGCGTGGTGGATTTAAATTCCAAGCTCCCTCATCTTGAGGAGAGGCCTAAGCCCGTACAGTGGGGTATAAAAAGGTCTGATGGAATGGAATGGAATACAATACTTTCATATGTATTATATATAAAAAAATTGGAAGGTGATAAAAATATCATCCTTTATGTTTCTATAAAAAGATATATTATGTGTATCGTTCAAAAAATGCATATTTTTTGTTAACGTACGGTCGGGTACTGGTTTAACCCGAAGCGTTTGGTTCCGACTAATAATTTACCGTTTTCGCAAATTTCTTTTTAATGTTCAATCCTGATTACACATATTGTTGAGAGATTCGCTTTAAAATAGCTACGTAATAAATAAAATTCATGTATGCAAAAAATTGTTAATTAATTTATAATATAATACCACATATAACATGTTATATATTATAACCTAGTCTCGAAAATGTTTAGAGTTGTTTGTAAAAAGTTAATTTCAAAGTCAAGTTAAAGAGACATTGCGAAAGTTTTTGAAAAAAAGATTTCTTCTTTCACGATTCGATAGGAAGGTTCAAACAAAAATACAGCCAAATCAACGTACATAGAAAAATATTGAAAATGTTTATTTTGCTCCTTTGGCTAACATTTTGTTATTGTAAGACTATTTTAATCTAGACTAGCGACCGTCCGCGGCTTCGTCCGCGTGGACTTCATTTTTATATCATTTCTGTTTACAGAAAAAGAAATGGTGGCAAGTAACTAACTATAAAGTGGATACCGCGAAAATATTTTCTGTGCTCGAATACTTATTTACACCAATTTTTGGATAAAAAATGGTTATTGTGGGTTATCCCTAAGAGATAGACATATACCATGGTGTACTTTTTTGTAGACCTGTTTAAGGTGTACAATACTGTAGTACATCATTTTGATGTATCTCGTAGGTTTCAGCCAGCGTTTGCAAAGTAAGCGCAAAAAATGTGTTTATTTATGACATCACATTGGAACCCTCTAAAATCATCAGTGTTTCTTTACTATATTATGCATGTTATATACATGTAAACCTTCCTCTTGAATCATTCTATCTATCAAAAAACCCGCATCTAAATCCTTCGCGTAATTTTAAAGATTTAAGCATACATAGGGACAGACAGACGGGAAGCGACTTTGTTTTATACTATGCAGTGAAGCACTATTGCATTTTTAATGGAGCTCGAATTTAGAAAAAACAAAGTTCAATTTGACTCATACCTCATACTCTCGATTATTTGTTTAAAAATAAAAAAGAAATGGCACTTAAGAAAATCTGTACTTTAGAAAAATAACTTTTATTTCAATTTTGTGACTTTCTATGTAGCGGGGTTTGATAAACTCGGCAAAAAAAGTTGTGTTTATTGGAGTAAATAAATCATCCAATGCAACAAAATAAGCTATTTACCTACACATTTTCCAGATTCGGAATATTGCCGATTTCACACTGATTATAACCATCTGACACACAGGATAACACACTGTTGGTGTAAATAATTAACCCAGTACAGAGGAAAGTTGTCAAGTTTCGTTGTCAAGGATAAAAGTTTTCGCTCAAATGTATTATTTTCCAATGTATTGTCGGATACAAAGAAATTCGTGTTGATTCAATGAAGTAAGGATTTAAACTTAAAAACTAATATCTTTTCAATAGTTAGTACTGTAATTAAGCAATTTGAACAGGAATATTATATTGAAGGAAGAAAAAATAAAAACACTGAATTAATATAATTTTCTTCTTTTTTTTCTGGCACGATTCCAACTTTTTGGAGACTAATAGTTGACTGAAAAAACGTGTGAAATCTACGAAAAATAAACGTTAATAAGTACGCTAATATAGCGAGTTACCACAGATTTCACACCTTAGTTTTAAAAAGCGAAAAGAAAAAGCATAAAGAAGTAATAAAAATACAATGCTTTATAGTACCTAACTGCTCGATAGTTGAACAATAAAATATAGTGAAAACAGAGGACTTATTTACCTAGCAATAAGAAAAAAGTTATTGCTGCAAACTTTCTATCAAAAAGTCAAGTAGCATAGTATCTAAAGCTCATATTTTACCAACTGGTTATAAGTATTTTTATCGCTTAAGACATGTGACAAAAAGTATCGAAAATATATTACAACTTACCAAGCTGGCAAACTTTCTTTTGATAGCTGAATTAAATAAAATAAAAAAATATACACTTATATTATTCATATTTCACGTGCTATCGTAGTGGATAAATATGAGACGATTTAATTTAAAATAATAATAAATATTATTTTCCAATTAAGACGAGGACGTTATAAATAAAGAGTTTCTATTTTTGTGAATTTAAATATAGCAGACAAAATATATTTCAATAAAAAATAATATCAAGTGCACCAAAATAAAATAAAAGACATAAATGATAATACATTAACAGTATTATCATGAGATAATAATTTAAATCATTTTATAATGATAATAATGTTCGATATTTATTGAAATCAATCTAACGCTAACAAAGTTGCAACGAGCCATTCTATATCTGATGGTATCTGTATAGGATTAAAATGTGCAGCTGCGCGGTACGGGCCAATACGGGCCGAGCGCATCGCGGAGTTGCCAAAAATCTAGTCAGACGGGCTAGAGTGCAACGAACGCGAAGATGTGGGTACAGGAATGGCGTGGAGACGATGTTAAAAGGAATGCATATGGAATGCATACATTCATAAGCTCGCCCCCATTTCCTAGAAGGGTAGACAGAAGCTTATTATCATTTGAACCGCTGTACGTCCACTGCTGGAGATAGGTTTAATCCTAGATCTCTACTGCAGCTTAATCTTGGGCAACTTGTAACCAACAGGTTGCCCGCCCTTTCATCAGGCTGTCAGGCCACCTAGTGGGGGGCCTTCACGCTACGACGTCCGATTCGTCTCTCGAGAACTGTTTGAGTTAAGTCAGTCACTCTCCTTCAGCGTATTTCTTCGTTAAAATTTCTACAATCCTGTAGTAAAATGCCATGCATAGCACATTGAGTAACTTGAAGCTTATTACAGAAATCAAACATTTTTGCTTCATTGATTTATTGTACAATTTTAGACGAATAAAAAACCTGATATACGAAACTATTTGTTGAAATATATAACTTTATTATGAAGGAATTTTTATTGCCAATATCACCCTCTTTTTTAATTAAATTTTAACATATAAATAGATAGTGTAGTGGTTCAATAAATAAGTAGGTAAGTACCTAATTTTGATTATTTATTTGACATCTCTAGATAGAGCCACGCAATATATACAATGAAAACACAAAAGGGGCTAACTTTTACATGCTTGTGAGTGTGACTAAACAGACCACATACTCTCGCTACGCCTTACTAACCATGATGTGAATTATAACGGAAGCGTTAGGTGATATATATATATCTAAGTAAACTCTATCTAGAGATGTATATAATCAAACCTACCTATGTACGATTAGGTAAGCTGTTATTTTTAGGAGCAGAGCACTAAGAACATACCACGCGGACGAATTAGTGGATGGACATTATTTTAGACTAGCTTCCACCCGCGGCTTCGTCCATGCAGCCAGACGTTACGCCCTTGTAGTCGTTTTCCGCTCTCACCACTGTTCTCATTCCCTTACACTTTTACACTCATCTAACGCTTGCTTTCGTCTGTGTGTTATAATACACACTCGCATTGTCATTACTCACATATAACTTATAGCGTCCCGCTCCGGTTTCGCAGGGCCCTTTCCCTCTCCTCCCCACCATAATTCTCCTACGTTCTAGGCCCCTTCACTCCCCCACCTCATCAGTTGGCCGAGTTGTTATGCCGGACGACTGTTTAAAAGCTATTTTCCATCCCTAGAGAATAGTACGGTTTTCTCGATGAAAGGTACCTATGTCTTTTTCTGTACCTCTCACAATGTGTATACAAAATTTTATGATGATCAGTTGAGTAGTTAAGGCGTGAAAGCGTAACAAACATTCTCACTTTCACATATATAATATAAGTCAGGATTATCGCTCGCACTGATGCTCCATAGAAATCGCAGTTCCGTTGTTAGATGTACAACGCAAGTAGGCATGTCTAAAAAGTGCAACTCGATTGCAGTCTCGGGGCCGAGAGCAAAAAACATTGGCCAAAAATTGCATCGGCCGACGACCGGCCGACGACCCCACGCGTTTTAGTCACGGCTAACTGAGGACTCGGGCCGCAGATGACTTTTTTAGTGCCTAGTTCGAAAAGTAGGGTTGGAGTAGCAGTTTTTCGATATAGTGTGGCATATATTAAGTTTTTTTTTTAAATTATCTTATTCAGGCAGCGACAACGAAGCTTTCGTGGTATTGGGTGTAAAGGTATCTATATGCGTATGTATGTATTATAAAAAATATTTAAGTGTGTACATCATGTATGGGACGTCCCAGATAATATTATTATTATGGAAGCAAAACTCTGGAAATGTGACACTGGCATAGAGTTCACTTGCTTCGGCCGTACGGGAGCGCCCTGCCAGTGGAGATAGCCTAGTTCTAGTTTATGATAGAATTCAATTTATGTCGCTAAGAGACATATGGTACGTAATTCATTCTTTTAAATTATTGATCGTGAATCGATAATATAGTGTCGTGATAGCCCAGAGCGCAACGAACCTGTCTCAAATCTATAAGGCCCCATAGGGCCATGGTTCGAATCCGGGCGTGTACCAATGAGTTTTTCTGACTTAAGTACACAATATCACTGACACCGTGCTTCGGAGGGCACGTTAAGCAGTCGGTCCCGGATGCTGTCAATAGATAGCGGTCGTTACAGTTTCCAACCCGCAGTGGAGCAGCGTGGTGGACTTAAGCTCCAAGCCCCCCTCCTCACCCGGGGGGAGGCCTAAGCCCCTGCAGTGGGGTAAAAATGGGCTGATGATGATGATGATGAATCGATAATAATTAAGTTAACGTATTTATATTTGTTGTAATATTAAAAAAAAATATAATTTTAAAGTGAATTAAAAAATAAATAATAAAAATTAATTAAATGATATTTTGTGCATGGAAAGTGAAGCTTTTGAGATATACCCACTTCATATATTAAAACTACACACTAATTAAATTAAAACAAGTTTCAAATAAAGTTATACATGGAATTATCTTTCAAACACATGGCAGGTTAAGAATTTGTAATCAATTACCAACCGCAATAATAAGCGCATAATGAAAGATGTCTTTTCATAGGTCATTAAAAAAAGAAAATAATTTAAGTCATCATTATAAGACTAAAACTCAATAAATATTATCGTCCACGTTAGCCCATTATGCTCCACTGCAGGGGCTTAGGCCTCCCTTCGGGATGAGGGCATTTGAAGTTTAATCCACCACGACGCTCCAGTGCTAGTTTATGGATTTTAACGACTGCCATCTGATCATGGCAATTGAGAACGACAGCTTAACGTTATCTCCGAGCAACGAAGTCCAGTGATAGTTATATGTTTAAGTCAGGAAAACTCATTGATATATACCCTGGGATTCGAACCACTAGCTTCTAAATAGGAAGTTGGCTTCCCATTAACGCGGCTATCACGACGTAAATATTACGTAATAAAATAAAAAGCTACGGATTTATTCAAAGCAAGTTAGCTTCAAAAACATGTAATCATGTAGACAGACGTCTATGTATGTATATGTAGATATTGAACACAGAAAGCTAAAGTTTCGAAGTACTGTGGTATTACTATTCTTATCGGATATAGGAATATTTAATGAGGGAGAGGGCTAGTTTTTTTGTAATGCCATTATATTATAACGACGACCACTTAGCCTAGTGGGTAGCGACCCTGCCTACGAAGCTGGAGGTCCCGGGTTCGAATCTCAGATCAGGTCAGTATTTATATGATGTATATTAATACTGGCACCGGGTCTTGGTTGTTATGTGTATGTGGTGTCTTCGCTTGGTACCCAAAATACAAGCTAATCCTTAGTTTGGGGCCTAGACGTTGTTGTGATGTATACGTCATTATTATTAATATTATATATTATAACACCTAGAGTGTCGTGATAGATAGGGTCAGCACGATAGTCGTATATAAAATATCGTATATAAAAAATATAAAAAATATTCCCTATCTTCGTAGACATGTTTCGAATTTTTAAATAAAAAATACCTATAATCATAAAGAAATCCGTTGAAAACTTTTCTCTCAAGCATATTATTACATAATAATAATAATAATAACACATACAATCACAACAATATCTAGGTCCCAAACTAAGCATTAGCTTGTATTTTGGGTACCAAGCGAAGACACCACATACATATAACAACCAAGACCCGGTGCCAGTATTAATATTGATTCAGTATTGATTATATAAATACTGACCCGACCTGGGATTCGAACCCGGGACCTCCAGCTTCGTAGGTAGGGTCGCTGCCCACTAGGCTAAGAGGTAATGATAATCAAATAAATAAAGAATATTTCCAAGTATTTATAAAACTATTTTCCACGTGAAATCGAATATAAGTTAGGTTTCGTAATCGAATATCCAAGAATCCTATAAAGTTTTTATTTGAAACATCAAAAAAAAAAAAACAAAGAAAACTTTTTCGCGACTCGCGTTAGCTCCTTACATTCTTCGCTGTCAAAAAACTTTTGTGTGTCCTTTTTTTTTGTAACTTTACCTTTGGCACCATCGGTATGCGCAGTTTTGGGTCTTGTAGGAAAACTTTGGAAAAAAAAACTTTTTCCATTTAACACATTCTCGATGTTTTCTGAATATTTACAGATTTGGCAATGTGTTCATATTTCTGTATCGTAAAATAAACAATAATAATAATACCTGGGACATCCCACACAATGTTATGTAGTTCCAAAGTAAGCAAGTATTATGCTTGTATTATGGGGTACTAGACAAATATATATACTTTTTTATTACATTATTATATACAATATTTTTTATAATAATACATAATACATGGGACATAATACATGGGACATAATACATGGGATATAATACATGGGACTTCCCACACAGCGCCATCTAGTCCCAAAGTAAGCAAGTATTATGCTTGTTATATAATAAAATTATTTTTTATACAATTATTATATACAATTATTATTATATACAATATTTTTTATAATAATACATAATACATGGGACATAATACATGGGACATAATACATGGGATATAATACATGGGACTTCCCACACAGCGCCATCTAGTCCCAAAGTAAGCAAGTATTATGCTTGTTATATAATAAAATTATTTTATTATTATATAATAAAATTTTATTATATAATAAAATTAGATAGTGTTTTTAATAGTGTAGTTAAATTTAGTTTTTAATTAGTTTTTATTTTAATATTAATCCATATTATTATTATATTAACAATATATACATATACTAGCGACCGCCCGCAGCTTCGCTTGCGTAGGCTACGAATTCCTGTTATAGGTACTATTAACGTTCGAGATGGTTTATACGTACTTTTTGCTGGAACCAATTTTGGTTACATCCATTCAAACTTTCAATCTTCATTCCCCTTCCACGCTTTAAAAAAACCGATACAATTTTTCATCTCCCGTTTCCCACCCTTAAAATGTGGAAATCTAAAAACCCTGAAACACGTCATTATTTGAGTCCCTCCATTCCCATCCTTAAGTTTGAAATTTCTAAAAAAGCCTTTCTTAACTTAATGCTCACGTTATAAAATAAACTTATGTTCCAAATTTAAGCTTCCTAGACTTAGTTTTGGCTGTAGTAGTTGATAGATCAGTGTGGACAAACGACACACAGATAGACAGACAAACAAACACAAAAAGTTGCTTATGACACTCTTGACAATCTTCTTACACGTCTGCAAAGTTTCATTAAAGCCGTAGTGGAAATTAGCTCGAATAGATGAAATTTAATTGAATAGACACATATACGTACAGACAAACAGACGGACAAAAAGTAGCTAATGTGAAATCTCTTGACAACCTTCTTTCCCGTCTGCAGTTTCCTTAAAATCTATTTAGCCGTTTTGGAGATTAGCTCAAATAGACAGATACACGTACAGACAGACAGACGGAAAAAAAGTAACATTTGTTAGTTTTGACGACCTTACACGTACAGACAGACAGACGGATAAAAAGTAGTATTTGTTAGTTTTGACGACCTTCTTTTCATACTTGTGATGTTTCATTAAAATTGGGTTAGACAGATGGACGTACAGACAGACATACAAAATGTACTGTATGTAATACTGTATATACTGTATATATATACATATACTGTATATAATGTACTGTAATAACTTTACACATATGTGTAAAGTTGTATCAAAATCGGTTAAGATGTTTTGGCCGAAACCTATTTGCTCGAATAGACAGACAGTTCGTTTTCATATATATAGCCTATAACCCTCCACTAAATTCAGGCTATCAAAGGCAAAAAAAAAATTTCAAATCCGACTGGTAGTTTCAGAGATTAGCGCATTCAAACAAACAAACAAACTCTTCAGCTTTATAATAAGTATTTCTATTATATAGATTAATAGATTATAAGATAATAAGAAAATAAGATAATACTGAAAACCGTATCAAAGTCTATTGCGTGGTTTGGAAGTAAAAGTTAACGAACAGAGGCAGACAGCGAATTTATTTTTTCCCGCTATAGTTTTCATATTTCGATAAAAACTGCTAAGATATTAATTTAAATTGTGTGGTGTAAAGGGCAATTATAATATGCATGAAATGCTTAAGACAACTAACGTATTTAATTTGATAAGGATTAATATCACGTTTAAAAAACATCTTCGCAAATAGTACATAATGTTAGAACAAATTTGATTGTCATAAAAAAGGTTATAGTAAGTTAACTTTAAAAGATACACATATGCTGTTGCAGACTTTTGGTTAGAACTTTTAAAGCGGAACAATTCCGTAATACATGATTTTTGGTTAACATCAACCGTTTACGCAGCGCGCGCGACGGAAGCTCTCAAAAGGAATAATTTTTCCCGTTTTTGCAACATTTTTCATTGATGCTCCACTCCTATTGGTCGTAGCGTGATGTAGTATAACCTATAGCCTTCCTCGATAAATGGACTACCCAACACAACTATAATTTTTCAATTTGAACCAGTAGTTCTTGAGATTAGCGCGTTCAAACAAACAAACAAACTCTTCAGCTTTATAATATTAGTATAGATAGATACTTTTACATCCCGACAAGGAACAAATAGACATGTTCATGTACACAAATATTTGTCTCAGGCGGGAATCGAAACCGCGGCCCTTGGCGCTTCAGTTAGGGTCTCTAAACACTTGGCCAATCGCTAAGTCGAATCGCAAAATCCGACAGACCAACCGATTTGACCAAGCATAAATAATTTGGCCATAATACGTATTAATGCTTTATTTATACGAAAATCATTATCGATAATAAAAAAACTACGGAACCATCTAATAAATTTTCTAAATCACTTCTGGAACTTCTAAGACGTGGGCGCGGGTGAACGATTCGTCAATATACGCACACAATCATTAGCGGGTTTTTATTTATTTTTTGCGTCGACTTCTCGGGACCAGTTTGGCGTATTTGTCATTTTCATCAGTGTTTGAAGAATATTTGGTTACTAAATTTTAAGGCAATTCAATTTGCGATGCACCTTTTCCACTTTGTCGAAGTGTTCTTAGATACTTTACTGTTATACGGATTTATTATTATAATGAAAACATAAAAAGAAAGCAATGTGTTCTAACATGTTACAGCATAAAAAAATCTAGCAGAAGTTTAACTATTCTCTATAATTTTGTTACATTAGAAAACCATTTTGTAAAAAACTATAAAATAATATTAAGAAATTAAAAAAATTCACAACATGAGCAGCAGTTTGTAATAATAATATAATAAATACGTGAGGAGAAAACTTTGTATCCCTTTTTAAGCTTATTGCATCAACGGAAGAGTGTGAGATTTGACATGGGTAAAGTCATAAAAGTACGAATCGACTAGAAGCCTTCTGCATTTACCGTCTGGCGAGTTTCAGTCCGCGAGGTCCCCGTGCGTCGGTATTCACCCCCGCGAAATTGCGTTTGACATTTTTGATAGGTCCTGTGAACTTGCTGTGAAGTGACATTTCTGACTGTATTAAAACCAAACGCTGCTGTCTTTATTTATTTTATGGTTAAAGTTTATACAAAGAAGGAGTGCAGAAACCTAATATGTAAAATGTGTTGTAAATACTGTCCTCGTCAACTTTTTGTCACAGCGCCAAAAGCGCTATACTGAACGTAGCGTTATGGATTTTCGTTTTTTACAAATTGAATTGACTCAGGTACTCTCGCCTAATTATTACATATTTTTGGTTTCAAAAAAGTGAGTGCAGTCGAATTTCGACCACTGGGTGACCATTACTTTGTATAAATCTATAAAAATCTGTACTTTACCAAAGATGGCTCGATTACATCAGCCATGCTTACTGAACTAAATGTTGTAATATTACCATATTCACACATTTCAGAAAAGTATTTATTATAGGAAAATACAATAATATGGAATTTTACCTTTGGAAATGAAGGTTCGACGTTTTCTAGTAGTCAAACATTGTTTTTCTTCCCAATTGAATTACTCGTTTTGAAGGTATCCTATGTATACCCTACCATATGGACTATCTATATACCTTTTGTATGAATCAGTTCAGATATTACGTGTTAGAGTAGCTATTAAAAAAAATTTAAAATAATATTCCTATCCTTGATTAATATTCCGATGTTAAAAAATCTGAATTTCCCAGAGGCCGCCTATGATGACAGTCGATGGAAACAATCCGTATGCTTGGCAAATAATATTTATTTATAAAATTTCAGTTAAAGTCGAGTACCGAAGAACACAGTGGCGGGACAGGATCTGCAGATGGAAATGCAGGCCCAGCTAACGGCTCCATCATCACTATGACGCTAAAGAACAACCACCTGATTGTGGAAACTGAGGAGAGGAATGTTAGTATGATTTCAGTATTCTAGGACATATTTTAGGTACAAAGATTAGGTTGCAGACTTAGATCGAGGTTGTCGCGCTTTATGCTTCGATGTGATTGAAAACCCGACAGCAATAAAATTCATATTCGTAGTTAGGCAGGTCATGAGTCATTATTTTTGTTTTTATTGTTTATTTTGTTATATTACACGTAAAACTTAATTCCAGAATCTTTATTAGTATTTAGTACCATTTTTACATGTGAGTCAAACTAAGTTCATGTTTAACTATATATATACATATTATATGTAATGTAAACCATAAACCTATTATGACAATGACTACATATAAAAATTGTAGATAACTAGAAATATGTTAATCAATAATAATAATACCTGGGACATCCCTCACAGCACCATTTAGTTCCAAACTAAGCAAAGCTTGTATTAAGGGTATTTGACAACTTATATACATACTTAAATATTTTTCATAATATATAGTTACATATATAGATATTTCACACCAAGACACGGAACAAACAAATAGACAAGTCCATGCACACAATTATTTATTCCGGGCGGGAATCGAACCCCAGATCCTTGGCTCCGCAGTTAGAGTCTCTGACCACTCGGTCAATCAGCCAGTCTTATTATATATAATGTTATTGCACTTCCAAGTTTAAAATATCCTGTACGTCATTATTGTGTTTGTGTGAATACTATGTTCGCCTAAACTATAGCTGTGCGGACATGAATATGTAAAAACATCAAATGGTTTACTTTTGGTCTGTAGTCTAATTTTAGGAAGGCGCACGCTCACAAGCCTTGATTACACGTACCGAGTAAACGAGAGAGACTGAAATTGTACTAGGCCGAGACAATTCATTTCACTTTTGAAGAATGCTCACAACATGGACCTTTAAAAAAATTAATTAAATGTGCCGAATGGCGAGTGCATGTTTATATATGCCGAGCGAGTCAGTGCGCGGGTAGCGCGGGGTTGGGCACTCGGTCTAGTAAAATAAAAAGATTAAGCCTTGATTACACGTACCGAGTATATTGGCGAGACATTACTCTCGGCCGAGCACTCGGTGATGTGTTTAGACGTACCGAGCACTCGGCCGAGCGTACTGTCTCGCCATTTTACTCGGTACGTGTAATCAAGGCTTTTTTACTAGCCCGATTGCCCACCCCCGCGCTTCCCCGCACTGACTAGCTCGCTCGCTCGACATGTATAAACATGCACTCGGTCAGTGTGCACTCGCCACTCGGCACATTTAATTAATTTTTTTAAAGGTCCATGTTGTGAGCATGCTTCAAAAGTGAAATGACTCGCCTCCAAAAACTATAAAATACATGTAAACACTACTCGCACGTCGCTGCTGTCTCGGCCTAGTACAATTTCACTGTCTTTCTCGTTTACTCGGTACGTGTAATCAAGGCTTTAGGGTCGTGTGACTGTCTCGCCCTCTGTGTCGGCCTGCGCTCGGCCGAGCACTCGGTGATGTGTTTACACGTACCGAGCACTTGGCCGAGAGTACTGTCTCGCCAATATACTCGGTACGTGTAATCAAGGCTTAAGCCTTGATTACACGTACCGAGTAAACGAGAGAGACAGTGAAATTGTACTAGGCCGAGACAGTGGCGACGTGCGAGTAGTGTTTACACGTATTTTAGTTTTTGGAAGCGAGTCATTTCACTTTTGAAGCATGCTCACAACATGGACCTATAAAAAAATTAATTAAACGTGTGGCGAGTGGCGAGGTGGCGAGTGCACACTGACCGAGTGCATGTTTATACGTGCCGAGCGAGCGAGCGAGTCAGTGCGGGGAAGCGCGGGGGTGGGCACTCGGTCTAGTAAAAAGATTAGGGTCGAGTGACTGTCTAGCCCTCTGTCTCGGCCGAGTGCTCGGCCGAGCACTCGGTGATGTGTTTAGACGTACCGAGCACTCGGCCGAGAGTACTGTCTCGCCATTTTACTCGGTACGTGTAATCAAGGCTTTACTTCTCTTGGATTTGTACATTCATCGCGATTAATTGTGCTATATATTATTAGAGAGTATATATCTATTAACACATATTAGTTGAATTATTTGGTACGGATATTAGCATCTACCTTATACTTCAATATTTAGGTATTATCAATCTCTAAAATTTTAAGCAAAAGGCAGTTTTTCTTGTATTTCCGGTCAAGGGGCCTTGACCTTCCGGAAAGTAAAAAATTCCCACAAAAATCACCATGATATTTTAAATTAATTCATTTACATTTTGAACAACGTTTATTCAATATACAATGATACTGTGATAAGCAAAAGATGCGAAAGTTCAAATTCAAAGTCATATTCATCTATATTATGTAACAAATTATTTATGATGATTATGTGATTAATTACAGGATATAACCAAAAACGGACGAGAGACCAAGATGAAGTACTCACCAGACAATGATGGCATATTCGTGGTTGAAGTGCAACAGTCAACAGCCTACAAACCTAACAACAACAAGTCACTACAGAACTCTCCACCACACGATCCTCAAATCTCCACCAATCAGGCCCAAATACATCGTGTACCGGAAGAACTAGACAAGGAAGAAAATGATTCTAACACAGAAAATTCTAATCCTGACCAAACGAGCGAAATAGATAGCGTGAAAATCGACAAAAATAAACTTTTGGCTCTTTCAAGCACAGGCCTTTCTATATCAGATTTAAGTATGTCTTCTGTAGGATCCCATAACATCAGCTATTCGTACGGAAGCCAAGTAGGATACGAACTCGGACCATTCGGATACCCTGTTTATGCTGGATACGATATACCTAAAGAACATATAACAGAAGGAATAACCTACGACAGTTCTCGAGAACCTTTGATCAGCAAAACACCCACCGATCCCGATAAACCGGTGGTCACATCAGCTATTCTCAAACAAGATTCGATTATCGGCAACAACATTTTAAAAGGACCTGGATATTGCATCGAAGGATCTAGCGACGGACCTCTGTTGTCTGATGTTCTCGCTCGTGAAGTAAGTTTACAACAATTGCACGATAAAATGGAGAAAGATAATGAAAATGAAGCGACTGAACCGATAGAAAAAATAGAAAGCCCTAAGCAACCATTAAATCGAGCCGATAGTTTACCAGTACGACTAGAAGACGAAATACCTGCACAAGTTAATGAGAATAACACCATGGAAACTATTACAGAGGAAGATCTATCTACAATAAGAAATGAGACGCTTAAAGGAAAAAGAGCTTCTTTACCCATAATAAGAACAGAAATGTATGAATCAGTGAAAGATACTTTGATGCCCACAGGTTCACCTAAATTTGAAAAATTTAATAATGATCCATCTCCAGGTGAAAATACTGCAAATGTTCCTCCATTGATAACTATTACAGAAGAAAATGATACTATGAAAACAGAAGAAGTAGTAAGTTAATTAAATAAATTTGGAAATATTGAAATAGATAGCATTAAAGGAATGTAAAAGGATGGCAAAGGTGGTAAACAATTTTTCAAAATCGTTTTAGAAATCCAATTAGAATTTTGGACTATTTTGTAAAAGTTAGTTGTTAGTGTTATTATAGCGAGTAACGAGTCCTGAAAAACGCTTTGATGTCAGATAAAACTATTCAAGTTGTGATCAGTTTTATTGTTTGAAGTTAATCTGTTATTGTACATACAAATGTTATAATATAATTTATTTCATTGAATTGTAATCTTGTGTAGTAGGCTTGTAATTTAGCTTACATATGTTTACATTAATAACTACAATAGTGAAGTATTCGGTCTGAGGTTCCGAACGATTGTGTTCTGTTTGCTTGTCAGTTTATTGGACTGTGACCATTTGCCCTTGTGACGAAAGAAAAAAGCTTCAAAACCTGAACACGATACATATGATAAATCCCCACAGAGCATTATAGTAGGTTAGAGTTGGCGTGTAGGCGGTTACGCTGTCCCCTTCAAGTATGCAATATGCTGCATACTTAAGACAAATATTTTAACCTAAACTCTAAAATGCGACATCAAATCATACCAAAGATGCAAGTGAAGGGGATGAACGACGTAATCGCTTTCTGAAAAGATATAAATTTGAGACAAAACTATTTACGTATGCGTAATATTATTACTCATATTTGTTTTGTGAATAATTATTTTTGGGACACCTGTCTCTGAACAAATATCGTCACATGGCATCTCTAACCTACTCGATTCTTTCGGTAAAACCCTAACACTTGTTTTTTTTTTAAGTTTTGGTAAAAATCCACACGACGCCATTTACAACAAACAAGTAATAAATTATACCAAAAAATACAAAACACGTATTGTTTCATCAGTTTTACGAAATGAATGTCAACGTGGTTCATACGAAGCCTTAATTCTACAAAAATGTTGATAGGCTTTGATTGACCCCTAAGCTGTAAGAGTTGGTGAAGGCTTCATTCTAAATGTGTGAACTATAAAATTATTTGTATTTACGATTAATGTATAGTTTCTTGTTTGCTGTTATAAAAAAAAAACAAGAATATTCGCAAATGTCGACGAAGAGCGGGAGTAATGTGAAATTCTTTTAATATTAACATCAGTTTTTTTTTTATATTTTTCACAAAAATTCATTTCATCTAGCGTCGTTGTGCCAAAATTAGACTGTAAAAATAGAATAGTTGTAAGTTACAACATTAAAGAAAAAGTCAAATAATCGACGTAGAAAAGTTTAATCGCGTTGAACATGAAACATGAAATTGCTTTTTTTTTCTGACCATGGAAATAAAATATGTATGTACATATAATTTAATATTAGTACCGTCCGCATCAAAACTATAGTTTATTGTGCCAAAATGTATAGAAAAGAATATATATAACGAATAATTTCTATGAGAGTTGCAATTATTACATTTAATAGGAGAATTGAATCCACTCTGTTTTACTGTCTAAATTATTTGATGTTACTTTTATAATGAACTAAATTTATTTGCAATTATAAATTTGCGTTTTATTTTTCGTACCCATCTTTGGCTACTGTTTGCGATTCATATCAAATTATTAATAATAATATTTGGGACATCCCTACGCACCGTCATCTAGTCCCAAAGTAAGCAAGTATTATGCTTGTATTATGGGGCACCGGTATACATACTTAAATATTCTTTTTTTTCATAATATATGTAATACTTATTAGTTAACCACAGATCACTAAACATTATGTATAAGAGCGAATTCCGGTAGATAAAAAATGTTGCATCGCTCAGATTATATTGCACAGACATAGATCTGATGAAGTCTGTCTTTTTAGAATTGGTGAAGAGTATCCATATGTGGTTAACCTATTTTCTGACCGTTTACCTTAATTTGTAATATATTTGGGCTGGTAAATCAAAATTAATGCCCTATTTTCATTTAAAGTTATTTTGACAAGTATATCAATATTATACATGTCTTGTTAGGATTAGGCTCTCGTTGCGATATACTTAATTAAATACTTATGATACAATAATTTTTTTTGAACAAAAAAAAACTGGTGATACCACAATACTCATACCATAATACCTGGGACATCCCACATAGCGCCATCTAGTCCCAAAGTAAGCAAGTATTATGTTTGTATTATAGCGTACTAGACAACAATTAAATGGCTGCGTGTGTAATTGTTTCTTGTGTATCCTGTGTTTTGAAATGGGCAATATGTTGTGAACATATTTTTTAGCGCTGGACTGTCCGGAAATAAAAGTACAACAGTTTTTTTTGCAGCCAAGGCCAGTACAAAGAGGTGGTATATTTGAGTGAAAATAAAAGTTCTGTCCCATGTCCCAGTACTACGCAGTTGACATTTGACAATGGGCATTTTGACAATGCGCCACCTGTCGGAAAAAAGTGGCAGCGACCACCCCATTGGCAGATAGTAAAATAAAACCTATATATACCGTATAGCAATGTAGACTACCGCCTAGACTAGTAATTTGCAAGCGAAACTAGAAATTCACATCAAATAATTAAGGTGTTTTTAGGGTTCTGTAGCCAAATGGTAGTAATAGAACCCTTATGGCTTCGTCCTATGCATCTGTCTGTCCGTCAATGTATCACAGGCTTATATCTCAGTTATATTTTCATTGGTCTTAAAGAAGTTTCACAGGCAAATGTCTTATAAAAACCGCCATATAATTCTGTAGATAAATAATGGAAACTTCATTAGGTAACTATTTAGGAATTTACTTGAATTAAAATTTTAAAAGAATTTTTTACCGTGTTAGTTTATGTAATTTTTGCGCTGGATGGTCCGAAAATAAACCTACATCATTTTTTTTGGTTCTCTCGACGAGTCCAAGAAGGAGGCTCTTTGGAGGTTCTCCATACATAAAGATACGGAAGTATTTTCCCATTGTAGGTATCATCAAACAGGTCTTTGAAAACGCTATGAAGGCTCTATATTTACTTTTATTTTTGTATTGCTGCGTAAAAACAAACCCGTACCACCCTGTATTATAAAATTAGCAATAAGTACTGATTGCGTGTTCAGTTTTGTAAATATCTTCTTGGACATATTTGAATAAGGTATATAATAGATATTAAAAAAAATTCATGATCTTATTTTAAAATTGGTACTGGATTATAATACATCAGCCATCGCGCCATCTTTCGAGCTAGATACGAATAACAGTAAACCGTGAAGTCATCCGTAGCTATTTTCTATTTCCAGGAAATTTTTTAAATAGTTCCGAGAACGCTCACTAGATGGACCATTTAAATGTTTAATGAACCCGAAATTCATTCAATTAAAATGCACAAATATATGTCAATATACTTTCAATTTTGATATTAATATACTTATTTCGTGTGAAAATTCTAAGCGCACAATTATTTAAAATAATCCATGGAAAATAATGTAGCAGCGTATACCGAGTATAAATTATTTTAAATAGGTATTCACAGGGTGGTAATTTGAGATGGGGCACTAGGCTAGCGAAACCATTGGTAGCTACAGAAGAATCCAAAACGCTGTTGTCAAATTAATTCCTAAATTTCAAGATATTTCCATTTGCATTCAAGTATTAAAAGAATAAAGTTGAAACGATATAAAGCTAGCTTCAGAAAGGACAATTCTCAAGTATTTGACTAGAAGCCCTCTTCTACGTTTACCGTCTAACCATTGGTCTATCTGGCTGGTGCAAGATGACAAAATTTAGTACGAGTGTTCAGTACGTAAGGTCCCCGCACGCTACTCTGCACCTACGTGAAATACCCGCGCGCCAGTCTTCAACCCCGCGAAATTGCGTAATGTCACTTCGATACTGTGAATTGACATTTATTACTATTAAAACTAAACGCTGCTGTCAAATTAATCTACTCTACGACTAGGAATCTAAGAAATCGCAAAAAGCTTTTCCGGTACATTTCCTGTAAACTGTACATCCTGTACATTCGTATGGACTACATATTTAATTCTAACACTTCGAGAACTTTCCTTTCAGTTGATCTGAAAAAGTATTTTTATCCATAAAATTAATAGCATCGATTGTAATTACATTCCGTGTTTAATTTAACAAAATGCTTGCTTAAAACTATGATGATGAGCCATGGCCTGTCTAATCATTGAGTCTGAATTAATATGTTATTTAAGTAAGCCACTGTATCTAAAGTAGGAAGCATCCATAGGAATCTAAGTCGAAACAAGTATGTCGTGATGAAATGGCAATTTTACGTTGTGAGAAATTCCTCTCATGTACGTATATGAAGTTTTTTTGTATTAGCAAAACTTTTATGACGCTTCTAAATGATTCGATGTAATTTTTTTATTCGATCGAAACATTAGTCTGTTTCAGTAATTTTGAAATAAATGTAACAGAAATGAATTCCGTATTCCGTTCAATTCCATCAGCCCTTTTTATACCCCACTACAGGGGCTTAGGCCTTCCTTCAAGAAGAGGGGGCTTGGAGCTTAAATTCACCACGCTGCTCCAATGCGGGTTGGCGGATTGTAACGACCACCATCTATTGACAGCAGCCAGGACCGACTGCTTAACGTGCTCTCCGGGGCACGGAATCAGTGATAGTTAATGTACATAGGTCAGAAAAAAACTCACTGTTACACGCCCAGATTCGAACCACGGCCACATAGCCTTATGGATTTGAAACAGGTTCGCTGCGTTTCACTACACAAATTCCGTATATTGACAAAATTTTTTTTATGATTTCAGCGTAGGTACCTACGTGTCCGTGTTTTCTTGAGTTACATCAAGATCTCTGTACCGATTTAACTAAAATTTAAATTGATTAAAAATACAAAAAAGTTTATTTATCAGAAAGAGATTATAATGAGTTATCCTACTTTCGTCATTCTAACTTTTTATTACTTGTATGATTTATTAAGATTAAACAAAATGTTTTAACAGCGGATCTCCCACTAGGTCTAGCTATATTTCGGCATCCATCCATGACTAAAATGTGGGTTTCAATTAAAATATTGTTATTGTGTTTATAAACAGTTTAGGGTCTATGAAAAGAAGTTTAAATGTGTAGTCACCCATTCTCAAGCAATATTATTTATAACTTATTATATAATAGTAAATTACGACGTATGTACGGTAAGGTGCGTATTATAGTCGAGGTGTATAAACCGAGGACTATAATAGCCAGCTTACTGAGTATGAGCATCATACTACATTTTCAAATACATTTACGATTAAAATTAGGTAGATACTTCAAATGTAATAATGGCGGGAACTAAGGGCGCGAGCGGGTTGCTTTTCGCGGTTTACGTATGCCTCAAAAACAGAATGCTCGTTTGTGATTGGTGTAAAGTGAAAAGGCCTAGTACTGTAAAATTTAACATTACGGTACAAGTTTCGATGTCATAAAGACCGTATTAATAGTAAATGTATTGAAAAAAAAATATATTAACGGCGCATAGTGCCGAGAAAGCTCAGCGTTTCCGCGCTGAATGGCTAGACTGATCCTCCGAATAAAATATTTTTTGCTCAGAGGGTCACCCGACTCCAGTCGAAGCCTCGCGCCAATGTCACGCAAGAACGCCACAGCATCCCCGGACCATGGACTCATTGTCTCTACTGTGAACACTAAAATTTCGTATTTGTGTAAATAGACAATGTCTATTATGTCCTTATACTTAGAGCATTTCAGTCATATAATATATAGTTCGAATTCGTATGTATTCATGGTATTTTGTATCTTCTATATGATACACTGCTGGTACCTTTTGAATATTACCTTCAATAATGATCCTGCATGATTTTCTGTCCCTCTTTTTTGTGTTAACGAGTTCTTAGAAATGAGAACCCACTGAACACGCGTAAATAAGGCTAATATTGATTTTTATGAAATGGCGTCGTATTTTCCAGTCAGGATATACCTTTCAAAGGCACACGTGATGAAACTGGGTCTACGGTTGACAAATATTTGTCTATTCGTACAATTCGAGACAAAGAACTTCAAATGTCAAAGTTTTTAGCGCACTGTCTATTATTGAGGCTGTTTGGTGGTAGATTTGTCCGTTAACATGCGAGTTGACAGTTTACATTAGTCGAAAAAATGTATCCCTACGACAGTAGCATCATCTGTGTGTTCTGTAGGGGGACGCCATTTCTTGTTCTTCAGTGAAAAAATAATTTTGTTAAATAAGTGGTTCAAACTGTTACAGGACGCATGTGAAATACGCATGAAAATACAAAGAGACAGCAACGCAAGAATTTAAAAATATTAAAAGTCTAAAATAAATTTACATCTTTGAAGGCGTCGGGGACCGCTAAGTAAACTTATTCCTAAACACATATAGGTAACAAAGCATAAACGTTACATAATAAAGGGTGGGAACTAATTATTTTAGACTTTTCAAATGTCTCTCTTTAATTTCATTCAATTTTTATTTCAATACTTTTAAACTTAATTTCAAATATTTGATGATTTTTTGAAGGCTCCAAGCACTTTTATTTAGAAGAATGGCCTAAGCCCCCATAGTAGGTCATAATGGGTTGATATATGCTATGGATAATTTTTTATTTTAATAATTACCTCAAAACCATAATCATTCTTTGACTCAATTCTATTCAATTACCTTCCATGTTTGTAATTCGTACTGTACCCACGGTTTTTCATAATTTTTTATAATATATTCAGCACCGTATCATATCAAATCATATTTATTCAATCATTCAATCCGATTGACTCACTCGTTCTTTCACTCAATTTATATATTCATACACTAATTCTCTACAGGTTGTACTACATCGTACACCAAAATTTCTTATCGATTGAACGAGTCAAAGACGTAGAATCCTTCATTCATTTATCCCTATTTCTCATTCCTGCTCCATCATCAGACCCTGATAACCATCTGTTTCTAACGAATACCTTAGTAGGAAAAGCAGAAATGGAAAAAAATAATGAGGAATTCTAAGTCTTCTACGTCTAACTAGAATGAAGCCATTAGATCATTCCAATGACCCCATACACCATACATCTGCTGCTGTAAGTTGGTGAGGAGTCTATTGTCGTACAGATTCCAGGCAATGCTGCAGCATCAGGTCTAGGTATCACGTTCTTGCAATATTATTGAAGTAACAGGATAGCGAATTTCGACCCAATCAGACCTTTTAAACTTATTTATATCTAGTCATCAACTATAAAAGAGCTGATGATCTTCGAGCGACTGAATACATATTTTTTTTTGAATCATACCTATGAACTCTCAATGAAGTCACCTTTCAAAGAAAAAAAATACTAAATCAAAATAATTTTATCCGTTCGGGCTACGATGTCACGGATAGACACACAGACAAACAGACGCACGCGTTAAACTTATATCACCCATCTATTTGCTCTCATTCCACTAGGAGGCTCTATCGGTGGATCTATTGATAATTTTTGTCCTCTTCGATCCACCGGTGGATCTATGGATATTTTTTTTCTGAACGATTTTACTGGATTACGAGGGGAGTTTCCATAGTACATCTTAGCTCCAAAGCTTCCTAGCTTTACGAACGTGGCAAAGCTACGTTCTAGAGAACGTAGCTTTGCCCCTTGTTTACTTACAGATAGAAAACAATTTGTGTAATTCAAAGTCCATTCATATTTAGGCCGTCCGATGACCGAATTGCTGAGGTAAAAAGATATTCATTTGTTTTTGCGACATCCATTCGTTTATTCGTTGTCACAAATCGGATACCAAAAGACTTTTAGCAGACAAGTGCGCTGTCAAATTTACTCACTCTGTGACTTTAAATATGCACCATGAACAACACCCTTAATCTACGCCTAATTTTACAGAACAGGAATATGATTAGCCCCTATGCGTTTGTGTATTTGCTAGCCTTCGAATCTATCGAAATCTGCAACCGTATTCTGGTAAACAAACGTAACGCCAAACTCTTTACCATGACTAGAAGATATCTTCAAACTTTTATATTAGAAACAACACGGCATCATCAACATTGATGGCAAAATCTAACTTCGGATTGTCGACGACATTGTCAAAACGACAGAATAGCTAGAAGACCTCTACATCGTGTTCAGAAACCTCAGTAGAAGTTTCCAACACGTGGTTTAAGGACTAACACGTGGAAGACAAAATCATGTCAAATGTAGGTTGCACACTTCAGTGGTTGTTGGGGCTTTACAATCGATATCGACGAATACATTTGCCTGAATCGAACAATCGAACTCAGTTATGAGTAGCATTCGGGAAGCTACGTCTTTGAATCCAATATATCTCAGTGCCTATAGAAAAAAGCTTTTGAACAGTGCGTACTGAGACGTGTTCCTAAATTTTAGCCTAGTTATCAAGTTCAGATTTCCTCAACGTGAAAAGAGCTTATACATGCTATGTTTATCGGCACCCTTTGATAGTTTATATGTCTGGATAGAAAACCCGATATAGGAACAACAAAAAAGTGGCAAACTTTTATGTGCTTGTGTGCGTGAGTACACAAACCACATATTCTTGCTGCGCCATATTAACTATGTACTAACTGTCTCTGTGCGTCAATTATAACAATGATATTTTATCTACGTTTTTTGAATCATCAAAGAATCCCCATTTAAACATAGATGTAAATAATAAGACCCTGCGGGTTAGAATTCCTAATTAAAAAAACCAAAGAAACTCAAAAACACTGAAGTAGCTACCATAGCTACCTAATCAGCAAGTTGAAATGGCAAAGCGCAGGCTATCTCGAATCGGTTTTCCGCCGGTGAAGAAAAGTTTTCGAGTGGCGACTACGAACTGGACATCGTTGGATAGAACGCCCCCCCACTAGGTAGACTGGTGACCTGCTAAAATCTAAAACCGTATGGAGATCCAGCGGGATGTGGTATGTCCAGTTGTAGATGTTAGGTTGCTGAAATGATAACTTTTCGAGTAAATGGTTTTATTTTGTAACGAAAGGATCGCAAATAGAAGAAACTGAAAGTTATTTATAATTAACAAGTTAATAAAAGTCAGCTATTAAATAAAAGACTCGCGTGGAGAGTGTTCTGTCAATTCGTTATTCATACTCGGAAAGTACGCTTGAAACTACTTGATTAGAGGGATGAAAACAGTACTATTCGTCTTTACAGTACTTTAAAAAATTAAAAAAAAAACGGGACAAGCCATGTTTCAACTTTTCATACAGCAATCTGTAAAATCGCACCATAAAATTGTCATAAAACAATATTATCAATAATTTTATAACATTAATTTATACTTATAATTTACTTTTAACTAAATTATTAGATTTACATAAATTGGTGCTAAATATTTACCATCATCAATGATAAAAAATACTGGCTGGTAAAATGCCACAGAAAAAGAAACATAAAAAAGACGAGAAAGCGGCAATTCGATCTGCAGTTGTTTTTTCAAGTGCTAATTAATCATTTACGTGTACAGATATTTGTATAAAATGAGTTCATTAGATTCAGATATAGATTTAACGCGTTGTTTTTTACTTTCCTCATATTCTTCATGAAAAGCAGAATGTTTACTTCTGGTGAAAGCCCCATTTAGGCACTCGAACTATTGGCGCCCTCTCTTGCGCTAAACCATCTCGTGCCTAAATAGGTCCCCTTCACCCCTTGTGTAACAATCTACTATTAACTACTGGTTTTAAATCAGATTTTTAAATTTCTTTAAATCCAAAGTAAGTTGAATCCGACTCCATCGTAGGAGTAGGTCTATCACAGCAACCACTACATTAAGTAAACTTATTAGTTTTCAGTGATTGGTCGTGTGGTTAGAGACCATAACTAGAGAACCAAAGGTATTTCAGCCAGGGACAAATATTTGTGTGCATGAACATGTCTTTGTTCCGTGTCTGTACATAAGTTTTTTTGCGACTCCAATTCTACAATTTTTTTAAAATAATAATACAATAATAATAATAACACACTCAATCACAACAACGTCTAAGTCCCAAACTAAGCATTAGCTTGTATTTTGGGTACCAAGCGAAGACACCACAAACATATAACAACCAAGACCCGGTGCCAGTATTAATATTCATCATATAAATACTGACCCGACCTGGGATTCGAACCCGGGACCTTCAGCTTCGCAGGCAGGGTCGCGGCCCACTAGGCTAAGCGGTCGTCAACTGTCTGTCTATCTGTCTTCATGTTCTTTTACAACTTAAGAGCGGCTTGACCGATCTTGATGGAAATTGGTATACTACAGTAAAAACATGTGATTGCGCAGATGGTAGGCTTTATACGATTTTAAGGTAGGAGCGGCGGCGGGGGGGGGGGACATTGAAAAACAATCTTTGTCCTTTGAAGTTAGAAAAAAGATAAATTAAAATTACTGGTACTAACCATAAATAAATATTTAGTTTCAGGGTTGTTTGGATTCACATTTTAAGAACGGAAGCGCGGGGGAAAAATTTGTGTGTGAGTATCGATATTTTTAAAATTAGGAACTTGAAAATTGGAACTTCTTCTACACGCCATAAATAAATAAGGACGTGTTTCAGGATTTTTAGATTTTCATATTTTAAGGGGGGAAACGGGGGTGATTTGTATGAGAGTATCGGTGTTTTTGAAAGTAGGTACTTGAAAATTGTAATTGTAATTTAAATTTGGTGTCTGGGCGTTAACGTTTTACTACAATAAAACTTTTATAAAATTGTTCGATTTTGGTCTCTGGACAAAAAATCGAGCATTTAAGTAATTCTTTATTTTAAAATATATATGTTACTATCTTCAAAATGTAATTTTTTACTTTATTTTTATGTATGAAAATAATTAAAAAAAAATAAAAACTGTTGGACCTAGTTTTTGCCGTTTGTGTAGAAATTTGCAAGTACACATTCGTTTTAAGTCTGAAAATGTACCTACGCAGGCGAGTTGGCAGGACCCAGATGGAGTGAGCTCAACCACTGGGCGTTACACTTGTTAATGGGCATGTCGCTAGAACATGTGAGGTTTGATGAGGTGAGGCATAAAAATTAAGTATCTCACACTTATTTATTTAATTTATTCATCTAATTTATAATATTTATATTTTTTACTAACGTCGTATTATATCGTTATTTTATTTACATAATTTATACAAAATAGTGGATTTTAATAAAACGCAGTATTGACGACCGCTTAGCCTAGTGGGTAGCGACCCTGAGTACGAAGCTGGAGGTCCCGGGTTCGAATCCCAGATCGGTATTTATATGATGAATATTGATACTGATACCAGGTCTTGGTTGTTATATGTATGTGGTCACTTTGCTTGGTACCCAAAATACAAGTTAATGCTTAATGGGGCCTAGACGTTGTTGTGATGCATAGGTACGTTATAAAAATTTCAGGTCACAAACGCATGAAAACCAACATATAAGAGGGACAAACAAAAAAGTGTTTGCGTTTTAAAAACGGGATTATAGGAGAGCGTCATCACGTCATTTCCCAACTACCTTCATCTGTAGCAGCTATTGATTCACTGCGGATAATTGGGAACGCGTGTACCCCATCCCCACTCTAGCCCAAACACCCCAAAAAAGCACACACACACGCACGCACTACGCGTCACCTCATTTGATTACAGCGGAAAAAGCGAGAAAAATCGGGTAGATGCGCTGCAGTAATAGGCCAGTCGCCATGGCAACCGATATTAACGCAAGGGGGTAACGAACACATAAATAGATTCGCACATAATACATCCGATTCCACACGTGCCTCCCTACCCTCCCAAGCGGCCCGGCTCATTTTTGTACAGTGTAAAAAGCCTAAACCGCCCGCGTCCCAGTTTAAACATCCCCCTTCGGCGCCCGGCCATGCAGATTAGCTAAAACTACGCATTTTTTACCCCCACACTTCACGAGCTTTTCTCGGTACCCTTCCCGCTAACTACCGGAATGTGGGTACTTTTTAAAGCGCCCGACACCCCCTTCTGCCCTCTGAGCGGGGGTGCGGAAAAGTTTGTGTTTTAAATATGTCCAAAAGCTCACATTAAAACGGGGGTACGTGTCATTAGGTGCACACACGCGCGCTATCCCGACCCCGCCCGCGGAAAAAGGTTCAAACAGTTTTTCGGAGCGAAAAGGTCCGCCCGCGGCGAGAGTAATATTATTTGTGAATTTATTAGTTTCCGTACAAATTACGGCTACCCGGGTTTTAATTCCTCGTGGAATTTTACCGATGTAAATTTTATTCGGGGTTGGATCGGGATAAAGCTGGAATACGATCGATGTTGCTCTAAGGAGCGATTCGGGTTAATCATACTGCAATCACACTTACCTAGGGGCTAAAACCCTGCCTTATAGCTCATCCGATAGCCGTTTCCACGAATGCGGGGATGTATTGTTTATGATAACGAAATAACATTCGCTTTCGTTCTCTACTGGCATTTTGATATGAGGGGCCATTATGATGGTAGCGTAGATGTCGACCGACAAATAAAACAATTACACAGTAACTAGCACAATAATTCAGGATAACAGCGGTAGTCGACCTCGTCGACTTACATTGTCGCTAAACTACAACTAGCAGTTATATGACGATTTTTCTTCTAATCTTCTAACAGTATGGTTAAATATTAAAAGTGCAAGTCTTGGATATTCTTATCTGCTACGAATAAAAGTTAAATTGTAAAATATTAATACGATACCAGCCAGGCTTTAGATCTCCCTTCGGGGTGAGGGTGCGCAGAGCTTAATTCACCACTCTACTCCAGTACGGATAGATGGATTTTAACAACTGCCATATGATTTTAGCAACCAATATTAATAATATATTAAAAATATTAATATATTTGTTAATTTAGATCGTAACGTAATAGAAAAGATTTATATATTTACTAGTTGCTGACGACCTCGCTTGATTGTGGTTTTTTACGACTATTTTCATTATTTAGTAATATTATCTAAATTTTTTGATAATAACCGAGTCTCGCTTGTGTTTGAATTAATTTTGACTAATCAAGTATTGAAATTTTTAGGCCAAAATAATAATTTATTGTAGACTGTTTTATTTCGCTTGATCATACAAAATTTAAAAGATAACGTAGAATTAGATTATTATGTCATTTCACTTTAATGGCATCGAGTCATTACAATCGAAATGTATTTTTTAAAATTGTTGTACCTAAAAAAATATATATTTTCCATAATAAAATCTGATAATTAATAATCTAATACTTAAACTAAACTACGGTACCCTAAAACGAGTAACGTTGTGAAAAACCTAATATTGGCCATTTTATGCGCCCCCACAGCAAATATAGGATGTGGCGTCATTGTCGCCACAGTTCCGGCTTGGGCTTTACGGGTTGCGAACTTTTTACTTTAGGCCAAAAGGGGTTTTTTCGAATAAGGAGTGGGGCGACCTGCTCCCCGTCCGAAACGGGGTCTTTGTACAAATACACGAAAAGTGCCCTGAGGTCGCTAATTTGATTCTCACGCGTCGAGATCAACAACGCCATTTTGGATTTCTCCGTGTTTAATGTTAAATATGACGTAAGATAGAAAAAAATAAAATTATTTGTACGCTTAATGAGAAACCTATATGAATAATATACTACTTCTAGAATACTACTACACTACTGGAATACTATACTGTATGATGTTTTGATAGCCGGGTGGTAGCAAGCCGGCTTCTTGTTTAAAAAGCCGTTGTTCGAATCTTAGGGCAAAGTAATTGGAGCGCGTGACTCCGAGTAAGTAAGTCATCTTCGGTACTAAAGCCGGTTTACGAATATTTAGCGAGAGACACACTGTAGAGACGACGTCGACATAGCGTAGTTATGAACAAATATCTTTTTTGTTAGTAGCTTTGCATATATATTACATCAAATCTACTAGACACTCGTAAACTTCTGTGACATTATGTTGCATTTTTTTTAAACTAACTAAACCTTTTTGTATGCTCTCTCGGCGCTCGCGGTAGTGATCACCGGGAAGCGTCCTCTGCCCCACCGCACCGCTTCTTCCCACTTGTGTCGCATATTTATCGCGAAGATGTTCTACTTTTAGAATCTTAACCTACTTTGCCCAGGGCATGTACCAATGAGTTTTTCTAACTTATGTACATAAGTATCACTGACTATGTGCCTCGTAGAGCGCGATAAGCCGTCCGTCATGCCTGGTTGCCATCAATTGATGACAGTCGTTAAAATTCAACCCGCACTGGAGCAGCGCGGTGGGTTAAGTTCCAAACCTCCTCATCCCAAAGAGAGGCCTAAGCTTCTGCATTGGAGCATTAATAGGCTGCTTAATAGGTTGTATGGTAATGAGAATACACCAAATCCTTAAACCAATAAGGACATAAAGTAATGATTAGTATTACTATTCATTAACAAAAAACATAGTGTCGTGATAGCCCAAAGCCCAACAAAACCTGTCTCAAATTTATAAGGCCATGGGGCCATGGTTCGAATCCGGGCGTGTACCAATGAGTTTTTCTGACTTAAGTACATAACTATCACTGACTCCGTGTCTCGGAGAGCACGTTAAGCAGTCGGTCCCGGGCGCTGTCAATAGTTGGCGGTCGTTACAATCCCCAACCCGCAGTGGAGCAGCGTGGTGTATTTAAGCTCCAAGCCTTCTCACCCTGGGGGAGGTCTAAGCTCCTGCAGTGGGGTAAAATGGGCTGATGAAGTGAAGTGAAGTGAAGAACAAAAAACAACAATATGAGCAACTTTTGGTCTTTTAAGGCGTGTAACCTATGATTATGTAATTAATGAATCAATCAAATATCTTTATTTCGTAGTTATGTATCATAATCTTGAAATACGTCACAAAAATTTTTTACTTTGTGGAAGAACGTCACCGCAAAAAAGGCGCATGCAAAAAGTGCTGGTTCCTCTCAGAAGAATACGCAAGAAACTCAGGGACGCTCTTCCTGACAAAATTATAATAATTTTTTTAACAATAAATGCTTATACATTAATATTATTGCAACAAACTGATAGGCGGGACAGAGAGTCTGCGTCAAAAAACGTAGATAATAATATCGCCCAACTCTTTGGCTATAATTCACGCACACAGAGACGGTTGGTACATATGGTTGTACCTATAGTATGACATAGCAAGAATATGTCTATTGAGTCACACAAACGAGTATCTAAAAGTTGACCAGACTTTTTTTTGTTGTCATTACATTGCGAGTGCCCATCCAAAGTTTAAAATGTAATTACTACATTTTAATTAGGTAAGCCTTTTGAATAATTATAATTTTGCTATTTTATATACATTTCACAATAAATCATCATCATCATCATCAGCCCATTTTTTACCCCACTGCAGGGGCTTAGGCCTCCCCCAGGGTGAGGAGGGGGGCTTGGAGCTTAAGTCCACCACGATGCTCCACTGCGGGTTGGGAACTGTAACGACCGCCATCTATTGACAGCGTCCGTCTGTCACAATAAATGATTCAAGTTAATTTTATTGGTTGTCTGCGAGCACCGCGTCCTATGGACCAAGGATAAAATAACTTCAGGGCGATCGAGTAACAGTCAAAATCAAATCTCGACTATGAAGTTTTATAGAGAATTCGTGTGCGCCAATTTAAAACAGTTTAAAAGAAATTATTCCGCTCACTAAAATAATAATAGTACATGGTACATCAGACACGGGGCTATCTAGTCTCAAACTAAGCAAAGCTTCTATTATGGGTACTATGACAGCTAATATACATACTTAGATATTTTCTATAATATACACGTGTATAGATATTTTACAGCCAGTACACCATTTTCACTATTCAAATATTTCTTATAAACGATATATGGTGTATCACATTTGAAACTCGTGTAATCATAATTCTATGCAATTTTTCATGAAATTACGTTTTTATGTTTTTTACGGCGTTTTATTTTTGTTCAGTTTCTATATTAAAATCTTCTTCGAAAGCCCCCCAATACTTAAAATTAAAGTCTAATCCGAATCTCTTTATATTGAAGTCATTTCACGTTTCGGGGTTTCTAAGGTTTCTTAAGGTTTCTAAGGTAAGGTAAGTTTCATCCGTCTTTCTTTTAGGCTGACCCTTCCTTGTGGGCTAGATTTACTAACTAGTTTAAGCTGCTAGGTCTATTGTCACAAATTTTTCTGACTTCTATACTGATTATATTGATTCTTTGACTGGCCGATTGCCTTTACCTAGTAGTTAGAGATCCTAACTGTAGAACTAAATGTCGCGGGTTCGATTCTCGTCCGGGGCAAATATTTGTGTGCATGAAGTCTATTTGTTCCATGTCTGGGAGTAAAATATCTGTATATGTATATATTTAAAAGATCATTTAACCTTTAAGTGTGGATGTAGAGCCTCACAGGCTTTGAGATATTTTGGTTTCGCACACATCTCTCCACTTCTGACGCCTGAGCAGCTCAGTTGCAGCTTCAGTGTTTAGTAGCAAAACGACCACTGAAGGAAAAAGTTGCGTCGTTGGATGTATGACACGTGGGTAATATTTATTGAAAATTTTATTGGAGTCTGCCAAAATAATAATTAACATCTGTAGTCAAAATTTTTATTTTTGCGGTCCCTGACAGATATTCTGTTTTTTCTTGTTTATTAGAATTTAAGGTAAAAAACGTTTATTTTGCTTTTAGACACTTTAGCTTTAAATTGCTAAAAATTAAGGTAAAAGTCAAACAAGGCTAAAAAGTGTTAATGTTGTTGATTTTTTAATATTTATAGCATTTTCGTAATAAAATAATTATGTATGCCCGTCTTTTTATTTATAAAGATCCATATTTCAATAAACATATGATTTTAAAATGATTTGGAATCATTTTCTTGAAATATTTGCATATTGAAATGAGAAACCTCTGAGACTCTACGTCCAGAGTAGTGTTAAAAAAATATGACGTCCATATTTAAAGGTTATGTATGTTTACCAATGTTCACCAATTGTCTAGTACCCCACAATACAAGCATAGTACTTGCTTACTTTGGGACTAGATTGCGCTGGTCTGTGAGACGTCCCAGGTATTACTATTATAGAATTTCATTTATAGATATAGTGAACTCTTCGAAAATTGATTTGTTGGGTTCTCAAATTACCTCCTACGAAAATGGAAATAATTTAGAAAATAGTTAATGTTTTGTCAACCCTATAACATAAAAATTTAGAAATCACATAAATGCAATATCCAGTCGCATATGTATTAAGTATTTACAAAGACGGTAGATTACTGATTAAGTATAAATGTAATAATCGATTTCCAATAGCTACTAATACTGAAATAAAAATAGAAAATTAAATTTTACAAAAAATTACACATAATCACATTACAAAATTGTTTTTTATTTTGTGATTTTTTAAAATATCATTTTATCACATAATTTCTCAATCAAACAAATTTAAAATGTATGTGTTTAATTTTTCGTACAGTTTCTATTGTTAAGTTTAAAAACAAATTTTGAAACGATTTTGAATTTGCACATAAAATCCCTCCTGATGAATTTTATTCATTTTATTTCATTAGGAAGTAAAAAAAACCGACCAAAATTGTGTCGAGCCACGCACAGTACAAGGTTCCGTAGTTGCTGGTTATAATATGCGTACTTAAATAAGCTCAGTGTTAGCAACTTCTTCCTTTTAAAAAGTAAAATGGATTTTTTACGAAACTTTAACTTGTCCAATTATATTTCATAAGTTAGTCAACTATTACCTGTTAACTTGTACAGTCTAATTACCTGTGACAGTATTCTATTTAACTTCGTTTTGGCGTAGATTGGCAACACTGTCTCTTCTCGGTGAATTCCGGTTGGAACAATTATTACGTTTTGGTATATAAAGTAATAAATGAATAAGTAAGTGAAATTAAACTACTGAATCACAGAACTGATTTGGATTTTATTTTTACTCGAAAATATAAAACGTTATATATTACTGCCGAAAATATTTTTAACATATCAAAAAATAACGAAAATTGTTGTATTTTTTTTTGCTTTTTTTCTGATAACTTTAATATACAGGTTGAGATTTTAGTCACCAGCCAAATTTTGTGTAGATGTTAGGTATCACCAATAGAGCTCATTACGTCAATAAAAAATATAGGTTTCATTTTATTGATAAATTATTTTATCTATAGTTTTATTTTAGAACGTTTGGTTGCTTTCTTAACGCTATAGTAAATGTACGCGCCCGAGACCTTGAAGCGAAACGGGACGGCGCGCTGCCCCGGTGACTAGAGTTATTGGTTTTTTCGGGAAATGTTTCTGTAGTCATATGTCAATATTTTTCTATTAAACGGTACTAAAAGAAAACAAGACGTCCATCGGTATTTTACCAAAGATCAAAACATTAAAATTTGGCTGGTGACTAAAATCTCACACTGTATATGACAAAAAGAAAAAAATATATAGAAAATCTTTTTAAAGTCAAGCTTTTATTTCAAAAACAGTAACCTCGAAATAAAAAAAATTATCATCGGCGTTTTAGTCTTGACCACAGGACTTAACAGACCAAATAATAAAATATATATTTTAAAAGTTTGGGATTTTATTCTTTTTAAGTCCACGCTTTTATTAAGAAAACAGTGATCTCAAAATTAAAAAATAATCATCGGTGTTTTAGTCTTAACAATCCAGATATAAATATATAAAATATACATTTTAAAAGCTTTATTTTAATTTTATTTCAAATAAAAAGTAGTGTCTATTACTTAAGTTACAATCCTCAAGCTTTTAAAATCTATAGGTATTCTCCATATTTCAATAGTTATACTTTTGTGAGTTGATGATTATATTTTAATTTCATGTTCAGTGTATTTGAAATAAAAGATTGGTTTTAAAAAGGTTTTTATTTTTGCCTTTTTAGTATGGGAATACATAAAGCTGTGACATAAAGTTATCTGTATATGTGTTTAGTGCCCAGCAGAGCTTGGAGTTTAGATAGTTCCTAACTCGCGACATGGTTTTTATCATTACATGCATATGTCGTAGGATAATTTGATAATTCGAATTTTCGCGAAAACCCTAGGTATATTGCGAAAACACGGCTAATTAGACAGTGGCGAAAACATTTGCAAATCTTACTGGAAAAAGATAGGGTTTTTGCAAACACGCGAGTCGCTCTAATAACATTGAATATCCTTATCTCTAATTGGCTAGATTTTTGCTTACTGACCAGATCTTATTCTGATTGGTTCCTAGTTTTACCCTGTGAGCTTTGAAATATTACATCATTGAGTTATGAAGGGTTAGAAATAACAATATAAATTTATAGAAACTTTTGCACACTTTTAATCACATTTAAAACAAAAGACTACTGAGTTGTTCTCAAAAACAAACAAAACAACGTGCGTGAATGATTGACATTTAAAACGTTAAACAATCAGAGGAGGTCTCAATTTGGGCGCTCCGATCGGCCAATCAACGTTCTTATTTCATAATAGCTAACGTTTCGTTTCACAGTATTACTATAGCGACTAGTGTTTTTGTAAAAATCCTTTTTCCAGTAAGATTGAGAAATGTTTTCACCATTCTCTAATTATCCGTGTTTTTGAAAAATTTATAGCGTTTTCGCGAAAATTCTAATTATCAAATCATCCTGCGACAGTAGATGGAATACCGGAGTTCTAGACCACGGCTTGCAGACCATTTTTAAAAAAAGGTCGTCACATCAGAATGGAAAATGGTCAGTAATTTGTTATGATCTGTGGTCCAGAACTCCACACCTCGAAATTTACATAAGACTGCTATATAATATTTTGTGAAAATGTATTCGTCGTCGCAACCTTTTTGTAGAATCAGTGGTCCAGAACGCCACACAAAGAAATTTACATAAGACTACAACATTATATTTTTTAAAAATGGTCTGCAAGCCGTGGTCTAGAACTCCGGTATTCCATCTACAAATAAAAAGAAGAGAAATAATAAAGTGACATCTACTGTTGGACGGTTATGTGAAGACGGTACTGCATACATAACTACAAATATAGAAAATTTGGATGCCTCACATTTAATAAAAATAGAAATATATGATTTAGAAAAACTTAAGACGGTGCCTAAACCGCAACATTGGAAACATGCTGAGTTACGTGTTAAATATTATACAGATCAAGATAATCATCATTTAAAACGAACAAAAGGATTAATATATAATATCACAAGTGAAATATCATCGAGTGATGAAAAGAAAACATTTTTCTTTCATAATAAAAATGTAGATACCTAATCTAGAAAATAGTTAATTGAAATATAATAATAAGAGTTTACTGATGTCCATGTTTTATGAAAAATTTATATACCACTGTTATTTATAAATGTTGTTTAATTCTAGTTAAGATTTATTTAGAATAAAAATTATAATGATTTATTATCTGTTATTTATTTGTTTATTTATTACATACAAACATCTATGGTTCAAGTCTTCACACATTTTTTTAAAAATGGTCTGCAAGCCGTGGTCTAGAACTCCGGTATTCCATCTACTTGCGACACATATATCTTACTTAGCTTGGCTGAGGGTACCATCAGTGCTTTCACGAGAAGCCACTGCAAGATTTTTTAATCCGTCTTCCAACTGCATCATCAGAGCCTCTTTACAGTATGCTATGCAAAAGTACTTATGAATATATTTAATGCGACTGAGGTCAAACTAGTAGCCATTGATGGGTCCTATTTTACATCTTTATCGAGACCGTATTTAGAGGTATTTAGTCAGACCCTTTTCATCATGTGCTATGAAAAGTGCTCGAAGAGACCAATCTTATGAGCCAAAACTTGGTGAAGTTACTAGTAGCCTTAATAGCTGTACTAGACAGGTAGCGCACCCCCTTAAATACATTTTACTATATTGAATGAACGAATGGAATTATAATTTAATAAAAAAATTTCATTAACATAATATATTAAAGACCATTTTAGGTTTCTCTGATACATAATGAACAAGAAAATAAGGTAAATTTGAAAAAAAATAATTAATAATAATTTATTTTTCAATATATCAAAGGAGCAAAAAACAGGAAATGATTCATTACAAAGTTATATTAATAACACACAAAATGAAATTGGATTCTGAGAAATTCGTATTTTTCGTTTATATACGAATATTTCGTACGACACGTGTATACGAACAATGCATAACGTGGGTTACAGGGACAATAAAGCGCAGTATGAAATAATATTTTTTTTTATATTCATAGATTTGCATGTTAATATTGTTGTATGTCCGTATTTGTGGTGGATGTTTGTAATTGCTAATTAATTTTTCCCATCACTAAATTAATGCCAAAGTATTTTAAACTACTGTAAATTCTCTCATTTATTTGATGTGACTTTTCTAGAAATTGATAACAGCAGATAAATAAAGCAGCGCAATTGACATGGGTTTGGATAAAATTTTTGGCGTATCATTTTTGTAGTTTTTCCGAAAATATAACCCAATCCATACGTTTCTCTCGAAATTAAATAAGTTTAGATCTGCATTTTTTAATGTAATTTAATTCCTAAAATATGTTTATTAATATGTCGTGTAATAATTTCAACATAATTAGCCGACATTGATATTGATCTATATTGTACAAGTATAGCAATGATAAGACGTCTACTGTCTAACCATTTCTTTGGCGAGGGGAGTAACATGGATATTGAGGAGTGATCCAATGCAAAATATGTTATATGATCCAAAATAAGTTATATATTATTAACTATTGATATGGATTGTCTGATTTGTGTTTTCATGTATTCATTCTTTTTTTCTGTTTTTTTTTTTTTGTGTTTTGGTTTGGGTGTTTGTTTTATTGTTATGTGTAGGTGCTACATAGTCTTAATTTGTGGAAACTTGTTTTGGCTTGTTGCAACATCCATCACCGTCTTTCTTTTTTTTAATGCTCATATTTTAGTTGTAATTAGCTGTAAGTTTTCCTAAAAAAATATTTAAAAATAAATAAATAAATAAAGTATCCGACGTCGTCTGGATATATATTTATTATTTGTTTTATCTAAGACTAAATAAAATCATAATATATTGATTGATCCATGAGAATCACAATATCATTTACTAACTTGACATAACTGACTAAACTAAATACTTATATTTAAATACTAAATACTAAAATTTTAATTGTTTTTTAATTGTTTTTGTTTCTAGAGTCGTGATAGCCCAAAGCGCAACGAACCTGTCTCCGGGCGTGTACCAATGAGTTTTTCTGACTTAAGTAACTATCACTGACTCTGTGCTTCGGAGGGCACGTTAAGCAGTCGGTCTCGGACGCTGTCAATAGATGGCGCTCGTTACAGTCCCCAACCCGCAGTGGAGCAGCGTGGTGGATTTAAGCTTCAAAAATGGGCGGATGAAGCGAAGTGAAGAAGTGAATTGTTTTTTACTTTTATTTTTACTTTTGTTTTTACTGTAGAAAGTAGCGGAATAAGCCCAACTGCCCAGATTACGTCCTGGCGAATTCGTAAAAAGAAGAAATAGATATTTTAAAAGATTATTCTAGAACCATATTGCTTTCAATTTTCAGTACTATCGCCGTAACTTTAAAAAATTGGGTCCAAACCAATCAGTTATAAGATAAAAAATTCAAGGATGACAAGTGAATCTGGTTTGATTACTTATCACTATTTTTAGGTAACTACTATAGTTTGACGGAAACCGCTGTACCGCGCCTTAAGTATGTGCGCCGCGTGGAGGGAGGCAGATCTGCTCTGTCAGTCCGTCATCAACGCTTAGGAGCTGCCTTCCCTCCTCGCCACGCACATACCTAAAGCGCGGTACAGCGATTTCGGCCAAACTATAATCAAATTTTTTGTTACTTATTTAAACGAAAATTTTTACTTTGTATAAGACAAAAAATTCAAAGACAACGACTGACAAGGTTAAAGTCAGGAGAAATTAATTAAAATAGGTACTGGTCACGAAGTTTTAAAGACTGACGTGTGGATTTGAAAGTTAATTGAAAATCGTTCGTATGTTCATCGCCGTATACTGTATTGTTTGGACACTGGCGTGAGTTTTACTGTCACACGCGCAACCCGTATAGTCGTTATAATATCATAATTTGAACATATAATTAATGAAATTTATGAATATAATTTAAATTGAAACATGCTTGACGGCTATTTCCGGCTGTTTCTGGCTATTTCGAAAATACGTCGAATACATTGTAATCTTGTTATAATTTTAGAATAAAAATTAAAGAGTAGCATCAGTATTTTCAAATGGAAGAAGCGGAACTTCCAAGAGCAAATATTTGTAAATAATATAACATGTTGTAAATAATAGTCATCACTTGTCAATAGTTATGAAGAGAAGTAAGTAAAAAATTTAATGCGAGTTGGTTTTCAATTAATTTGTTTAGGTAGTTTCTATATTTGTGCAATAGCGTTCCGTCTGCAGTTTCGCTCGCGTGGACTACACAGTTGTACTGAAAACGCTAAATGGATCGACGCTTCAGGATATCGTGAGACTTTCTAGAAAATTCTGAAATTAAAGTAATCTCTGTACAAGATTTCATGAAAAGCCTTTTAGCATGAAGCTATACAACGGGAATATTAAATTTTCCTGGGTTGAAATTTATCTTGTAAGTTATTTCAAGCCTTAAGACTAAACATCAAAATCCGCAAAACGAAATGAAGAATAGTTATCCCACAGGAACCGTGCTTTTTACCGCAATAGCTTGTGCCACTCTCCAGCCCATAAATAATATCTTTGCAAAAATCACTTGGACCCATTGTTCCACTGGTGCGTGAAAGAAAGACAAACCAACAAACACACTCTCGCATTTATAATATTATAGTAGAGATTACTGACAAAGGTTTCATAAACGTAGTTTCTTTTCAAAAATAGTACACAGCAAAATTAAAAAAAAATATATTATTACAATTCCGCATACACTTTATGGGAAATTAATATCGGTTCGTAATGTAACCCTTTTAGAACTGAGACCTTTCCAGTGTTGCCAATTTTATGTTTGAAATAATTACCAAATCACAAGTTCTTTATTGTATGTTACGTTGTTTGTTTATTGTTTGGTAATATTTTGTTAAATTTTTATTACTCAGGTGTCTTTAACTTTTTCTTGTCATCAATCATTATCAATCGATTGTGTCTGTCAATTAAATGGCTCGTGACTTTCAATATGACCCAATTGGGTTGATGTGTAGTTCATAGTTTAAAGAGATTTACAACGCCGTCGAAGCAATGGACCTGAATATTCCAAAATTTTATCTCGAAAGAATAGGCAATTTTAAGTAACTAATAAATAATATTGAAAATACTTATAGCGTGACGTCACTTGGTGGAATTATAAGTTTAGCCATTGCCGGTGCATATTTATAAAAACAATGTCAGTTGCAGAATTGTCAAAAGTAATAGTGTCATTGATTTTATAAATATACTAAATTTATAATTCCACCCGGTGACGTCACGCTATAAGAACTTTCAATATTATATATCTACGTAAATACCGATCTAAAAAATTTCTTTTGATTCAGTTTCTTAAAATTATATGTTTTTTTTTCTAAATACAACGGACTACAATTCAAATATTTGGAATAGTCAATTAACGGTGTGCAAAGTCTTTAAAAAAATAGTAATAATGTTGAATCAACTTATCGATAAGAAGTAGTATGACGCCAGAATTGGGATCATATAACATAATTATAAGTAGTTAAGGGTCATGAGCAGACTTCAATTGTATATATACACAGACGTATATTATTTGCTTTACAAATACCTGGCAGTTAGATCTAAATCATAGACTTGTTTCCGAAGAAAAGTTTAAATCCACCAAAAGCTGCTTTATAAATTCGCCATTTCGTAACTACATCCAGGTTTGACCGGGGTCATTGGCCTAGGCGCAGCCAAAATTCGAAAGCACTAAAAACTTTTTCAAAATGGCCGCCGCCAGACCTGTTGCGGCTGTAACATTACTCTATGGGAGGGATCGTCAACAGTTTGGTTGATAAGGATTTATTTTTAAAAAAAGTTTTTTTTCATCATTAGGTAATAGCACCACGTGTGTTAAAGCTCTTGCCAACTTGATGAGTGTTACTAATTATCAGCTACTAAACACAAATCATTTTTTTTTTAAATTGAATCCAAAATAAAATTAATTTATTTTATTTTTGTGAAATTAAACTGAACTCAGTAACCTTGTGTGAAGGTTAAGCTATTGCGTAGCATCAGTATGATGATGTTGGATGTAATGAAATGGGTATTGGTAAAATAAATAACAAATAGGGTTTTTATACGAATGAAAAATGTTTTCAAAAGGGTATACCTACTCCGATTAAACTTTTATATAATATATTAATTTGGCAGAAACAAAAAACCACATCGTTTATGTGGTAAATTACCAATCTTGGTGAAAATACATTTCTTTATTTAAATATTTAATTTAGATATATGATGTAGACATCACGCGGGCCTCTCAAATGAGATCAGACATAACATTCTTAATCGAAGCGACATGATGCCAGTCATATTTTACCTTTTAGTTCAAGAGTTGTACTTTTTCAGTTAATTTACTTCATGGCTTCCATAGGGATTGCTCGTCAAGCAGATCAAAAAAATCTTTTTAGTCTCTGCGTGTGTAATTTCAATGGCGTGTATTCTGCCCTTTTTTCTCGCCAGGTGGCGCATGAGTGACGGTACTCAATCGACTGTCAGTTTAATACAGAAGTTGGAATTTTTACAAACACATACATGAATATTATTCACAAAATATAAATTTCACAATATATAACGAAGGTACCTTCGCCGAGAGCGCCATCTACAAAAGTTTTGGGCGTTCACATAAATTCAACGATTATATAGGATGATATAAGTTTTGTTTGCCAGCTGTTATGAATACGTTGCGAAATTAACTGGAAAAATATTTTCGCCATAATTAAGCAAAGTTAAAGTTTACTCAACCCTGTCCCGAATCTACTCCTTAGAACAAGTTACATTGCATCCAGCACACGTATACACGCAGGCGATTTCCAGCGTCGCGCGTCGTAGCCAATAATGCCGCTAACTGCATTTCCCGCCATTATACCATATAAGCGTTACTAACTTTTACTGGGACTTCGCCCGCGTGGTTTTCCTGATTCACAATTAATAAATTTTCTTCTACATCAGTATTATCCCTTTCACAATGAAAATCTTTAGAAACATTCTGCATTTGAATATTATGGTCGATTAATAAAAAGACAGATTCTGTACAGAACCTGACGACTGATTCCGAGTCGATAAGTGGATGCACAAGTCTAGCATTCTCCTACTTAAAGGGATAGTCTTTCTCTCCGCGGTTTAAATTTGGCGTCGCTATTTCTGTTTCAATCCATGTTCCCCAACCCATTACTGAGTAACAGAGATGACTAGAGAAAATTCCCAAAAATATCCATAAAATACTCGTGTGTATATGTAAATAAATGAGTAGGTACCTGTTAAAGCCAAAATTTGCAGGGTTATTAAGAAAAGCCAACCGCGACCCTAGGTTGTATATTGTAGAGTTGGCTACTTGTAAACTGATCGTTCGATCTAAGATACATAATTTGAATGTATATAAACACAAATTAGGTATGTTTTTAGAACAAGAGCCAGTCATTTTTGATACATTAATGGGAGAGTTTGTAATGTACGGATATAGAGTTTAATCGGAGAGTTTTTAGAGGGTGGATAGTGAAATCGAGGAGTTCATAAAGTGTGGTTATAGATGATAATTACCTATACCTGGGAAATGTTTTTATAAAATTTGTTGTAAAATAACTAATCGGGATATGAACATAGCGCCCCAAAATAGGAGCTCTTTCTGTTACACATATTTTTTTTTTAATAATTCACGGCATTTCGCGAGGAACAGACATGCGCTGGATCCTGTTTTTGTATGAAAAGTCTACCACCTCAAAGATATTTTCTGAATAGAACCCGCGACCCTTGGCTCCGCCGTTAGAAGTCTAACCACTCGGCTGCACTTGACCAATAGGTCAGTAAATTATGACATCAAGGTAGTCATATTATATATTACGAGTATTAATAGTTATTGTGAAGTGAGCAAAAATTTACTGCCTTTTTGCATTGTATCACAACTCACACAAGTGTATCGAGTTTCACGCACTAGCGCGCCGGGGCACGGCGTAGCGGCCAAAGAACCCGGCTCACAAAATTTGGGCTAATTTTAACGAAAGAATTTATGTTGACATAAAATTCAGGCACTTGTTGAACTCTTGGGCTATACTTTAATGTATTTAGCTTTGTAAATCAAACTGAAAGAAGAAAATATTATTGCTGTTAAAAAGTAATTGATAGAAAAATATGTCTATTATATATGTATTGAATTATTCCATCTTAAGATACGGAGAATACTTGTCTTGCTTCATTTGAATTGATAGCGGGAATCGAACCTATGACCATCGTATCAAAGTTACAATCACTCAGCCATTACCATAAGTCTTACCACTAATTTACAAGAATAAATAAAAATTTAAGTGTCTATCTGTGATTTCCAAATAAAGATTTTTTAAAGATAATATTTTTTAATGAATCTGGTCATTGTGATACCTTTTGCGACAAATGAAAATAATATGTCCGATATAGGTACTATCATAAAGTGGTATTTATTTTTAAATAATATTAATAATACCTGGGACATCCCACACAGCGTCATCTAATCCTAAAGTAAGCAAGATTATGGATACTAGACAAATGATATACATAACTAAATATTCTTGATACTTTACACCCAAACACGGAACAAATACACTTATTCATACACACGAATATTTGTCCTGCTGGGGCCCAAGCAAACTCCCACTATGCCTTGGTGAACACGAGTGGAGGGGTACGAAACAGAGCACAAAGAGAACCACAAACATAAGAAACACTATATAATGCTTTCTATCTCATTTTCTCCCACGTTAAATCTTATGAATTTGAGTGTCTGTCTTTTTTACTGTCGCCTTTTCGTTTCGTCGACTTTCAAATCACAACGATGCTAAAGAAGTTTTCCTTTCAAAAATATTTAAGTGTGTTTGACAGTTCTATAGTACCCCATAATACAAGCATAACACTTGTTTACTTTGGGACTAGATGACGATGTGTGAAATGTCCCAGGTATTTATTAATTTATTTTACCGACAGTCATGAGTCGAATTTCGTATTGAGAACGTGTGATCTTTATTATTTAATAAAGTAAATAACTGAATAAATTTCGGCAGATGTATTTTGCACAAGTATACTATTATGGCTTAAAATTTGAGTGTCGTGAGAAAAATCATATGTTCTCTCCGAATTTCCCCATTGTTTGTAGTATTATAGGCGTAATATTTTTCATCAGCCCATTTTTACCGCATTGCAGGGGCGTAGGCCTCCCCTAGGGTGAGAGGGGCTTGGAGTTTAAATCCACCATGCTGCTCCACTGCGGGTTTGGGATTGTAACGACCGCCATCTATTGACCGACTGCTTAACGTGCTCTCCGAGGCACGGAGTCAGTGATAGTTATGTACTTATGTCAGAAAAACTCATTGGTACACGCCCGGATTCGAACCATGGTCCTATGACCTTATAAATTTAAGACAGGTTCGTTGCGCTTTGGGCTATCACGACACTTATTAGGCGTAATATTATTTACAACGAATTATGACAATGTCGTGATAGTCGAGAGGTAGCAAGCCCGCTTCTTGTTTAGAAGGTTGTGGTTCCAATCCCAGGGTACTCATCAATTAGTTTTCTCTAACTTATGTACATAACTATCACTGGCACTGTGCCTCGAACGAAAGAACGTTAAGCCGTCGGTCCCGGTTGCCACCAATAAATGGCAGGGAGCAGCTTGGTAGATTAAACTCCAAGCACCTTGTTCTGAAGGGAGGCCTAAACCCCTGCATTGGGGCATTAATATGCTGATGGTATGGTATGATATTGGCATTTGGAAAATATTTTCATGACCGTAACACGCTAGAGGTAGATTGTAGGCGTCTGTATGATAAATATGACCAAATAAGTTGAGTTTTTCAATTAATTTAACACATTTTTATGAAAATTTTATAAAAACAGTTTATCTATTATTAATCGCTAATAGGTGGGATTCTTTATTTATGGTACATTATGTACATCTGCATGTAAAATAATAATAAATTGATTTAGTTTTAAATTTTAATTATATTTATTTACTCTTGTAATTATTTAATTTTTACGTATTTAATTGCACCATTTTTAATAATAATCACATATTAATAATATCTAATAAATGAAATGATAAATGTAAAAATGACTATGCTGCTATTCATTTATTAATTCCTTCTAATACTCATGTACCTATATTTTTTAAGTTTTTTCTAATTTTGGAGTGAACACTTTCGAAACAAGAAGTAAATTTTATAAAAAAACTTTATTAAAAATATGTGATTAATATTTTGTAAGCGAACCTTTTCGGACATAATTTTTTTTTAATTGTCCATATTATGTGTCATGATAGCCCGAGCGCAGCAACCCTATTTCTGGATTAGAAGGCCGTGCGGCCGTAGCTCGAATGCGGGCGTGTACCTACCTATGAGTTTTTTTCTGACAACTACACAACTATCACTGGACTTTAACGACTGTCATCTGTTGATGGCCAACCCACACCGCTCGTTCCACTAAAATCCCCTAGATCAGTCCCCCAGGGGACTACGCAGCACTCACTGTTCCACTACGATACCCTATGCTGGGGATTCTGGAAGTACTAATAAGTGTTATTCCTTTACAGTCCCCTCTAACCTCTAAATAAAAACCCACTTAAAAATTATAACAATATGTAATACATACGCATATAATTGAAATCTGTCTACTGAAGGGAATAAACGATAAATAATTTTTCTAAAATAAACAAAAAATTGAAAAAAAAATATAAATAAATAAATAATTTTAAATTCTTCCCTATCATCAGACATGGTGAAGTTGAATATATAATTAAATTTCTTAATTTGTAGCGTTAAATAAATAAGTATATCCTTGTGCAATACAAATTCATCATCTATCGGTAGGGGTTGCCATAATTTCTAGGCATTTACATGGGACGGGTTTGATGTTCCTGGAACGGGTTTGATGTTAAGGACGTTAAATAAAACCTATATAGTGTGAACTTTAGTATGTAATGTTTATTTTATTCACCTAAACAATCAATATTAAGTAAGCAAATTAAACTATATAACTACACAATGCGGAATTGTGACAAGAAGATTACAGAAATAAATAAGTTAATTAGTTTTCAAACAATCTTATTTTGACGTCGATTTTACTTTCTTGAAGATATCCTTGTCTGTTTTGACAAGGATATAAAACTGAGCGCAAGTCATTTTAAAATAATAATGATTAATCAAAATAGCTTCAACTGTTTCCATTGACAACCCGTATCTTTACATGTATCTTTCGTCTGACCATTGAGTTGTCATCGGGGAAAATATCCTGTTATCATTGAGTTCAGGAAAAAAGGAGACATATAGTAATACGGAACTGTGTTGTGTAATGTGGTGGCAGTCTCGTATACATGGGACCTATGGCATCTCTATCTATCGGTAAATGTCAGTCAATGTCAGTATTATCCTTATATTAGCCAGTACTGCATTGTAAATAGGTTTCAATTCAATAATAAGGTTCTCAAACAATTAGGGGATTCAAAAGTAAATTAGAGTTTTATATAATCCCCTAGAAGATCGTAGTGGAACATTGAGTCCTGTGTAGTCCCCTGGGGGACTGATCTAGGGGATTTTAGTGGAACGAGCGACCCACACTGGAGCTGCGTGGTGGGTTAAGCTAAGTTAAGGTTAAGCAGTGAGTTATTAATGGGCTGGTGGAAGTAGAATTTCATATTCAGAACGCAAATTTTAACTCCCAGCGACTAATCGTTTGAAATTAAAAAAAAAAGTTTTATTCTAAAACGTCTACAGAACTCTGTCTTAGTTCATGTCTGATACACACTTGACATTTACACCCGCATGAAAAATGTTAGTAAAATAATTTACGACTTGGAATCCGAACCCGGAACTTTCTTCAATAATGACCCACTACATCATGTAAGTCATATTTTTATATCGATAATTTCGACCACATTTTTTTATAAACAAAAACACACAAACACACTGTGGTTTTGTATTTGTACGTGACCTTACGCACACAAACCCGTGTTCAATAAGTATCTAGATTGAGCTAAATGGTGAAATTTAAAAACTGGATAAGTGCGTTTCCAGAAAATAGAGTTGAAGTTCCGTTGATGGAGATTAATATGTTATAGTACAGAAAATAAGACCACAAAAATTCAAATCAATGTGTCGGGGGTTACGAGGGGTGGATTATTGGATTAGTGTTATTTCACTGCTTCTATTCTATATATATCTATATTAATAATATTGAAGTGTCTGTCTGTCGGTCTGTTCCGGCTAATCTCCAAAACGGCTGAACCGATTTCAATGAAACTTTGCAGACATACAGAGGGCATTACCGTGGGTGACATATGCTAATTTTTGTCTGTCTGTCTGTCTGTCTGTCTGTCGGTCTGTCGGTCTGTCTGTTGGTTCCAGCTAATCTCCGAAACGTCTGAACCAATTTTAATGAAACTTTGCCGACATGTAGAGAGGATTATTGGGGATGACATAGACTACTTTTTGTCTGTCTGTCCGTCTGTTTGTATGTTCGAGCTGACCTACGACACAACTGAACAGATTTTGACCGAACTGACCAAACCGACTAAACCATTTCTATGAATCTTCGCAGACATAAAAAAGAGATAATCTCCGTTTTTCAGGCGTTTTTGCCTGTGTGTTTGTCTGTCTGTTTGTTAGGGCTAATGGTCGAAACAACTGATTCGATTTGACTGAAATTTTGCAAACATAAAAAGGGCGTTGTTAGGAGTGAAAAGCAATTTTTTATATACATATAGAAAATTGTAGTTATATACATATAGGTTAATCTCCAAAACGGCTGACTGATTTTGAGACCGACTTTCGGGATAGGTATTCTTCATGCTAAAAGGGCTAAATGGATTTTTATGAAATTAGGTATAGACATTTCTTAGGTAGTTAAGTTTCAGAATGTTCTAGAAAGTGTTACGATGGTCTGGAGCGTCGCGTTCCTTTAACTGTCCCGGTACAACTGGGTAGTTCACGCGAGCGAAACTGCGAAAAGCTAGTACTTAATAAATTACTAGATAATTAAAAAAAATTATATAAAAATATTGTTTATCGAAATATCTATTATACGAGAATATATATGTATATTATATAAAAAATTAAAGTTAAAAAATTACCTTATTGACCTTACTTTTTGCTTATCTTCTATTCTAATATTATAAAGAGGAAACATTTGATTTTTTGTTTGTTTGTTTGTTTGTTACGGATAAACTAGACACCTACTACACTGTCTACATATATGTATACTACAGTGTCTACACTCCTTTTTGTATGTAACTTTTATGTTAAACCAAATTGATATCTATATGATAAAGTGTGAAATAACGAGTATAAAATATATTATTAAAAAAAAATTCAAAAAAATATGACAGAAAAGAATCGACATAATTTTTCTTCGTAATAAGAGAAAATGTTGACACAGGTTATTATTTTGAACAAAAATAAAGGTCGATTTTTTTCTAAAATTTTCATTATGTTTCCACCGCGCCTCCGCTCGCGTGGACTCATTTGTACCGGAACCCTTTTATCCGAGATAAAAAGTAGCCCATGTTACTTTTCAGCTTATAAACTATATCAATGCAAAAATTACGTTGTATTAAGTTGTAGTGGTACCGGTACAACTGTGTAATCCACGCGAGCGGAACCGTAAGCGGAAAGCTGGTTTGGACATAAAATATAGTTAAAGTTAGTCGCTGATAATGTAGCTTTATATAAGTGAAAGTATTTTTATTTTTGAATATCAGTATACAACTGTGTAATCTATGCGAGCACAGCCGCGGGCGGAAAGATAGCTTGTAGTAAAATATGCTCCATATTACTCGCTGATAATGTAGCTTTTTTTATGTTCTAAATCTTTTAAATCTGTCAAGTAGTTTTTGAATTTATCCGTAACAAACAAACAAAAAATCAAATGTTTCAAATAGGTACGTGAAAACTAAAGGTGAAAAACTTGAAGTATTATCAATGTCAAAATCTTTATAAATTTTCTTTGAATGGTCCATTTGCGTGAGTTGCTGCCTACCCCTCCCCCCTCCGACCCTTCTAAATCTTTTATTACATATCTGAGGTAAATTAAGAAACACTTTGTACGAGTTTAGTAGTTTGTTTAGGACCTAGTGACTGATTACTGAAGGAACTCCTGATATTGATGTATGATAAATTTTTGTCGTTGTCGTTAAAATCCACCAATTCGCACTGGAGCAGCATGTAGGATTAAGCTCCAAGCCCTCTCACCCTGGGGGGAGGCATAAGCCCCTGCAGTGGGGCATAATGGGCTGGTGGAACGGAATGTTTGTGGAGTACTATATACGTGATCTGATACGCACTTGACGTTCATCGGTTTTTTTAACTGTACTTTTATTATTATTGGTTTTCAGATAGCAGGTCGGAGGAACCCTAGAAACGAACAAAACGAATGGACGTGATGCACACTTGCTCAACAACGAATGTAACTCAATCAAACTATTATAATAATCGATTTTCAACTTTAAATTTTATTGTATAAAGTCGAAAATCACAATCGTAAAAGTAACTCATTTTAAAATTGCAAGGCGAAACCACAACACAAACAAAATGATTTTTGACTGTACTGACACGAAACTCTTAAGTGTGTGCGTAAAATCGTCAAGGTGTTTAAATTCCGTTCAACATGTGCTGTTTTGAAACGCATCGCGATTGCCACCTTTATATGTGTGTGTTGTTTGTGTGCAAGTCGTACACATTATGCATTCGATGATGGATTCGCGTTTCGCATTTTTTGTTCTTTTAAGTCCCCCACACACGCGTAGAGCCATTTTAACTGACACACTTTATATCCGAATATAATTTCGCGTTCGCTTGCATGTCGCTTACGTACATTTATTATTATTTTATATATTAAAATTTATTTGTTAGTTTACCGACATTTTCGACACTTATCGTAAAGAAATTAAAAAAGATCTTAAACTAGACTTAGTGTGAAAACCTGTATGTGTACACATATCCCTGAACTTGATTACCACCGAGCTTAGAATTAATTCAGTAGAGGAGTAATGCTGGCCGTTTAGTTCGAGAACCAAAGTTAGCATTTGATCCACAGGATAAGGAATGAAGACGGGCGGAACGCGTGTATGACCGATTGCTTACCTAGATGATCTTAGCCCACCGCGTGTTTGCGTATTACCCTTCACGACTACTTCCGTCCCAACTAGAAAAATGTGGTATTATGAAAGTCACCCATACGCATTTGCCAAAAGCTATTCATTGGTAAATTAGTCTTGCTATGGTTTTGTAGTGTCTAACAAGTCCCGATTTGGGCACGAAATTCAAGTTCTTTAATCCTGAAATTGTCTTGTAAGAACCTTGTAACCTGCTAGTCTTGTTTTTGTCTTAAAAACGTACTGATTCATGCTGAATATCTTCTACAATGCCACACTAAGATACTCATGATAACAGAAGTCAATTACATCATTAATTTCAAAGTGTTAGATTTTTCGTTAAGAATAATATAAAAATATTTTTCATGACATTTTTCATGTCGATAAAGGATACTGAATGAAAGGCGGACACCAATAAAAATTTTAAAGTAAATAAAGTTGACAAAATTTGTACAGTTTGAGTCGGTGAGTTTAGGAAGCGTGCGCCTTCTAGTCAGCTACATTCACAGTTCGGTGTTAATCCATCGATATAAAAATACACTCGTGTACTTGCGTAGGTTAAGTGTGTTGAAGTTGAAAGGGCGCAATATCGAAAAGGTAAATACTGAGAAAATTAAAAAAAAACCATTTCCTACAAAAAAATCAAGGGAAGTGTTTTGAAAATGAAATGTATTTTGCAATAAAACTAGCTTTTATATAGCTATTTTAATAAATCGCATAATTTAGAGCATAACATATTTATTTCAAAAATTTAAAAACCTTGGACTTACACCTTTTTTACATCTAACATTTAAAAAAAAGGTAATTATGAAGAAAAATATCATTAAAATATTACTAAACTTTATTAAAATGTTACATATACAATCATATACAATCAACAATAAAAATTTACTTCACTATCAAACATATTGAAGATTGTTTGATATGAAAGATTATACTATCTCAAAAATTGTATACGCTTTTAACGATGAATAACAAGAAGTCAATATCAAAATCAAAAACCTTAAAAAAAATATCATAGAAAATGATGAATGATAAACAAAAGTATTACGTAGCGTTAGACTAAACATAATAACTGAATGACGAAACCTCAGGACGAATCTTAAATAAACAATAGAGATCGCTAATAACGTGCACAGACCATAGAACTAATATTACTAGTGTATAGAAACGACACCGCGAACCAAATGTTTGCGCCAAGCATTGAGGCCTCATTCAGTCAACTCATTCAGTCACTCGCCTATGCTCGTCGCGACCACGTACCGAATTCAAAAATGCCGTGGTGGGTTTTAATAACGTGTAGAAATCAATCAACTGCGAAGAAAAAAGATCGTCATCGTCGATAATTAATCAAATCACAATTAAAACCATCCAAAACTAATTTTTGTACCTATATTATTTTCTACCGTTGCCGCTATACTTGCCGTCATACTTGTTTTAACTACAAGTATTGTCACGACATGTACAATACCTACTAAAGACTTATAATACTTGCAATTCTGTGCATTCTAGTCAAATCGCACCAAGCATGTCGTGTATGATACATGTATGATACAGTGTATTATACTTGGTAGAAAAATCAATGTGATAAAAACAAGGCGATAGTGCCGCGCGCACAGGTTTTGTTCATGCTGTCTCTTCTAGTAGTATATAATTCAGTGGCACAGACCAGTTTCAATTTGTATATTTCAATTTATATACGAAAATTTATTCCAGATCAAAAGGCCGCTTGTATACTGATTTATCAATAATGAAATATGGTTACTTAAGATATTGCTTGTAAAAAGGGCGGTGTTCTATGGTCATTCGCCCTTTTTACAAGAAATACCTTAAATCAGCATATTTCGTTACTGATAAATCAGTGTCGGTACAAGCGATTTTTTCATTTGGAATCAATTTTAAATTGTAGTCAGTTGCCTATTGAATAGATTCACATCATTAAGTCAATTTCGCTAAAATTGTGACTTACGCCCTTTTAACAAGGAGCGATTCATTTCAGGTCGACATGGTCATAAAATGACTGAAGCCGTTATAATTTAACTTGCCATCACATGAAAACTAAATATGGTCACTGCCAACAAATTAATATAACAATGTTATTACTTTGTCGATAAAAGTTGAAGAAATGTCGTACCAGTTTTTAGCTTTGAAATAAAATTTTATATAATGTTTTGTTAATTTTTTTTATTTTCGTTCCATCAAGACGTTTACTCTTAATCTGTTATTATTTATTTTAGTTTAATTATCCTACCCTTGGACTAGAGAAACATAGGCCGCAGTGTACCTAACCCACAAAAATAAAAAGGTATAAAAAGTAAAACAAGAAAAAAGAATGGAAATTTTATTATAATTTTATTACTTAATTTAACTATAATCAATCAAATACTTTGACTGACCGATAAGCCGAGTGGTTAGAGACTCTATCTGCGGAGCCAAGGGTCGCTGGTTCGATTACCGCCCGGGACAAATATTTGTGTGCATGAATATGTTTCTTTCATTCCGGGTCTGGGTGTAAAATATTTATATATGTATGTATTATAAAATAATAATAATATTTAAGTATGCTTATCAGTTGCCTAGTAACCGATAATACAAGCATATTACCTGCTTGCTTTTAGACTAGGTGGCGGTGCGTGGGATGTCTCATGTATTATTATTATTAAATAATGTAATAAATAGAGCTAAAAACGTGTACATAATTATTTCAACACTATCATTAAAGGAGGAGTGGCGATAAAACCCTTTATCGGTCCCCCAGAATTATATATTTTTAAATTTAATATTTATACCATTCTTATTTTTTTTATAATGTTAAATATAAGGTTTTTAAAAAAAATAAGTACTTTTTGTTTTCTTTAAATAAAAACAATTGTTAATGTTAATGTCATAATATCTGTTATGAAAATAATTGCTATACTTGGCTTGTTTTGAAAAAATATGTAGAGCGCACCTGACTATCAAAAAAACTTTCACATATATGAGTATGATGCACAAATACAGATAACCTAAAATATGCATAAAAATTGTAGTGTTACTAGTCCGTAATCACGGTAAAAACTAAATGAATTGAACTTTTGATCATATTGATAAATATATGATAAATATAATAAAAATATCGATTGATTTGATAATATCGATCGACTGACCGATTGGCCGGGTGGTTAGGAACCCTAACTGCGGAGCCAACGGTGGCGGGTTCGATTCCCGCTCGGGACAAATATTTGTGTGCATTGTTCCGTATCTGGGTGTGAAATATCTATACATGTATATGTTATAAAGAATATTTAAGTATGTATATCAGTTGTCTGGTACCCATATTACAAGCTTTGCTTAGTTTGGGACTAGATGGTGTTGTGTGGGATAATGTCCCAGGTATTATTATTATTTATTTATTGATTTATTTTGATTTTTTCTTTCCAAAACATCAACTGTGCTCTTAATTGTGTCGTAGAGTCAAATTGCAGCTCGGTGAGGCTGAAGGGGTGTCAACGGGCGGCGAGGCGGATGGCGGAGCGACGAGAAATGACCGAAGCGTTTCTATTTCTACAAACAATTTCTATACTATAGATCACGTGACATATCGTGAGCTAATGTCAATTCCAAGCATTTATTATTCTGTTAGTTGTGCCCGCGACTACGTCTGCGTGGACTTATTTAGGTCTATCTCATCCGGTCATTAAACGTAACATTTCTGTCTGTCTGTTCGTTAGCATGATTAAACATTTACAAGGTTTTTGGGAGTTTGTTGATTGTGCAGAATATAAAATGGAGTAAACTCGCTCACATGGCTTTTACTCGATAAGTGTACAAATGAACAAATGAACAGACAAAAATTGGTTTTTTACGTTCTATTACTTATTTCTTGCGTCTTCCAGATATTTTTTGCAAAAAATCGTTAACGTACAGATCACAGACGTAATAAAAACTTGTGGGGTTGTGTTTGACTCGTGATTATCTCGATGAAGATTAGCGTATCTGGATTCCCCACATAAATGAATCTAGACAGACTGAGTTGAAATTGTTTTATTAACACCACGTTTTATTGCAGCAGTAGAAACTAATTCTAGGTACACTTTTTATGTTACTTATTAAAATTAGATATATTCTACTATGCTAGATAAATACGTTATAATTACATGACTGTTAAGTGAGCGAGTTAAGCGATAGAGTGTGAGACGTTAACATCGTGTTACTCAGTCGGGCGATATGTACGAACTCCCCAGATTTTGAACCGAAATCCTTTTATAAGACATAAGTCGTGATAATTGAGCGGTGTCTCAAAGATTTTATGAATTTTTGAATTTTGAATTGTAGAAATTCATAATGGGGTTTGATCTTCGCTTATGTTTATCACGTCATAAAACCTTAAACTTACAAAGGAAGTTCTTATAACTACAACCTAAAACAATTCTGAAGATAGAAACAAGATGTCTTTACAATAGCATGCTATTATAGTTATGATTAAAAGGAAATGGGTGGGTAAAGGGTATAAAGACAATAGCGTTAGTTTGGGTTCAATATTAAAATGTTTACATGCTATTTATGTGTACATTTTATAACTAAATATTAAAGAACTATGTAAGCTGTGCCGTCACAAACTCTAGACTCCCTGTCACTGAACAACCAATAAAGCACTGCAATGACGGCTACGTATGTGATATATGTGAACTTCGCAGCGTGCTAGCGGTCGATAAACTTACTATGACATGAGTATGTTCTATGTTGATGTGTGTGTATAGCCAGCTGACTTACTGGGGTGCATTGCTAGTCTATGATTTTATTTTAAGTAATAGATTTTGTTCATTCTACTAGAGTTCATAATAATAGAAAGCCACTCGTCTACCAGGCTTCGACGAGATCGGAAATATCGCTTGCTCGGAATTTTAGTATAGTGACGCGTTTATAACGCGCGATGTGGTAAGTAATGGTTAATATTGTGACATATAAATTCTAATCTAAAGTCGACTCACCTTATCGAAGGGATATACGACCTATGGATGCAATATTAAAGAAAGAGTTATAGTAAAGACCGTACAAAATGCAGGATATTAGTATCTGTCTAAACCTCTGGGAAACAAGGATAACATTATATGAAAAATAGTTTTAATACTACTTTAGTTACGTGTTCATTGCGTACTTTACCGTAATAATAAAGGATATGCCCAAACAATCCAAATTAATAGTACAATGTTACCGCGTCGTTATAATTTCCCTAATGATTTTATTCAGGGTTAACCATTCATGTTTCGTTACGACTCATATGACCGACCGGACTCGTGAATAGTTTTACACACATGGCGATTCGTGTACATACACTGTGTGTACACGGTGCGTTTGCGTACAAATCGCATCCTTGGGACTAGTTGGCGGACGTTTCGTACGGTCGGAAGAAATGGTATTTCGTCATAAATATTTAATAACAAAAATAATATATTTATTCACAACGAAAATAGCAATAGCACTAATTTTATAGAATATAAAAAATTCGAAGGTTTTTTTTTTACAAATTGAATTTAAAACTTGATCCCGAATCAATGGACTTTAATCACTATGACACAGGTTGTATGAATTCAATTCTTTGAACTTCCTTTGTATTGTTTGATTTAATTTTCTAGAATTAACATTATCACACGAACTTCTCTCTAACTTTTTTCTTACTGCTCGATCCTTAAAAATAACAGCGTAATTACTTTATGTATTTAAATTATAATTATAAAAAATATAAAGACAAACAAGAAATTAATTAGGTACAATAAGGTGCCCAATAATTTTTTTTTATTTTCGGTCATGGGTCCCAGTATATTAGAAAAATTAAACGAAAATTTAAAACAGAAAAAATATTTCAAACAATTTTCAACCATGAGTCTTACCAGTGTATTACGAAGAGTACAAAAAAGAAATGTTTTTCAAATCAAATTGAATTTTTTGACCTATTTTTGATTTCACAAAAATTTAGGCTTGTGATTTTATGAAATGAAAAATATTTTCGTCTTTGAAAATTTTACGTCTTTGAAAAAGTTTTAGAACATTTTATGTTTTATGTTAAATTTAGCACAAAATCTTGTCAAATAATTGATTTTCTTTTTGTAAATTAATTTTGAATTGTATCAGTGCTCATAAATCATAAATTTCCTTTTCGGTATCGGTTATAGAGTATATTTTTGCAACTTTTTTGCCGACCATACAACGATAGCGGTAACACATGTGCAGACATAATCCTCTAAACTAGTGTGCGTGCTAGACAACTCCTAGACGGTTGACCCACTGGCCTTCGTACGTCTTATGTTGTTGTTGCGTCTCTTTCACTCTCTCGCGGAAATCCCACTAGCTGATCTCTTCGAACTCATGTGTGTATACGGCATTGAATAGTTTTGTAGAGGGACGCACGTTTCACGATTTGTATTGTAGTTTCCATTCGGATTTCGTTCGTAAACTAGTTGTGGTTTATGTGGCATCATATTTACTCGGGTCAACTCTCTCGTCATGTTCAATTGTCAACGTTACAATGACAAATAGTTAGTTTATCCAGTAGTTCTTGAAACTTTACGTTTCTATGTTGTTGTGTCTAAGTATCAAACTGTTATATGGTTAAATATGGATAGATCTCTAAGGACGACAACCAATTACTGGGGTTTTCTGAAGTTCTATTTTTCACTCATGCTTTGGAGTCGGGGGACAAATATGCTACAAGCTAGTATAAAAACACAAATATTTATAAAATCTTTTGGAGTCCTGAATGAAATCAGAGTTGAAAGACTTTTTGGTTTAGTTCGGGAAGCTCTACACGCTTAAGAACCGTATCCGTAAGATCCGCACGATCTTACGGATAAATTATCATCTTAGTTAGTATTAAAAAAAAAACAATTTTAGTTTAAAACGTATTTGAACTTGAAACTTGATTATACGTCTTTTAGTACTTTCGGTTTTCTATTATAAAAACTTTACATATATAATAAACAAATCACGCTGAATTAAATAATATTTACTTTTATAGACGCAGCAGTTTAGTTTCAAACAAAATGAAGTATGAGCCTTTCTTTGTTCTTTCATCTGTATAGTACCAATAGTTTCCGAAGAAAATGGCCGTGACAGACACACAGACAAACAGATAAACAAAAGGGTTTCATTTTTTGCCTTTTGGCTACGGAACTCTAAAAAGAAGGCAGCGAACTATGGAGCGATATTAACTGAACATAGCTGGTATGCAGAAGCAGTACACCATCGAAATCGAGGTGCACGAACAACTTGTGACGATAGCAGTACACTATCTTACATTATAACATATTATATAACAACAATGTCTAAGTAGTACCTAAGTTATGTAATATTAATTTAGCTAATAGTCGGTATTCCTTTGTCGGTACTTCGCAAATTGTACAAACATCTTCAACTTTTGTAAGATCCCTTGTTTATGTTGCATGCTAGCTTAAAATATTTTTCTTCCTTTGCAAAATCAAAGATTTTACGATTATTGACGTCGACGGACATTTTACAAACAAACCGTTAGACTTGCACAATGTTACCGATATTCTATTTGTAGTAAACGCGGCATCCCTCAAAGAAGCGATGCCGACCTATTTTTTACTCTCCCACGGTAACGTTACCAGTTACCGTTACCAGAGACCCCTGGAATCTCATCTCGACCGATGACGACACGGGAGATGATAGTTGTTACGCAATACTCAGCACGACAAGTCGCGAATCAGTACTGTCTGCCGACGTAATCACTCAAGTCGCTCTTTCCATTCTTTGTAATATAATAAGTGATAAACGCTAAATTAAGTTTGTACGCTATAATTTATCAAATAATAAATTAGTGAAAACTCAGACTCTATTACTTGTTCATTTTACGCACGAATCTAAACTCCGATTATTTAGATTCATTTATGTGGGAGATCTAAATAATCAGGCATCGAGGCAACACACGCAAGACTCCTTCCCGCATGTCAGATATACGGTGACCCCAAGCAAATAAACTCAAGCAACCTGCATAATCCCACAAACTTACCAATAATTTTAATCAAGAGAGGCGGAACGATTTCTTCTGAAAAAAGTATTTTCAGACGTAAACATAGACGTAATAAAAATTCTAGACCAACACTCACCGAACAACTACTGTTTTGTCGTCAATGAACAATAAATGTCATTTTTGATACATTTGCACAGCTCACATGGTTATTTAATATTCACTTTAGTAATAAATGTACATACCGGCGATGACGACCGAATGGCCGAGTGGTTAGAGACCCTAACTACGGAGCCAACGGTCGCGGGTTCGATTCCCGCCCGGGACAAATATTTGTGTGCATTAGCATGTTTATTTCGTTCCGGGTCTGGGTGTAAAGAATATTTAAGTATGTATATCAGTTGTCTAATAACCCATAACAAAAGCATAATGCTTGCTTACTTTGGGACTAGATGGCGCTGTGTGGGTTGTCCCATGGAATATGTATTATACAAATAGCATTTAAGCATTGAAATATTGAACCCTTACTAACATTATTGTCTTCTGCCGGAACTTGTAAACTGCCTACCCAATTTCTTTTACTCATAACTGTTATTCTATGTTATTTATAAAAGATACAGTCTCGAGCTTTACAATTGTTGTAGGTTGTAGTGAAAAAAAAATTTCTAAGTTTTAGTTTAATAACGTGAAAAAATAGTGATCGGTGAAAATGTAACAACATATTGCATTTCTACAAAGAGTTCACCGCTTCTCTCAGATCTCCCGCTCGATTTCCATGACTCTATTATCAAAATTTTTGCGTCTCAAAAATTGACAGTCCGTACAAAATGCTCCACCTAGTACAGTTTTGGGGATTGACGCTGGGGATTCAAGTGAAAACACCCGCTCCAAAACTTTACGGCGAATGTGAACATAGGCACAAGTCGCGTCGCAGTAACCAGTTTTAGGTGTCATCATCATCATCATCATCATCAGCCCATATTTTTACCCCACTGCAGGGGCTTAGGCCTCCCCCAGGGTGAGGAGGGGGGCTTGGAGCTTAAGTCCACCACGCTGCTCCACTGCGGGTTGGGAACTGTAACGACCGCCATCTATTGACAGCGTCCGCGACCGACTGCTTAACGTGCCCTCCGAAGCACGGTGTCAGTGATATTGTGTACTTAAGTCAGAAAAACTCATTGGTGGCTTTAGGTGTAGCGGGATGCAATGGAGTGTGGCAAAGCCTTGTATTCAGATCCGCCATAAAGTTTGAGGCGAACTATATCACGCTTTTATGTTTCAGCGATCTATCGCTCGACTCGCTCACTCGATCGTCATATCTTACTTTTAGTATGTTTATTTAGCATAATATAATATAATATTTCTAATTCTAATAAGTAACTTAAAAAGTGTAACAAGACGTGGTAATAATATAGTAATATTCAACTCAGTCTGTCTAGATTTATTTATGTGGGGAATCCAGATAGGCTAATCTTCATCAATATACTCACGGATCAACACAACCCCACACATTTATTCAATCGTGTTTTTTTAGAAAAATCGTCTGTCTGATTATTGTCAAATTAAATGTTTTCTTTTTGTCATGATTATAACTAAGTCTCTACCTACCTATTTCTTTCTAAAAACTTCTTTTTAGCTTTCGTTCGTCAGTTTTTACTTCATCTAATTAATAATATGGCAAAACACAAACGCTGCCAGTCTTCTGGGTACCGTGACACCAGATTATTTTGTAAATGATATATTTTATTTGTAAATACAATTTATGATACATAATTAAAACCACTTTATATATAAAAGCTTATACCGAATCAAAAACTAACTAAAAACAAAAAAATACCTACAAATTAAACTTATCCAGTAATCCACCCCTCGTCTCCCCTGACGCAAAGGAGCCCATGACACTGCCGCGCTGAATGCAATGGCAATTCTTTGCACCAGGAAGGAACCGGAGCGGGAGTCGGAAATAAATAAGTAATAATAATAAATATGTTATTATATTTTTTTTCTATATCGCTGATTGCATTACTTGTACATAATAATTAGGAAATAAATTCTAATTGATTTGAAAACTATAAAAAATTTTAATGGGTTAAACTGTGCTGTTAATTACTAAAACTTCATACGCTCTAGCACTAAATTCGCACCAGCCACAGACCAGTCAACGTTATAGACCACGCTTTGACAGGGAGTAGCATTCGCCAAGGCTATGTAGTGACACTACATAACTACGTCACTAGTGAGCCGTCAGTTGGAAGCAAGTCGGAAGCCATTAAATTGTCAATTTTGAACGAGCCAATAAAAACTAGCCGACCTCTCCCCGCACCCCGCCACTTTTTGGCGATTTCGTTTTCGTACTGACGTTTATTAAAGCGTGGTCTATAGGTTGACTGGTCTGTGGCACCAGCACTACATGTAGTGACAGACGACTTCACATTACCTCCACCCATACCCCACCATACTTTGGTACCGTATGTTAATTAATTATTTCGAGCTGTCATGAACTGGTGTAAATAGCTCCATAAAAGTTGGTGAAACCAATGTCGACTAATATAGCTAGAGCGTATACAGCAACTTGAAATACTTTTCATACAAGCCGTACAAGGTATGATAGCCGAGTAGTAGCGAGTCCGCTTCTTATTTATAAGGCCGTAGTTCGAATCTCAGGGCATGTACCAATGAGTTTTTCCTGACTAATGTACATAACTATCACTATCGTGATAGCCCAAAGCGCAACGAACCTGTCTCAAATTTATAAAGCCATAGGGCCATGGTTCGAATCCGGGCGTGTACCAATGAATTTTCTGATTTAAGTACATATCTATCACTGACTCCGTGCCTCGGAGAACACGGCAGTCGGTCCTGGACGCTGTCAGTAGATGGCGGTCGTTACAATCCCCAAACCGCAGTGGAGCAGCGTGGTGGAATTAAGCTCCAAGCCTTCCTCTCCCTGGGGGAGGCCTAAGCCCTTGCAGTAAGGTAAAAAAATGGGCTCATGAAGTGAAGTGAAGAACTATCACTGACTGTGCCTCGGAGAGCACGTTGAGCCATCGGTCCCGGTCACCACCAATAGATGGCAGTTGTTACAAACCACCAACCCACACTGGACCCGAGGGGAGGCCTAAACCTCGGCAGTGGCGCGTTAACGGGCTGATGGTATGGTATGGTAAGCCGTACAATTTGTCTGGGAATAAGTCTAGATTGCACCCCAACGTATGCACTTCATTGTTAGATTCGAACAAAAAGACAGATCAAAAGACAGGTTTTGCCGTTTGCTCTTTTTTTGTACAGCAGCCTGTTTGAGTACAGTTAAAACTTAAAAGTTTGCATGTCCATCTGTCTAGTTTTTACAATAGATAAAATCTTTATACACGAACTCGTATTTCCATTGAAATTCAAGGGCCTATTTTTATATTGTATTTTTAAATTCATGTCTAAAATCCGTTGAGTTAGGCTTAAGATTAAAAATGAAGAGTCAGAGATTTTTTTGTGTGACCACGATATTATTCATTCGTCTTCTATAACCATGTTCCGTAGCGAGCCTGTCTACGAAGCTGGAGATCCCGATTTCGAATCCCAGGTCGAGTCAGTATTTATATGATGCATATTGATACTGGTACCAGGTCTTGGTTGTTATATGTATGTGCTCTTTGTTTGGTACCCAAAACACAAGCTAATGTTTAGTTTGGGGCCTAGACGTTGTTGTCATGTATACGTTATTATTATATTATTAATTTTGAGCAAATTTTTAACATTTCTTTTTATTTTTAGATCACACGGCTTCACAATATGACGTGATGTTTAGTATTTTTTGTAGAAAGTATTCAGACTGGAATAATGTAGCAAATTCACACTTATAATAATAAATTTACAAATTTCACGGTTTTCTCAACTATCGAAGAACATTGAAAATGAAAATTAAAAATACTTAGACCACATTTTTGTTAAACATTTTATTTTACAATTTTCAAAAATTTGGTACCATACGATGCCCCGTAAGCTCTTGCATTTTTTGACATTACTGCTTTTTGTCTACCTTTATAATTTTTTGAAATATAGCCGAATCTCCACTCTCCGGGTTAACTGATCTGATAATCATTCATTGAAAAGAACACCCTGCCCAGCCCACATTTTTCAACCGATCCCAAAATCTCTTTTTTAAATGATAGACAATCTATCTGCCTCGGGAGTTTTCTTTTTAATTTTTCGGTATTGGCAAGTTGATAATAATCAACTTTTTGTCCGGAAAGTCAAGAAATTTAGTTTTAATTCTTCACTATTTTTGATTTGAAGAAAAAAGTTAGAAAACAATTTTAGAAAATTTAGTATCATACGATGTCCCTCAAAACCTTGCATCTTTTGACACCACCGCTTTTTGTCCACCATCATAAATTTCGTAAATATAGCCGAATCATACGCCCCCACGAAAACGATCTGGTAAACCATTTTCAATATTTGAACTGGCCAAATGCGCGTTGGATTTGTGCCCTGAAGGTTCCGTACTGTAAAATGTATTAATCGCTTCTCACCGCCTTACAGCATGCCAACTTAGCATAAGTTGTCATGCGTTTTCATGCTATTTGAAACTGATTTCCAATAACATTTTTCCGTATGTTATAACTACAATTTCACCAATTTCAGATTTTTCGTTTTACTTGTGCCATAAGACCTTGCTTCTTGCAAAATTTCTTTATTCTTTGTCAACAGGCTTTGGATTTATTTGCAAGTGTCAAAATATGGAACACAATTTTTTTTTATGTGTTATGGTCATATATCAATGATTCCTGGATTTTTCACTTGATTTGTGTTGTGGGACATTGCTTCTTGTCCAATATCATGATTCCAGGTCTACAAAAAGTAAGTAGAAATATAGGTTTTGAATTGCAAATGTTAAAATATGCGACACATGTAGCCGAACTTTTTGATTGCGTTTACTTATGGAAGCTTCATTTTTGCACAGCTCCAAAGGACTTTTGACATAAATATTTGATATTAATTTTAACTTAGTACCTTCACGCATTCTTGGGTAAAAGGATTTTGACAGACTTTGACGGACAGTGAAGTGATGCTATAAAGTTTCCTTTTTTCTTTTTAGGTGCGGTACTCTAAAAAATTTAAAAATACCTAGGAATGTGGAACAAATACTAAATTTATGACAAAGGGACTCAATCTCATTGACCGGCCTTGTCCAAACTTGACTAATACAAATCCTACACCTGGACTGCTTTACGTGAAGCCGGACACGCGGAGAGATTATAGCAGCCACCGCTTACACTAACGAAACGTACCATTATGTGATCCATTAAGTACTCTACAGAATTTGTATACTACAATGAAATTATGGAGGAGACCAAAAAAGAAACTTACTTTATGATATCTAATATATGAAAATGGAGTAAAACAAGGTTAGAAAGTGATAAGTAGGTATTTTAATTAAATTAATTATGACTTTTTACACTTCAGCTGTCCAATTAATTGTTTTAAACTTTATTTTTGAACAAGATTATCGTGTTGTAACTTGAAAGTAACCAAGGTTTTTATACAACCTAGATTATTCCTTAAAGTTTTCGCGGTCCGCACCTGTATCTGAATGTACGTGTATCTAAACTATAGAGTACGCATCGAGTGCAACAATATGATACAGTTACCATAAACCATTCAATCAATGAAGGTTTTCATCTCCGATTTCGTTGAATCTCCATCGATTATCATGAAAATTGGTGAGGAGGTAGAGGACACCTTAAGAAACAAAAGTGACATAGTGTTAACATGCGCTTTTGCCCTGGGGGTGGATGCCACCCCTTCTCGGGGGTGGAAGTTATTTTAATAAAAATAACCACAGGAATCGATAGAAAAATAAATTATAAGTAAAATTTGTTATATAAAGTTTTTGAAATAAATCAATACTTTCTGAGTTATTAAAGATCAAAAATTGTGATTTTTCGTGATAAAAATACATGTTTTAAAGCGGTTTTTCATAAATAACTCAAAAACTATGAGTTTTTTCAAAAAATGTGTAATTACCAAAATTGAAGCTAATAAAAAACAAACAAATTTCTACTTTGAAATATCTTTTAATATTAATTCAAAGTGAGCTATAGGTAATCGTATGTATATTTTTTTTCGGCGAGTACTTAAATCTAAGTATTCAAACTTAAATAACGGGAAACTGATGCGTTTTTAAAACTGACATAAGACGAGTATATGTCAGTTTTGAAGTAGAGGGTGAAACATACTCAATCCCAAATTTTCATCCAAATCTATGGAGATTCAACGAAATCGGAGGTTGTAGCTGATTTTTGCCTTCATTGACTGTACTATAAGTTCGAGGGTCTTGATATGATGACTTTCATTCGACTACGTCAAACTTATTTTATTCATGCTCCATAGGGTGCGACACGAAAAAGCGACACATGACACTCATGCATCCATGGTTTTCCTGATTAAAGAGGTTTAGTGGGATAAAAGTAACTATACAAATTATATTAAGGAGAGTAGAACTCAAAATGTGAATTAGTAGAACTGGTGCGTTGTGGTAATAAGAACGAGAGATAGACCGTAGACCATATGTATATTCAAAGTGAGTAAATCAGTGGAGTAAGTATACAATACCTAAACTATATCCCCACTAGCCTCTTACGTCCCACTGCGGGGTTTTGGACCTTCCCTAGGAAGGCGGTGCTTGGAGCTTAATTGGTGGATTTTAACGACTTACATCTAATGATGGCAACCGGCACAGACATCTTAACGTGCTCTCCGAGGCACGAAGTCAGTGATAGTTATGTATTGAATTCAGAAAAAACTCATTGTTATACACCGATATCGGGGATTCGAATCACTACCTTCTGAACAAGAAGCGGACCCTCCACCACTCGGCTATCACAACACAATACCTAATAGGAATCGTATATCTGTTCTAGCCGTTCTTGTTCAAATAGATATGTCCAGAATGTGTTTAAACTGTATAAATTAACATGTGTGAACGCATGTATTTGACGTCAAACATTAGACAAGGACAATCTGAAGTCATTATACGATATTTGTTGTGATAATTTGTTGACATATTCTAGTTATATCAGATTTACTCTCCACACAGAGGTTTTAGCGTCAAAGCATCATCCAATCTTACGTATGATATATGTAAACCGACTCACAGAGATCGGGCGTCCGGCCGATAGGGAGGTCAGCGACCGGCGTGGGCCGGTTACATATTTAGAAAAAAATATTTGGCAAACGTTCAGTGCCGGATCGTGAACATCGCTTGCAAGTAATAGGGTATCCATTCTTTATCACCAAATAAAAGTGAAATAATATCTATTTTGTCAATTAATTCGTTCCGTATTCCGAAGGTAAAAACGCTAGACTTAATGTCACTTTGCTTTCTTTATGTTTGTTTGTCTGTCCTTTCGTACGTTAAGTCTTTTTTGTCAAGAGCCTTCCACCCCCTTCGTTACTTCGAAATACTTTCTAAATAAGACGTCTAATCACATCGTATTTGTACGTCACTTTGATACTGACATTCCCTTATTACTTCTGCAAACTTCACCTTTAGTTCAAACGATCAACTTGCTTTGTCTATCCTTATCAGATGCTGTCAAGACCGCCTTATATATTATAATAAAGAGGTTTCAAATAATTTAGCGCTTTTCAGAAAACTTCCATCGAATTAAACTGGTAGTCGCTAGTTTTTGAGCAAAGTTTCTAGGGCAAAATTATTACCGAGGAAGAGTCAATAATAATCTATGGCGAGCATGCACTTTACTTTTCCTTGCAATACCCATCCGCCCATTAATGTCCCATTGCAGATGCTTAGGCCTCCCCTCGGGGTGAGAGGGCATGGAGCTTAATCCACCACGCTACTTCAGTGCGGGTTGATGAATTATAACTGGAACCGAAGGCATAATTTTCTCTCCGTGGCAAAGAGTCGGTGGTAGTTATATACATCAGTTAGAAAAAAAATAATTGGTACATGCTCTATGATTCGAACCGCGGCCTTCTAAACAAGAACTGGGCTTGTATACCACTCGACTATCACAACATGCAAATTCATTCCTTGCAACACAAACTTAAAAAAAATGCCTGTGGTTCTGAACATCGTAAACTTTGTTGTGATGACGCAAGGAAGACGACATCGGCATGAAGTATCTATTTTGTCTTTGCTTCTTATTTCACACATAAACAGTTAAACATGTTTGAATGCACTAAGTCGAAGTCCGATATTCAAATGAACTTCATCTAAAGCGTAAAAATTACTGTTATATAGACAACACCGAAGTACTACCGAAGTGATTAGCAAGCTGAAGTGGCAATGGACCGGTCACATTTGCCGTAGAACCGACAACCGATGGGGTAGACGAGTCCTCGAGTGGAGGCCACGTATTGGGAAGCGAAGCGTTGGACGCCCCCCGGCCAGGTGGGCTGACGCCTAAAGCACCATACCGGGGGTAATGGGATGCGGAAGGCGGAGGACCGTGTGTGGTGGCGAGCCTTGGGAGAGGCCTATATCCTGCAGTGGAGAGACACGGGCTGATAATGATGATTATGATGATATAGACTACAACAAGACGATACGACCTTGGGAACGAAGGAGCTATAGCAACCGCTGGAACTAAGGAGCCGTAGTCTCGATTGCACGAGAAACCTCTAAGTTCATCACGTCGCGTTTGACCCCCTCTCTACCCTAACGTAGGAGTGAAATGTGGGATGGAAGTAATACGGAAAAGTATACAATTTTTAAAATACAATTGAAGTTAATGTTATAAGTCCATCACGTCCCACCTGTAAAGATCGACAGTCATATCTCTGAAGTTTGATTCAGAATTGTTGTGACTCTCTTACTCTATAACCCCCCTATTATTGGAAGAAAGTTTTTTTTTGTTTCTGGTTATGATTACCTTCTGTGTATTAAGTGATTAATCTATAATATCTGCTTGCTTCTACACATAGAGTTGCCTCAACATGGGAAATGGATGCGAGTTTATTCATGCATGCACTACAAAGGGTTTCCAAAACTTATCATTTGATTCACTGTTTGATAAAGTGGTTTAGGTTAGTTAGACAAATATTTGTGTATATGAACATTGAAGTATGCATATCAGTTGTGTAGTACCCATAATACAGTCTCTGCCAACTCTGGTACCAGATGACCGTGTGTCAGACGTCCTTATTATTATTATTATTAAAACTCGAAAACCCACGAAACCCAAAACCTTTGGAAACGACATTTGAGTAAATAAATACAATGGATACAATAAACTATAAGAGGTTTGACCTTCGTCTAACCGGGCACCGAACTCGTAGCTTGATGCAGAAACAAACAGTCCAGACATGGAGGTGCAACATTCGGACGTCGCGACCTATAGATTAAGCATGAAATAAGTTCGGTGAGGTCGAACGAGAGACATTTTGACTTTTAATCATGATTTTTTATGACATTCGTCTCGTTTAATACCCGAAATCATCTCGTGCATCACTCCAAAGCATACTTCAACCATACGGAAACTGGTAATAAAGTTTACATTCAAAAATTCGTGCTGCCTCCAGGGGACGTGGGGCGCAAACTGTCACAGCTCCACGGTCCCAAATGTTTATATTTGTAACTTGAACTTTTGCAATGTACATAGAATATATACGAGTTCAAGTATTTAGAAAAAAAACGAATGTATAAGTTAAACCTCTTCGGTGTAATTGAATAACTAAGTTTATTTATTTCAGAAACAGTATGCATAGCTCTTAAAATCCCTTTAAGAATTTTAAAGAGTAGAAAGATAAGAGAGTTAGTTAAGCGACAAATTAAAAACGATATTTTTTTTAAAATAAATCAAGCAAATTAATATTTAATCCAGCCAAGAAACATTCCATGATTTATTTTTAAATCAAATAAAACGTATTCATTAATTCGGAATAACGAGTCCACAGGAGTAGGTATAAATTTTCTTTTACGACTTTTTCAAATAAACTAGTACTACGGGTAGCGACACCTATCGTTACACATGTGACACACAAGTCACCAGCGTGTGAGGCCTACGTCTTAATTTAATTTCTGAGTCGTATATATGTATCAATCAATCAAAATCGTTTATTGCCAAAAAAAATATATATATATTTACTGAGTTCGTTACACTACTTCTTAATTTTTAGCTTTAATGGCAAACGTGATCGGCTCAGCATGTACTAATGTAATAACATAATTTTAATAAAATATTAATACAATGAAAGTGTATTTGTCAGTATATTTATGAAAATATATTGTATGTTCATTAAAATAATACCAAATTTAAAAAGAATTGTGATATAATAATAATGATGATTTATTTAATTCCATACAAAAATATATTTCAATAATAAAAAATATTTAAATATAATAAATGGTTGTATGGGAATTATATTATAAAGTTGAGTAAGTAAATTAATTAGTAATTAAGTAGATTATATCTACCCCCTTCGGGTAAAATCCTCTTCCAAGGAGCAAGTACCAAGTTCTGCTCATCTGGCGCTCCGCCGATGCGACGGGCAGATGCATAAAACTTCCAAGCAATATTTATAGACTTGTCTATAAATAAATTCAAGAATTATGTAAAACGACAAGTTGTCTAAAGCATATTTATTTATTTATTGCAATATATATATACAAGGTGAAATTTTAGTAACCGGCCAAAATTTTTCTAGATGTTAGGTATCACCAATAGACCTCGTTGCGTAAATTAAAAATATAAATTACATTTTAATAATAAATTATTTTACCTACAGTGTTATTTTATAACGTTTGGTTGCTTTCTGAACGATACAGTAAACGTACACGCCCGAGGCCTTGAAACGGAATGCGGCGGCGAGCATGAATGGTGACTAGAGTTATTGGTTTTTTCGGGAAAGGTTTGTGTAGTCATATCTCAATATTTTTCTATAGAACGATACTAAAAGGAAACAAGACCGCTATCGGTTTCTAACAAAGATCATTATATTAAAATTTGGCTGGTCATTAAAACCTCATCCTGTATATATTATATTACATTATATATTACAATTTAAAAGAATATATGAATGATAAAGATGCTTGGGATTAAATTCCTCTAATCCACTTAGTTTTTAAGACAACGGTTTGTAGTGCCGTCACTAAAAAAAAACAAGCCACTCTAAGTTTTTTAGTGTTCTTATTAGAGTGGTCGCTTATAAGCCTGTGTGTCGTGATAGCCCGAACGCAGCGAACCTGTTTCAAATCTATAAGACCATGTGGCCGTGGTTCGAATCCGGGCGCGTACCGATGAGTTTTTTCTGACTTTAGTACGTAACTATCACTGACTCCGTTCCTCGGAGAGCACGTTAAGCAGTCGGTCCCGCTTGCTGTCAATAGATGGCGGTCGTTTTGCACTTGCAGTGGGGTTTATAAGGGCTGATGGTGGTTGGTTCAAATGTGACAGCAGAGTCCTACTTCAAAATAAATGGAACTTTTTTTTCAGGACAAACCCAAAACAGAGAATTCCGTATTCTCTCCTGTCATCAAATCTGCTATCAACTAGTGTAGTCACAGTTTGTTCTGGACGAGTTTGTTTTCTCAACAAGAAGATTACGTTTTATTATTTTTTAACCCTCAAATTTTACGAAATCATAAAAATTGCTGGTTTTAGATAACAAGCGAGCGAATACATTGACATATTTTCTAGCTATTGATATTTTTAAAATTTATATAATACTGATTATATAATACTGATACTTTTAAAGTTATTCTAATTAGAACAGCAAGTATTACAATGAAAACTTTTTTACATTAAATTAAATACGATTAAACAAAAATATGTAAACATGACCTTTAAATTAAAGTCGTTAGTTGCTATAGCAAACTATAAAGGCAGTATTACGGTAGATTTTGTAAAATATATTATAAAATGACTTTTAGTTTATTGCTGATAGACAGTCCCAAATGAGAAATTCATTCTTAACCTTTGATATTAGTACCAACATGGTACCAATTGAGACGTTTACCATGATACCTATGGAGTAAACAAATTTGACAGCAGCGTGTGATACACAGACCAGTCAACCTATAGACCACGCTTTAATAAACGTCAGTACGAAAACGAAATCGCCAAAAAGTGGCGGGGTGCGGGGAGAGGTCGGCTAGTTTTCATTGGCTCGTTCAAAATTGACAATTTAATGGCTTCCGACGTGCTTCCAACTGACCGCTCACAAGAGACGTAGTTATGTAGTGTCACTACATAGCCTTGGCGAATGCTACTCCCTGTCAAGCGTGGTCTATAAGGTTGACTTGTCTGTGGTGTGATACCATTGTAAATGTTACCATGGGTGTCTCAGCTATAGTGAAAAACGTGCATAGTAAAGAGCGTGCTTCGATAGCAGTACAAAAATTCAGTGGAACAAATTCAATGTTCAGTGGAACAAAGAGGTCGTATGTCGACCTAATCGTGGCTTGGATTCATGTCATATTTAAACAATAAACGAATGTTTCATGTATTTTCGAATTCTTCTCATTGCCCTTGCACATTCTTTGAATTTAAGAAGTTACTCGAGGATTTAATATCAAATAACTAAAGCTTAGGCGGGCGTGTTAGGGGGCTCTACGTAGCATAATATGTAGCTGTATTGCGAATTCTTACTGTGCGGCTTCTTGTTATTTTGTATCGATTATTGTCGTGAAGTGTTTGCATGCAATTGGCCCTAGAGAATTAGCACAAATTGGAATTTTATAAATCAAATCAAATTTAAATAAAATATTTAGTATAAGATTTATGGACACACATTTAAAGTCAAAATGAATTGATTAAGTTTTGATTCAGAAAACTAGAAAGAGAAGAACCGGCAAGAAACTAACCTGTTTATTTTATTGAAAAAAAATTTTTTTTTTAATTTAAAACGCTTACAACTATTACTATGATGCGCACTCATCGTTCAAATAGTCGTCAATACAATAGGCTTTTCTTATGAGTTGGACTTCTGGAATATAAATGAAACATTTCTTTTGGTACTTTATTGCAAAAATGGATACAAGTTCCAGTGAAAGAATTATTAACCTTTGAAAGTTTGAACTTGGGAAATGATAACATATTATAATATGCTTACAGCTGACCCACCTTAAAGAATGCATTTAAGTTTTTATGTATATAAATTATATTTTCATAAATGTACTGATAAAGGAATGAATGTACTGACAATAAATATCATCATCATCAGCCCATTTTTACCCCACTGCAGGGGCTTAGGCCTCCCCCAGGGTGAGGAGGGGGGCTTGGAGCTTAAGTCCACCACGCTGCTCCACTGCGGGTTGGGAACTGTAACGACCGCCATCTATTGACAGTGTCCGGGACCGACTGCTTAACGTGCCCTCCGAAGCACGGTGTCAGTGATATTGTGTACTTAAGTCAGAAAAACTCATTGGTACACGCCCGGATTCGAACTATGGCCCTGTGGGGCCTTATAAATTTAAGACAGGTTCGTTGTGCTCTGGGCTATCACGACACAATAAATATACTGTACTGCACTATATCAACTTAACTTGAACATTTTAATTTCATTGTTAGCAATTTATTTAAATATTAAATTAACAAGAGCTACACAGCGTAAACTTCATAAATTGCTTGTATCTTCTCGATTCTATAGTACTTTATTTTGTTTTTTGTTACTGTTTGTCCATAATAAAGTAAACAATACATAAATAAATAAACTTCGTTTTATTTACAGAGTACCTTACATCATCATCACCATCAGCCCATTTTTACCCCATTGCAAGGGCTTAGGCCTCCCCCAGGGTGACGAGGGGGGCTTGGAGCTTAAGTCCACCACGCTGCTCCACTGCGGGTTGGGAACTGTAACGACCGCCATCTATTGACAGTGTCCGGGACCGAGTGCTTAACGTGCCCTCCGAAGCACGGAGTCAGTGATATTGTGTACTTAAGTCAGAAAAACTCATTGGTACACGCCCGGATTCGAACCATGCCCCCTATGGGGTCTTATAAATTTGAGACAGGTTCGTTGCGCTCTGGGCTATCACGACGACTTACGTATATTCTTATTACATATAAGTATATATTCTTACATATAAGTATAGTACCTTACATATATTCTTATAATATTCGTAATATAAATTATTTAAATGTGTATACATAAATTACGTGAATTTATTTATCTATTTATACTGGTATTATAAAGAAAAAAGTTTTTTTTTAAATTTCACCTATGGAAAGCTACATTAGTAGCGAGTAACATGGGCTATATTTTATTTTTAAACTAGCTTTATGCCTGCGACTCCACTTGCGTGGACTACACAATTGCACCGGGACCGTTATAACTTTTTACATAGACATAGTTATAGTTACATGAAAAGTTACATAAGCCTTTTTGTCCCGGAAACACAACTGTGTAGTCCACGCGAACGAAGCCGCGGGCGGAAAGCTAGTAGTAAATAAACTCCTTAAAAACCTTTGACGTAATGTGAACGATCGGAAAAACACTAGACCATAAATATTATACCAGCCATGACCTAGGCTTACTATTAGATTCGGTAAACAAGTCTGGGTCATTAAACTATTGTCCGACTGCGTCATTAGTTCGGCATCTCTATTTTAGTAGAAGGTGTCTAATACCGTCTCACCCGAAATATTGTAATATTTATTATAATATTACATTTAATAATGTAATATTAATATTGAGATGTATTTTCGAGAACATTGTAACCGACTCTATGAATTTTTGACAATCTAAAAATCTCATCTCTATACAAAAATGTAATATTGACAACATTATATTCACTTTTTATAAATAATAGTATACCTGGGATATCCCACAGAGCGCCATCTAGTCTCAAACTAAGTTAAGCTTGTATTATGGGTACTTGATAACTGATATACACACTTAAATATTCTTTATAATATATACATATATGTGTACATTATATGTATACGTCGTATGATGTATACGTTATAGAAAAATATAAATAAATACGCTAGTTGACTAGTTGATATACAGATATCTTTACATACGATCAGGCACACAAATATTTGTCCCGGGCGGAAATCGAACCGGCGACCTTTGGTTTTGCAGTTAGAGACTCTAACCACTCGGCCAATCAGTCAGCCAAATAACGTTTTAGAAAACAGTGCCTCTTTGTCCCAGTGATTATTTTTTGTACTCGAAATCAAAACGCATGCGCACAATATAAACAATCTAACAAGTGCGTCATGTCCACATACCAAATAAGAGTGCTTATTATGAAAAATACAAATATATTTTTTTATACTTTTACTATGCGTGGGTAGCTTAATAGATTAAAAAAAATCAAGCATCTCACCGAGAAACTGTCAATAGTATAGAAATTTTGAAAAAAAAAATAAATGATACGTAAGCAGGCACATATTTTTTATAGACGTTTTTGAGTGACGGACTGTGAATCTTTTCTAATTTACAAATTCATGACAGACCCTCGGATGTGTTCTTTTGATATTGGAACAAACAATGATCAATGAAAGCGTAGTCTAGAGAATATGGTGGATGTTTCATCCACAGAGAATTGAGTAAGTTAGAGGTGTCATGTGACGGTATTCGTTCAGAGACACGTGACCCAAAAATATTGACTCACACAATGAATATAAGTAAAAACATTACACATACGTAAATAGTTTTGTCTCACATTTATATCACTTTAAAAAGCGGCTAAGTCGTTCATCCCTTTCACTCACATCTTTGGTGTGATATAATGTCGCATTTTAGAGTTTAGGTTATGAGAACTGTCTTGAGTATACAACATATTGCATACTTATAGGAGACAGCGTAACCGCCTACATGACAACTCTAACCTATTCAAAAGCTCTGTGGTTCTATCAACTGAAACACTCCATTTTTGATAACGGTGCTACATTCGACGTGTTTGTGGAAGCTTTGTCTTGATGAAACAGCACGCCAGCGCTCAACATTATTTTTTTACTTGCGAGCACAAATTTATATGTTAATGTTGCAAACTAAGAAACGGTTATTTCAATAAATCAAAGAAAATGATTCTTTCCACGTCCCAGAACATCTAGGTCATAACTTTTTACAAGTAGCCTGAACGAGTTTATTGCTGACAAAGGAAGCGGTTATCAAGCCATCAGTTTTCAACCATAAATTTTCAAGGCTTTTTGTTTTACGTCAAAAATGGTGCATCCACGTCTCATCCACAGTAACAACCGTTACGAAAATTTTATTCCATTCGTTTGCATTAAGGCTACATTTATAATCTTGACTGTTCGGTTTCTGAAACAGTGTCTTTTAAACAATTAAAAAAAATAATTGCAATGTCTTTGGTATTCGTGATGTCCTTACTTCCCGCCATTTTGTCTGCTACGATGGAGCTCAAGGGAGAACATTTGCGTGCTTATGATCTGTTATTAACCTCGTAAATCCCGAAGTCCTTTTTTTACGAATTGATTTTTCCACTGTTCCTTTTGTTGAAAAATAGTCCTTTGTAAGTGGGATACTGCCAATCAAATTTCATCCCTATGTAATGATTTTTAAGTATCAAAATAACATTAACCAATTTGGGCAACTGATTTATACAAAATTATAAATAATTATATATATTTTTATTTGATTTACCATTAAGTAGCAGAAGACGTCGAGCTTTTGAAAGTTTATTTAAAAGATCACATATCACGCTTCTGAAAGGTACGTCAAAAAATTTCTAGATTTAATAAATAGAATTCTTTACGCTTTTTGACGTCTTCCGGTAGAGTCTGAAGACGAGAATAGACCCACACGCACACATCAATATCTGCGACTATGAGCGGTAACCTTGAAATGTTTTAGCGCGCGTGATTCATAGTATATACCTAACACGACTAGCCAGACGTTGCGGTAGGTCGAATTTTAGAATAGTTACACACTGTACGTAATCTAATCTAATATTTTTCTAAAAAGTAAACGTTATCTAATCTAATACTAGTTATCGTTGAATAGATTTTACATAAATCTGAGGAAAGTTGTTTGTGTAGAAGGAGTTAATTCGTTCTTTTTTATGCTGTATTTATAGGAGTTATGTGGGGCTGTTCGGGTGAGAAGCAATGAAAGTGTAGAAAGCAATCTGTTTAATTGTTGATATAATGCAGATGAAACTGAAAACTTTAGTACAGTTCTAAATTTTTCACATTAAAACTTTATAACTCCAAAAAATTAAATGTAAACTCATAAAAGAAAATTTTATAGTACACTTCTCTTGTCTATCTATTAGCTTATCTCTTGTAATCAAACCGTTTTTTTTTTTTTTTCAGGATGGGGTAGAGAATCAAGTAAAAGGTTTCCAGAGATCTGTAAAAATTTAAGTATGTTCAATGAATGCCATAAAAATTTATGCCTTTCAAACATGTATTTTCATACTAAATTCAATTAAAACTTATGGAGTACATCCTATCGATCTAGGATCAAAATCTTAAAAATTTTCATAAAGCTTACATTTTCATTTGGTCCGTGTTCCAGTTATAAAGATACTTTCGATGCGTGATAAAACTTTATAATTATAGGGATCTTTTGTGATTTATGATTGACGTTTGATTGTGTTGATAAATAAAAGAAAATGTTTTTTAACATTATGGTGTAAATGGTTGTGAAAAAAAAATCTATATCATTATATTTTAATTCGCTTATGGCATCCAAAAAATACGATAATGAAGTGAAATCAAAAGGGTTTATGATAAAATTAGGAGTTCCTCTAGGATCTATATTACCCCTTTCTGAAATTCTGAATTAGAGTTTTGTGTTGGCTCATTTTTTAAATTAATCCCTTAACGATTTTGGTTGTTGGGGAACGCAATTCGTAAATAGTCGTGAATGTCTTTGCACAGATATTACACAGGGAAAGAAAGTGTGAGATCAGAATTATTAATTAATATAAAAGTAATAGTATGTGAAAATAGGTAGCTAGTAAAAAGTAAATAATTGTTATTATTATTATAATAACTAGTATTTTCTTTTTACTTAATATTATATAATAATAATTAAAAAAGCTCATTTTCTTATTAGAAAATGAGCTTTTTGGCTACTACATAGTATTTATATTTTCAACTATTGTTGTTGAAATCTGCAATCTGAAGAGTTTTCTTGCTAACTATTTTAAGAGTCGTTTTTCTTAGTAATTTATTTCTAGTTATTTATATGGTATCGTGGAAAAGCTAAGTGTGAAATTTAGCACGTAAAATTATTAAATATACAATACTAATCTGGTGATGTAATTCATTATATTATCAATTTCTAATGTGGTGTTAGATAAGTATGTAAATGGAAAATACTATTGGAAAAATTTTCATGATCATAACAAACTTCCCTGAACACAAAAACATTTTTTTCTGATTTCTTTGTCTGTTTGTCTAGTCGTTTGTTTCTCATACCTTACTTTTAAAACAAATTTTGATGAAACCTTCGCATTTAAATAGAACAAAATAATGATTCAAATTAAAGGGTGTAATTTTTTTTGTTATTTTTGTAGCATAGTAGTTAGAAAGTCATTAAAAGGGGGATCTCCTCATCCTTATCCTCATCAGCCCATTTTTACCCCACTGCAGGGGCTTAGGCCTCCCCCAGGGATGAGGAGGGGGGCTTGGAGCTTAAGTCCACCACGCTGCTCCACTGCGGGTTGGGAACTGTAGCGACCGCCATCTATTGACAGCGTCCGGGACCGACTGCTTAACGTGCCCTCCGAAGCACGGTGTCAGTGATATTGTGTACTTAAGTCAGAAAAACTCATTGGTACACGCCCGGATTCGAACCATGGCCCTATGGGGCCTTATAAATTTAAGACAGGTTTGTTGCGCTCTGGGCTATCACGACACTAAAGGGGGATCTCACACAATGGGTAAGATGTGAAAACGAATTCATTATGATATGATACAAATACTACTTACCAGTACCCATTCACATACCAGTCAGCTGAGTATGGGTGCGTTAGAATGTAGGTCACTTGAGACTATGTAAATAGTTTTCGAAAAATTGGGCAAGTGCGAATTGGACTCGGGCATCGACAGTTCCGTACTATTATGAATCTGTTTTAATGAATTTATTGCTACTCAACACCTTATGGCACGAAAACGCGTGTCAATTTAAATATACTAAAAATATTTTTTATATGATATAAATACAAATTAACGAGGTTCAGATTATTACCTTTATTTGTGCTGTTAGAACGTGCTTCTTGCGAAATTTCAAGATTCTGGGTCGACAAGAAGTATCCTATAGGTTTTGGTTTATTCGCAAGTGTCAAAATATGTGACATAAATGGCTGTATGTTAATATGGCATAATGGCTGTAATATTAATTTCAACTTGACATCTCCACGTGTTTCTAAGAAAGAAGCTTTTAACAGATAGACTGACAACAAAGTAATCGTGTAAAGGTTCCTTATGAGGTATGAAACCCTAAAAAATATCTAAAACCTAATTAATTGCATACTATTAGCTTTTACATAAACAAAAACGTGCTACCAGTCTAACAAACTACCGAAAAACGTTTCAAGTCATATGTTTTATTAGATACTTGCAACGCTACTGAGACGCCAAACATCTAGATACGCTTGACTGATTAGCTCAACTTTTTTCAATAAAAGACATTTATAGGACGAACATTAGTGTTTCTTAAAAAAAAGCTAATTTTAATGCCCGAAACCGATTAGGATGTAGCGAAAGAACTATGAAAAAACTGTACAAAATTGATATCTACGTACCTCTCTAGCAAACAAACATATGATGTCATAAACGGCATTTGACTTACATCTAAGACTTTGTCGTTTGTTTTAATATTTTAATACAGGAGTGAACAAACGAGAGAACAGAAAATTCAAACTAGAATTCGTGTGGTGAGGTTATTGACTCACGCAAGTAATTTCGGCGAGTGATTGAACTTGCATGCTCCGAGATTCAAAGCGATATTCTTCGACTACCAACGACGTCACATACGATAATAATCGTATATGTGCTTGTGCATAGCATATAAAAAGTGTAAGTATATTTTTCAATAAATTTGCTATTAATACGGTCTTTATGACATCGAAACTTGAATCGTAATGTTGTCTTTTACAGTACTAGGCCTTAAAAAGGCCACCACTAATTACACCAATCACAAACGAGCATTCTGTTTGTAACATGCATACACCGCGAAAAGCAGCTCCCTCTCACCCTTAGCTCCCGCCATTATTATATTTGAAGTACCTACCTAATTCTAATCGCAAATGTATTGAAAAACGTCGTATGATGCTCGTAGTCATCGGTAACACCTCGACAATAATATGCAGCTTACCGTACTTGTATCATAATGTACTATTCATCATCAGCCCATTTTTACCCCACTGCAGGGGCTTAGGCCTCCCCCAGGGTGAGGAGGGGGCTTAATCATAATGTACTATTACAGTATTTAAATTAAAAATAAAATATCACGCGTAACTTAAATTTTTTATCCCAGTAGAGTAACAAGTACGGATTATAGAGATCGCAGTTCGTTCTCGTTACTTCGATCTCGTTATTTATTCTTCATTGCTTATACTAAAAAAAATAAAATATTATAAGATATTTAAACATATTTGAACAAAACAAAAAGGAATTTATCAGGTACTGGTTCGGAAAACTATAAGTAGCAGAACCGGCAAGAATTTCGTCCCTGTTTATTTTATTTGGGAATATACATTTTTTATATTCATACGTTACTATCACATACATAAAATATTCATTCATACAATAGTAGGCTTTTCTGATACTTTTTATTAATTTATTACAATTGGAGTGTAACATTTCTTTTGCAATTTCATTATAATATATACGTACAAATGGATGCATGAAACTTAGAAAGTCGAAACCTGGGAATCGATAACAATTTATTTGTATGTTATATTTATATTTATTTTGTGGCAATTTTACATCTCAGAGAAAGCGTTTAAATACGAATATACATAATTAACATTTTCAGAAATGTTCTTACAAAGGATCGTAAGAATTTTTACTATTTTATTTAAGGTTTATTATTAATACATACCGGGTGTTCGACTGAACGTTGTCCAAACTTATAGAACATGTAGACCTCACAGAACTAAACAAAAAGTTCCAAATGAGCAGATGGCGCAAACTAACGGTTACTGAGAAATACATGTTTAAAGTTTCGAGTGTTTAAAATGATTTCTTGAACTTTTTATTTAATTCGGTAAGCTCTACACGCTTTATAAATTTGGATTACGTTTAGCCAAACACCAGGTATATATTTAGCTGGAAAAAGCCCTTTTTTTCGAAACATTTATTATTTGAATGTCAACGGCTTTTTTTCTGTATGACATTATGCTATGTATTTAGGTAAAATAAACGAGCCTAGTTGTAGGCACAGAATTTTTCGTATCTACCTGATCGCAAAAACAGCAAAGCTCAGTTTACTAAGCACCTCTACGACATGTGATTGTAAATTACTAAAAAACCTTACAGTTTCATTAACTAAACCTAATGAATCCTCACCAGGTCTCAAATTGAGAACACCTCGTCTAACGTTGGGCAACAGGTTTGTTTATCAGCGTTTAATAATCAATAAGTAAGCAAGCTTTAAATCAATTCAAGATCAGCGAGAGTAAACATTTTAAATGCTGAATACCTCTTCGTTTCTTTTCATTTTAAAAACAAAAGAAATGTCAACAGCAAACAATACTATCTCGACCAATTTTCAGGAACACTAAGAAGAAGATAGCCGAGTGGTGGCGGGCGAGTACGCCTCTTGGTTAGAAGATCGTGGTTCCAATCCCAGATACGAGTTTATATGAGTTTTTTGGATGTACATTACTACTACAGACTATGTGCCTATGAGAGAACTTTAAGCCGGTGGTCCTGGTTGCTATCATGAGGTGGCAGTCGTTAAAATCCACCAACCATCACTGGAGCAGCGTGGTGGATTACGTTCCAAGCCCCCTCATACCGAGGGGCGACCTAAGGGCCGGTAGTAGGGCATTTTCAGAAATGGGGTGCTAAAATAAATTCTAGTCAATATAACCTACATTTTATTTTAATAGAGCTTTCTAATAATAACCCTTATGATGGGATAAGCAGAAAAAATATTTATACCTTGCTATAGAGGAGATAGATTTAATTTTTTTGTCGATTGATAAAATATCAAAGCCTAGCCCGTTGCACAAATATGCTCAATTTTATTTACTATAAATATAGAGTCCATAAGGGTGTACCAAATAGAACAGACGAATAGATGGTCACTATCGCTGATAGATGGGACTCTTCATTTATAGCCCATTGGATACACCTGCATGTCAAATAATTAATTGATTGTTTAGTTTTACCATTAGTTGTATTTATTTATTGTTATAATTTGTTAATATTTTATTTATTGTACTGTTTAGTTTTAATACTTGATATGTAAATACTGTGTAAATATTACTATGGGGCTAGCACCTGAAAATAAATGATTATTTTGTCCTCTCTGTTTGTATGTCAATGTGTCCCAGTCATATTACTCGGAGAATAGTGGTAGTACATACATACAGTCAGTTTGGAAGGTAGGTGTAATCTATGAAGCACCACATAAGAGTATATCGAAATTGGGAAAAAGAAAATTTGGGTGTAAGTCTCCCAATATGTGGCTGAACGGCCAGACGCGGTTATTTTTAGATAGGTCTTTAAAATTCAAATAAAAGTTACATAAAGACTTTATTTATTTAAGCCATTAGTTGTTGAGATAAGCTCTCCTGAATTCCTAAAAAGTATGTCCCCCCTTTTCAACCTTTCAAATATAGAAGTGGAAAAATCTTTAAAAAAACATTAAAATTTAATACCACAACTACAATCATAATTTTTTATAAGTACTAGTAAATTCTAAATTAAAAGCTAATTTAAAAAAAACTAAACATACCAATAAGTTAGAAATAATATCTAAATAATGATAAATGAGAAAATTTTAAAACATTATCGTAAATTAGTGTGATAAGGTTTTTTGAGTCATTTTAGATTTATTTAACTTTACACTTATTTCATTTGAATATTCTTCGTCCTGACAACGGAACCCATCACTGTGAATGGTCCGACACGCACTTCACCGGTTTTATTAATAAGATGTTATATGCACACATGTATATGATTACATACGTACATATGCATTGTAATTTAAAACAGCCCGGAGACAGGAACATAAACTTTATTTATTTATCTATTAGGCAGGCCTTCTTCTTTAAAATGCAGGAAAATGGGCTGTTCAATAGCTAGATTCACACATTAAGTATTATTGAATTTCTCGGTAAAGACCTCACACTGCGAATCACTAATATATTTCATAAGCTGAAATATCAAGAAATATAATTAACTTAAACCAGTGAAAATCTTTTTAAAAATTCACTTTAAAAAAAACCATTATATGAATGTCGGACCAGTGAAGGGGATCCGTAGTTGGGATCAAAATTCATAATTAACGTTCAACAAGGGTAAAAACAATTATTTTCTAAGTAAACTCAGAGCACGTCTATCGAAAATGTGTCGTGATTATATAAAACAATTTAACGAGTCGAGCTATGTCTCATACAAAATACAAGAAAATAAAGACGCAACAAAGGTTCTATGCGCGCGCGCAGACATGTTATATGCGATGTGTGTATGTGGCCGTTCGTCCTTTTTCTAACAAGGGCGTACGGTCGACAACCCTGCGCTATCGTCTAATACCTACATAATAAACTATACTAAATACGTTAAGTGTGCCTATATTAGTTTGAAGAGTCATTTAATGTCAAAGGGGTATATTATATTGATGTTATAATCTTTTTGGTTATATTTTAATATTATAGAGTCATGTTATTATTAATAATGTTATAGGTACATTTAAATTTTTGATAACAAATATTGTAAAATTTTATTGATTGCATCATATTGTTATTTTAAATACGTATACAATTTATTCGAATTTAAAATATTTTCTAGTTTTTTTCACATTTTACTTCGTTGAAATATATTTCTTTTAAAACAAGCCATCTTTCTCTCATTGAAAAGTATCAAAAAAAATACGAAATTAAACATATCTTCTGTCTAATTAGATTCTTATTAGATAATAAATTTTATGATATTAAGCGGATGATAAAAATTAAATAAAAATTTCCACAATACATAGACAAAGTTATGTTTTTCAAAATGCGCGTGCGCCATGCAATACGCAAGTAAAATTTCGCTGCAAATTAGTCAGTTCTCAAAACGGCCGGTTCAACGAACTCTTCTAAATATTCCCTCCGAAAAATAAATCGACTGTTTACATAACACGAAGGAGACAAAAAAAATTTTTTTCGTACGTACAACCAGCGAGCCTATGTGTCGATCCTATACGAAATTCGTGTTTGTCTGTATGTGTGAAGACTTGTCGGGTTGTGTCTGGACATGTGTGTATGGATGGAGACACACACTTGCATGTAAGACGCATACAACTGCATATTTCGGCCGAAATGCAAAAAAAATATTTGGCAATGCGGTCCCAGTGCGCCCGGCAGTCGCTCGTTCCACTGAGTTAGCTTTGGTTAGATTTTTTGGTTGTCCTATAAAGATTTTTTTTGTTTTTCAACAATTTTCCATGATATTGAACTCAACTAGAATCTCATTAGATTCTTGTTGCTTTTTCATGTCATTATTTATCGTTTAAATTAGTAAATTAAAATAGAATCTTGTTCTTTGAGTTGGACCGCCTAAAAACCAGTGGACCGAGCGTTGGACTTATATTCGTTATTTTCAGGACGAGGCGAAAATGACATAGTTTTTTTTTATTTGCTACCAAATTTACTTTTATTTTTTTGGGACTCTAGTGTCATGGTGACGTGTTGTGTTAAATATTTAATTTAATTTTTTTTCATTAATAATCCTTTGAACTTTAGTGATTTTGTCAGTTTTCGTAATTGGTGAGTACGCTATATATTATTTTTCTTACTTTGGTTATTGATTTCTTTGTATTTATTTTACGTTTGATTCACTTACGTTTCTTTGTTTGACGAGGACGGTAAGTACATTTAATTTATTTAGTAACCTATACGTATTTTTATTTTACTACATAACTAAACACTGAGTTATAACCGAGGAAAATTTATAAAGCTTTACCATAGATCATAAATCCATTTCTTTACTAAAAAAAAAATAATATCACTCGTTATACATGGTGTGTTCATATAAAAAATGACAAAAATAATGAAAAAAAAATTATTAATATTATTTATTGGAAGATGTCGTCCAGTGACGTCAGCAGTGCGTTAGGCAATGGCCCGAGAAAGTCCGCCATCTTGGCAACGATTTTTCGAAGCCTACGAAATACGCGAGCGCAGTTCTGTATCCCATATTGAATATTAGCCATATTCGATTAGCATTATCTAAACGTTTTCCTATTAATACTTTTTAAAGATTAAATACAATATTTAAATTAAATGAACTAATAAATACATATGTTCGTGTGTAACAATTGTGAAGTGTACCCACGAGTGCTTTATAACATTATTTATAAATTAGCAAAATAGATTTAAAAACATTCTTAGAAAATCACTCTGAAACCATAAAATAGTAGCAATACAAAAAAATTTTTTTTTATAATATTAAAGTTTTGCTTCTTTTCTTCCACATAGAGTATAGATGCGCCTAAAAGATTCGCGCTATCATAAATCTTTTACTTATAAAAGTTGCAATGATAGTTTATTTTCTAAATATCCGATTTAAAAATAAATGAAGAAACAACAGCAATCATTTCCGCAATTTTTTATGATATTTAAGCATCAATAGAATTAATTACACTATTTTATTGAACTTAAAAAACTAAGTACATTGAGTTAAACAAAAAAATATTAACTGTGCTATTAAATATCGTAAAAAATATAGAAGATACCTAATTGGAAAACTGTATTTTGAATCAAAGGGAACCTAGATTTTTTTTTAAAGCGTTGTTAGCAGCGGCATACTCTTCCATATTATTCTATGTAACTAGACCTAGAGCTATGCAACTTTGCAAGCCCTTATTGTAAAAGGGTGTATCTTTTTTGTGACTGGGGGAACTTCCTGTTTTACTATGAATAAATGTATGAGTATATATGATGTGCTAAATCTAGCAAGATTTTTAGAAGAAATAGCGCTTTAGCAACTATTGTTAAGAATCGTATCTACGAACCCATGTATTTAATTCAACCGTTAAAATAACTAAAATAATATTTTAAAGTTTAATATGTATTTTCAGAGCTTCCAGTTTAGTATCTAAAACATAATATAAAGTTTTTTAGATTAAGCCTTAAATAACCAAATAAAATATTATTTTTTTTAGATATTCTTTATATTTGTTAAAATATGTACCACCAAAGCAAGGTGTCTCTGGATAACTTGTCGAAGATTTTTTTAACAGTTCATAAACAATTTTTACTCTCCCTTCTGTACGGCAAGTTGCATATTTGAATAGATATTTTGTCTCTATTTAACATTGGGTAATAGTAAGGGACAGACGCATACATGTTGAGGTTTTAAGCGATCACTTATTCAGACGCCGTCCTTGCGATGTCTTTATAGTCGTAAAAGATCGGTTTGCTACATTACAAGGTAAAAAAAACTTAAAAGTTTCCCATGATAAGAGTTATTTTCGTATTTATGCATTCGAAGGTTATTACGCCACCTATGACTTATCCAATGAAAATATGTTATAAATATATTTCTTTGTTACTTCGAATAAGGATTTTTGATGAAAAATTAGGATTAAGGCGTTAATATTATTTATTAGTTTTATGACAAACTTATATTTATAATTTAACAATAAAAAAATAAATAACTTTTGATTTATCTCGAGAAGTTAAAATTTCCTGGATTCTTTGAATATCATTTGAATTTACAACCAACGAGAATTGTGTCTGCCCAGATTTTAAGTTTTTAACTTATTTTTTTGACTGATCGATTGGTCGAGTGGTTAGAGCAGCAGAGCCGGGGTAGCGGGTTCGATTCACGCCCGGAAGAATTATTTTTTGTGTGCATGAACATGTCTTTTTATTCCGTGTCTAGGTGTAAAAGTATATATATAATATGTTATATGTATAAATATGTTATAAAAAATATTTAAGTACGTATATCAGTTGTCTAGTACCCATAATACAAGCTGCTTAATTTGGGATTAGATGGAGCTGCGTGGGATGTCCCTGGTATTATAATTATTTCATAATTTCATAATATTACCAGTTACCTCAATGATCGTTTTGCAAAATTATACCATTCTTCTGCATGTATCTTAAATTGGCATATTTTTCAGTTCGCTACGTGAGTCGCTTTCCCAGCTGTAACAGCAACTGTTTGATAACCTTGTAGATTATTTCTAGTCAAGTGAAACTATTTTTGCTGCAAAGTCACAGTTATGTCACTAAGAACCTAATAATTGGATGTCACTACACTTTATTATATTCTTAGTCGTACAGGTCTTTTTATGATTGATTTCTTTGTAGTTTATTTATTTTAAAATCTACTTTTAAAAAAATATCTCGGATGTAATCCGATAATAATAATTATACGAGTAGGTACTTTCAAAAGTCGACTTAAGTAATTTCGGACAGCTTTTTACATCCTGAAACTAGGACTATAAATTTTTCTGTAAAAATCTAAATTAAGATCTTGACTAATTCTAAATTAATTCTCACCGGTTTACATTGTATAATATCAAAAGATTTTTTTCATATAACATTTAAATTAATTTTAAAAAAAGTCATGAACTATTTAACTCTAGACGGGCATGACTTGTAAATTTTTTTTCGGATTTCTGGATACATACGTCATATTTATATAAATTAAATACAATGCTTTTCGTTCTTCTGTTCGTCGTGAACACGAACAGAAGGACGGATACTTAGACTGTATGAGGGGTCCTCGTACAAAAAAATCTAGAGTCAAAGATTTAACCTACTGTGTCATATACCTATTATACTACTGCCACCTACCATGCAATGGGTGCTTGCAGATACGGGTACGTAGATCCATGTTTTTAGTTCCACATGAAATCTCTGCAACTCACTAGTTCCATTTATTTACTTTTATGGAACTAATGGGGTTATTGCGAACTTTTTTGACAATATTGAATGCTACCTTAATTTTTAAGTTAATTACTTATGAACTGAATGAACTGAAAATTTAATCTAGCTTATAATAAATATTTATATTTTAAAACATTATTTATTTATTTTCCTAGTAGTTAGTGATAAGCAGAATGTTTTCCTTGGGCGTTCCAGCTCGAAGAAGTAATTACAGAATTACCCCCCAGATCTGCCCACAGGAACTGTCAATTTTTTTCAGGATGAAAGTGCAACCTGTGTCGCATTCCGGCCTATAAACTATATATACGCAAACAGTTACGTCGACCCGTTAGTCCGTTGTTGCATGAAAGAAGGACGAACCGGCAAACTTACTTTTGTAAGTCCATAAGTAATTAATTTGGCCCTAATTGTTTTTTCACAAAAATGTGTTCTAATGACATGTTAACATTAGATTGTGGAGAGAAATCCCACATTTCAACTAAATCATATAAAAAACAAAAAATCACATATAGCGAACTTTGGAGAAGCTCATAAGTCAGACATAAGGTTTTTCAAAGTAATTTTGATTTTAGTTAAAATTATCTCTATTACATTGATTGGTTATTGCTTAAAAATTAAACAATTAACATTTTATTTATAATTATTTGAAGAAATACTAATTTTCATTATCCTTGTCATATTGAGAAACATAAATCAAAGGACTTTAATAACTCATATTTAAAGGATTTTTATAATTAATGTTTATATATACAATATCCTCAAACATCTAAATACTTGATACAATCATCAACCGTATTCAAATGAGAAAAAAAAGTATACAAAGTTAGTCAATGGACAGTTTTTTGTGTCTCCTGTAAAAAAAGCTTTTACTGACTTATGTGCTTTCTCAAAATTACGATTCATTTACAGTATTGAATAGAGATGCACCGTCATAGCAAATAAAGCCAGGTCAACGACATGTTGTCAGCTTAGAAATAATAGGATATCTTAAGCGATAAGCAACTACAATGCCCATCCATTGGTATCATGCAGTGACGATGAAGACTGAAAGCCAACCTTGGCTTTTGTATATTGTATGCTCTTATCAGTTTAGTTGTTTTAAGGTGAAAGAACTCTGAAAAGCGCACGCACTGTCATAATGTCACTAAGTGATTAAAATCTCGCCAAGTGTAAGTTGTACTCGTGAAACTGCGTAGCATTTTCAGTTAAAAAACAAGCTTTAAAAGTCTAAAAATCATGAAAACGTTAATATAAAAAGTTATTAAAAAAAAGGTACGCTTGTTTTCCTCAAGTGTTCGTTGTACTAGGAAAACTATCGCGCGTGGCGTATTAATGTAAAGAATGTTAAGATATACTAATATTCTTCTTCTTCTTAAGGATAAAGTTTTCTGCTTGTATCGATTTCACCAATTAATATTATAAATGTGAACGTTTGTGTTTCTGGATGTTTGACAGTCAATCACGCAGCAATAAAGCGACGAGTCGACGGGATTTTTTTGTATAGTTTTAGTTTATAACATGGAAAGTGATATAGGCTACTTTTCATCCCAAAGAAAGGTGCGGTTCTTGTGGGATAACTTTTCTTCATGCTTGAGTGGTTAAGTTCCAAAATGTTCCACAAAGTCTCGCAATGTCCTGGAGCATCACGTTCCTTATAACGTACAACTGTGTAGTCTACGCGGGCGAAGCCGTGGCCGGAAAGCTTGTTCAAATATATTTTTTCTGTTTCTTGTTAATTTTTTAGGGTTCACACCAAAGGGTATCAACAGGAACCCTATTACTAAGCTTCCGCTGTCCGTCCGTCTGTCCGTCATAGGGCTGTATCGTCTGAAATGTAATAGGTAGATATTTGAAATTTTCAGTGTATTAAATTACTATAGCCACTAAAACAAAAAATTGTAAAAATGAAATAAATGGAGTTAAAAAATTGAGGTTGTCTTAAAACAAGAAATGTTTTTGGTGATTGGTGGTTGTGAGATCAATGCTTACACTCGAAATTTTCATGAAGTATGTACTAGGTACTAAAGCCACTACAAAAACAAATAATAAAATGACATAAAGTTGGAAATTGAAGTGAGTCCCTATACAAGTAACATATTTTTATTTAGCGGTGTTTGGATTGGTCGGTTTGACAATTGTGAGATTATTGTGTCGTGATAGCCCAGAGCGCAACGAACCTGTCTTAAATTTATAAGGCCCTATAGGGCCATGGTTCGAATCCGGGCGTGTACCAATGAGTTTTTCTGACTTAAGTACACGATATCACTGACACCGTGCTTCGGATGGCACGTTAAGCAGTCGGTCCCGGACGCTGTCAATAGATGGCGGTCGTTAAAGTTCCCAACCCGCAGTGGAGCAGCGTGGTGGACTTAAGCTCCAAGCTCCCCTCCTCATCCCTGGGGGAGGCCTAAGCTCCTGCAGTGGGGTAAAAATGGGCTGATGATGAGATTATTGCTTTCACATGAAATTGTCATGGGGTGTGTACTACTAAAACCGTTAATACAAAAAATAAGAAAAATAAAATAAAGTTAACAATTATAAGGGGATACAAGAAACGTGTTTTTTTTTTTTTAATTCGTCCGGTGGTACGGAACCCTTTGCTTGTGAGCCCGACTCGCACTTGGCCGGTCCTTAAGCTTGTCATCGAAGTTCTTTCTTAGATTTCGACCTCTAGTTTTGCAAGTATCATTTTAGACTCGATTGGGCCAAGTCGACTTATTACAATCAACTTAAGTCTGTTGTTATAGGCACTTAAGTTCTCTAAAAATAGTAAACTCTACAAGGGCAACAGCTTTGCTGCTGCGTTCGTTCCGTGATTCTAGAGATTAGCAACAGTACATACTGAAGACAACGGCAACATTTGCGTTTAAAATACTATGTCCTTTTTGACATCGATTATATAATTAATGTCTGGATGGACAGGCATTTCACATAGTTGTGTGTGTGACTCAACAGACCACATACTATCGCTACGTAACTTTTTACAAACAGTCTCCGTGTGCGTGGATTTTAATCGAACAGTTTGATATTTTTATCTACTTTTTGACGACGACTCCATTATATCCAGACATTCTATAATCAAAGCTTTTTGATTATTTATTTAATGTTAAAAATCTGCACTATGCACTTTTGCACTCGGTTTCACCTACGAGGACATATAATTAAAATTAAATTCTATGCTTCCCTTCTTCCCTTCCCATCCCTTCCTCTCATACGACTTTTGCTTCTTCTATTTCAATTATACATTCCCGTTACAGCTCGCGCTCTCATTGCTTCGCTGATCATATAATTCGAATGTAGGTTCAGTGTTATCTTAAACCAGAATTCTATATATATGTTATGTAACCATAGAGATAATATAACTAGAGTAGGCAAGTTCAATAAAGCCCTGTATGTATAGTAGGGCACGTGAGAAAAAAAGGTCGAAAATAACTGTAACCTATATAAATCAAGGTACTCTTACGAGGTACTTTGAATTATGGTAAGTATTCTTTGTCTCTTTCTATTGAGACCCACATTTTGGACTGGCTTGTCTGCTCTGTTCTATTATCTCTATGTATTTAACAGGAGCAGGAATTCATCAGGAAATCATTGACGGTTATACTAGCACTCACGTTTTTAGGGTTTCGTATATTACATCCGATGAACCACTACTTTGATGAACCTTGGTTGTTATATGTATGTGGTGTCTTCGCTTGGTACCCAAAATACAAGCTAATGCTTAGTTTGGGACCTAGACGTTGTTGTGATTGTGTGTGTGTTGTTATTATTATTATTCTAGCTTTGTGTTCCAACTGTCCGTCTGACTGAATTAAATTAACTTAGCGAAGATGTATATTGAAAACTTCAGACATTCAGTCATGTTAATAGGCTGCGAAGCCAGCCTAAAGGTACTGTGTTTTTCGTATTTCGTATCAACAATTTAAATATAAAAAAAAAACATTACAAATGGAAATTTTCATTCAAAAATATTCGACAGCGATTTTTTCAATGCAGTTTTTATTTTTAGTTATTGTTTTAAATTTGTCATTCGATAATTTGTCATATGTACGATTTTTGTAAATTTATTAACAATTTAGTAGTAATAGTAAATTTGTAAACATTAAAAAAACAGCATTTATTGCTTAAATTTCTTATGATTTTTTAATAAAATTATTTATATTTGACGACCACTTAGCCTAGTGAGTAGCGACCCTGCCTACGAAGCTGGAGGTCCCGATTCGAATCCCAGTTCGGGTCAGTATTTATATAATGAATATTGATACTGGTACCGGGTCTTGGTTGTTACATGCATGTGGTGTCTTCGCTTGGTACCCAAAACACAAGCTAATGCTTAGTTTGTGGCCTAGACGTTGTTGTGATGTATACGTTATTATTATTATTATTCTATAGGGTGTAAGTGAGGATCAGGCATTTATTCCAGACAATAATTTACTAAAATAAAATTAACATAATAACTAAAATCTCTAACTAAAAAATATGTTTAATGAATTATCGAGTTCCATTTGTGTGTTTAAGTGAACAAGTTTACCGCGTTTTTGCTGTAAAATGAATTCGATGTTGTTTTATTTCTACTTTAGCGCTATTCTACTAAAGCATCATATATGTTATAACAGAAATACAATTAAAAAATAATAATAATAATTATAATATTTGGGACATCCCACACAGCGCCATCGAGTCCCAAAGTAAGCAAGTATTATGCTTGTGTTATGGGTTACTAGACAACTGATATACATACATAAATACTTTTTTTTTTTTTTAATAATATATACATAGATAAATATTATAAATATTTCGATTTAATCTGCTTTCAATTAAAAAAAACGTATAAAATCGGTATAGCCGTTTAAGAGCAACATTACAGACAAACTCAGTCACATGCAAATATAGGCCTCAGATTCATGACATAGATTTTTAGAAATTGTATAAAAATCCGTTCAGCCGTTTTAACGTGAAAAACTATATCTGTACAAAAAAAAAATCACGCGTTCTGTTGCTGAAGGACAAACCAATAAACCAACAAATAATTTGCATTTATTACATTAAAATTAAAAAAAGTATGGATGAGGTTATTCAGCCATTCGAGTGCCATCACCCTGAAAAGAGGCCTAAGCCCCTGCAGTGGGGCGTAATAGGCTAGTGGAATGGAATGGATGAGGTTTATAAAATTGAATTTTAAACTCATTATGACTGCGGAACGATAAGAATACGTGAGAACGCTTCGTTTAATCATGACCTCTTGTTTTACCTCTAAATAGAAGGATTTACAATAATACGTATTTGGTATGTCTTAAGCGCCCATATTCAGTTACGGAACCATACTACCTGCGAGTAACTTGATCTACTCTCGGATTTTACGGGAAACCTGTTTGTGCGTAACTACGTTCACAACAACGTATTTTATTTTTATAAATTGTTCTTCAATGATGCATAGGCAATATGTTTCCTTTGTCGTTGTTGATAATTAAACTTGGAGGGACGATTGAATAATACTTAGAAAATTTGAGGTTTAATGAATTTAATTAATATATTTATTTTCCGTTCCGTTCGGTTCCGTTCCAATGACTTATCAACCAGCAGTTCTGCTGCAAGGACGCGGAGGTCCGCGACACCAATCAGCCATATTAGATAGGACAGAGTGTAGATAGGCTGCTGACGGAAAGTCAGGAAAGACAGGAGGTTGAGTCGAACCGAATACCAGCATCACAAAGCCAGCATGGGGAAGATAGATACTATATTTGGTGTGTAACTTTATTCATTTATTTTTATTATTTATTTTTATTATTTATTTACGTGATAGTACTTATGGTGCTCATTCATAGAGTGCATTCAGTCAATGGGCATGGGTTCGTTAGGATGCAACATACTTGAATAAAGTGACTTTTGTGGAATGCAGAGGAAGAGCCCCAGGGTGAGGGGGCTTCGAGCTTAAATTCACCACGCTGTTCCAATGCGGGTTGGCGGATTGTTACGATTATTACAGATTATTACTTCTATTGACAGCAACAACCGAGACCGAGTGCTTAACGTGCCCTCCGAGGCATTGAGTCAGTGATAGTTATGTTCTTTATGTCAGTAAAACTCATTGGTACACGCCCGGATTCTAACCACGGCCACACTGCCCCGTAAATTTTAAACAGGTTCGCTGCGCTCGGTCTATTACTACACGAAAGAAATATATAAAATTTCTCTCGATGCTCATATTATTAAAATAATAAAAGTACGCGGTGTGCTTAGGGCCTAACAATGCGTTGAGCTTACTTACCCACACTGCACCGAGAATAGCGCGTCCTCCAGACTTTTCCTCAAGTCGGCGTCAATGGGCCAATCTTGCATTGCAGTCACTACTTATTGGGATGCTATATTAAGATTTCTTTAATTGTATCTTCACCAATTTATTAGGTGTAGGTGTAGTACTCCGAGTAGGTGGATCCAATGATTTTTATCAAAAAAGTTTTACTTAATATTTTTTAATAGTTTTCATGAAAATTTTCAAAATTTAGACTGAACGCACAATTTAAATTATTTTATTTCTGTACTTAGAAATTTTAACCAAATTTTATTTTTATCCCAAATGTAGGCCCTGTCTAATCAAATCAAAATCTAATGTAAGTGGCTGCAAAAAAGATTATTATGGGCAATAAAACTTAATTAAAATTGATATGCATTTCATTAATGAGACACAGAATTAACGCTTCCACATACCATTCCATTCCATCAGCCCACTATATCCCACGGCAGGGGCTTAGGTCTCCCCCAGGGAGAGGGGGCTTGGAGCTTAAATCCACTATGCTTCTAAAGTGCGGATTGGTGGATTGTAACGACCGCCATCTATTAGCTACGGATTTTTTTCCAAATACAGAAAATATGTGTTTTTTTTTTGTATCACTAGTATTCAAACATTGAGATATGGCACTTACAATCTTACTTAAATATGGCATTGACTGCCAATTGCGTCGATCGGTGGCCGCCGGCGAGTACTTCTTCCGGCTACATCCAAAGTAGCTGGAACCTTTCTCGTGCATAGTAATCTATGTTTGACATAGTACCCACGCTGTATCGATAGTTCTTAAGGGAAAACATTTTAAAAAGAAAATTTTACCTACCATTTTTTTTAAATTAGAAAATGATGAAAACATATTGTATAAACATCATTGTATGACACTGTAAAATTATTTTCTGATCAAAGTGAAAGGCAACCTACTACATTTATTGATATATTTAGTTTAATTAGCAGAATGTAAGAGAAACCATTAGTTTTACAGCCTCGACATTTTATATAGTCTTATTTTATTGTAAATTCACTAATTAAGATTCATACCAGATAAGCCACTATTTCCCATAGTTCATAGACAGACATATAAACAATTTAAATTAAATCGATATTACTTTAAATTGTTTTAACTTAACCCAATAAAAGATTAAGAATTAGCACGTCTTACTGCAGCCCTATTGCTTCGAATGAATAAGATATAATAGTAAATAAATATATTTTATATATCATTTAATTAGCTCAATTAGCTTATTGAACCTGTAGGTATATGTTTTGATATAACAAGTTTATTCACCAAATATGTCGTTATATAAAACAATATGAAATACGTCCCTAATATCGAATGCAACGCAATGCGTCGGGTGCAGCTTGCATGCGTTATCGGGGTCAAGGCGACATTTGTGCAACTTTCGAATCGGCCCCCTCCGCAGTCTACACACTTGCAACGCACGGCTTTGTGATGCAGTTTCCAAGGATATTCTGCACTACGAACATCAGTGTCAACAAGTGTAACTGTCTATTGGTTGGTTGCAAGAGAGCTACTAAAAACTGATGTTTTACACGAAGAAATTTCAACAAACCGTGTTACAGTATTCGTCCTTGAAATTCTAATTCAAGACGTTATGATTAGTTAACAGTTTTCTTTACTTTAAGTAGCCTCTTACCAACTAGCTGTATAACTTTGAGAGTGGTATTAAAAAATCTAGACATGTAACGCGAATACATACAGCAGTATTAATTTGTTCCACATTATACGCTATTTTCGGCATGCATACACATCGTGTACTCAAAAAAACTTATACAAGAGTAATTTTTACTTTATAAACATATCTTATCATAAAATTGCTTAATCAAACAAGCGTAAGACGTTATTCAAATTCGACTTAAGTAAATGAATTTGCTTAATTTTGAAGGAATAGTTTTAAACATGTAAGCATTTTTTATGCTTGTATACAGTATAAGAAATTTTGAAGATAACTTCTCGACAACTAACAGGTGTTTAGTTTATCGAAAACCATCGAAAAAAAATCATAGAAATACGTGAGAACAATAAATTTTGTATTTAAGATCATTGTTGTTTTCGTATATTTTTAAAAAACTAATATTTAATCCGTTGTACACAGTAAAATACAAATTATCCGTGTACCTGTTTCATTCTTCACGACCAGTAAAGTCCCAAACTCTATATATAATTCTTTAGTCTATGAACGTCAAACCTCGTGAACGAAAGAACATAAATTGCAATCAGAGCTAACGCTGTGTATGTCGAATTCTTTGACTTCTCCTATAATGTTACGTTTATTATTTTTTCATTGTATTCCATTGTAGCTTTCGCTTGCGATTTCCTCAAATAGGACTATTACGTGAAAGCTCACTTTACATTAATTTTCTTTTAACTGTTCTGTATCTGTTTTGTACTGTTCTGACGATCACTTGGCCTAGTGGGTAGCGACCCTGCCTACGAAGCTGGAGGTCCCGGGTTCGAATCCCAGGTCAGGTCAGTATTTATATGATAAATATTGATACTGATACCAGGTCCATTGGTTGTTATATGTATGTGTCGTCTTCGCTTGGTGCCCAAAACACAAACTAATGCTTAGTTCGGGGCCTAGACGTTGTTGTGCTGTATACGTTATTATTATTATTATTTTCCTGACGTAGAAGTCGTAATATATTTAGAGAGGACAGATAGGGAAGAGTAAGTCTTGTTTTGACACATGCGTGGTATACGTATGACGTCGTTGGCCGACACCGACGTCACTAGACCCTTTTTACACTAAAATAAACCCTACGATGACAGCTTTAATTCAGGATATGGCAAGGGAAGTGTATTATTAAATTAAACTGTATGTGACAATGCAGTTGTACAAGCATAATTTTCTTTTGTGATATTCTAATATGGAACGTTACTTGGGCCTAGAATGTAATAATATAAATTGATAATCAAAAAATAAATAAAAAAGTTGGTACTTAGAAATTCCAGAATCGCTTCAACAATGCTGCTGTTATGGAGTTATATACTATCATATTTATTTTTACCCATATGGACAATAGTATTTTCAGACCATAGTATCGACGACCGCTTACCCTAGTGGGTAGCGACCCTGCCTACGAAGCTGGAGGTACCGGGTTCGAATCCAAGGGTGGGTAAGTATTTATATGATGAATATTGATACTGGTACCGGGTCTTGGTTATTATATGTATGTGGTGTCTTCGCTTGGTACCCAAAACACAAGCTAATGCTTAGTTTGAGGCCTAGACGTTGTTGTGATGTATACGTTATTATTATTATTTTCCTGACGTAAAAGCTGCAGATTTTTTTAGAAATTCAGTAATTCTGATTTTTCTATGAGTCAATATTAGACATGGAAACGATTAAGTGTTTAGTTAACTGGCTGACTGTTTAGCCAAGCGGTTAGGGACTGCAGAACCAAAGCTCGCGGATTCGATTCCCGGCCGGGACAAATATTCGTGTTCGTAAACATGTCCATTTGCTCCATGTCTGGATGTAGAATATCTCTGTATGTTAATATTATAAAGAATATTTAAGTAAGTATATCAATTGACTAGTTCCCATAATACAAGCGCAGCTTACTTTGGTATTAAATGGCGTATGTGGGATGTCCCACGTATTATTATAAAAACTTATGACCACAATAAACCGTAGCCTATGTTACTTTTCGTCCTTTCAACTGTCTCTGTGCGAACTCACTTTGTTTAGTCACTCCGTTGTCGACGTAAAGAAAGGACAAACAAACGGAAAGACACTCTTTTGTATTAATAATATTAGAATTGCCAATTCAGTTTAAAAATTCTTATCCCTAATTATTATTGAAATTACATACGTACAAGCTATAAACGTAAAAATTATGGTCGAATCATTACAATAAAAATAAAAATCCACTGAGCGTACTTCCTCAATCGTTCGTATTTTGGTGAGCCCTTCGTGATGTTATCTTTCTTGTTGGGCCCAAAATTTTTGGACATCCTAAGCGAAAAAGTCCTTATGAAACTACAGTAAAGTACATATTGTATCACCCTTTTATGATTCGTATTCAAATATAAGTTGGAACCTGACTTCAAGGCATAAAAGCACGAATTGACTAGAAGCTCTCTTCTGCGTTTACCGTCTAACCGCTCATACTCTAGTTAGCTGATGCGAGATGGCGAGTTTCAGTCCGCGAAGTCTCCGGGCGCCGGTCTTCACCCCCGCGAAATTGCGTTTGACAATATCTGTACTGCGTGAAGCGACATTTTTAACTCTATTTAGAACTAAACGCTTCTGTCAAATACATTTACTCTATACGTCATCAAGGACAATTTTTTTTGTAAATCTATATTTTTGTCTCATATAAATTTCAGTATTTTGTTCAATATTATTTTTTTAGTAAATCTTAATACATTTTTTTTAGAAAGTTTAATAAAACAGTAATATAGAATTACAATCCGAAAGTGGTACAATTTTATTCAATAAGGTTTACTTGTAAACACAATAAAACACCACAGGACTGTCTCGCGAATTGTGAAATTGGACAAACACTACTGGCAAAAGGACTGATAAGGTCAATAGCTGAATATCCAAACTGTCTCGGATTTGTATTAGAGACGTGTATCATAACAGTAGGATGACCAAGCATTTAGATTGTCCGTGTTGTGAAATGTTTTTTCGGTAACAGTTAGTTTGCGCCACCTTTAGCGCTTACTATACCAGCTCCTTATGCCCCACTGCAGGAACTTAGGCTTCCCCTCGGAATGACAATGCTTGGACTTTAAACTGCCACGCTGCTTTAGTGCGGGTTGATGGATTTCAACTGGAACCGACGGCTTAACGTGCTCTTCATGATAAAGAGTCAGTGACAGTTATGTTTTTAAGTCAGGAAAAACTTATTGGTATATGCCAGTTGTTGGGATTCGAACCCCGAACTTCTGAAAGACGCGAGCTCGCCACCATTCCGCCATCACAACATTATTACTTACCACTTGCTTGCTTGAAACTTTTTGTTTAGTTCGTTAAGCTGTACGCGTCCTTTTCAAGTTTGGACTACGTTCAGCTGAACACGGTGTATTTTAGTATGAGTAGGATTCAAGAAATGAAATAGAATAAAAGGTAGGGTAAAACGGGGCAACCTATGTTTGTCTATGCAAAGTATGTAATGACGCTTGTTAAATTTTAATACTGCGGTCATTGATGAAATTATAAAATGCGTGTTTTTCTATGAGTATATTTTTGTACTAATATATTGAAATATAACGCCACAAGTAATCGTATTACTGTGGGAATGCGCGCGTGACTGACAGTTGCGTCGGATGGCGGCCGCTGGCCGGATAGCCTTCCCCACTATACCCGAGTCGTCCCTCTCTAGTAAGTTGTATTTATGTTTGACTTAGTAACCACGCTGCGTTGGATTGATAAATCTCTCAGGAGAAATATTTTGATGTGAAAATTTGACCTACCTTTTTTTTAAAAAAAAATGTAGTCGCACATAATACCTACTCATGTCTTGATAAAACAATCTTTCTGTATATTTTAGACGAGTTCAGCAATAACTCATCATCCGCAATAAAATGTCCTGGTAAATTTCTTTGTAAAACAACTTTCAAATTTCGTTGCTAACCACATCAGACGCCCGGTGAAATTTCGTACCTATAATACATTTAAAGTGATAATTCTGGCATCTGTATACTACCACTGAACCACTTTTGTTTCAGATGTATCTGTAACAGATGTATCTGTAACAAAAGCGAACATCGACTTAATTACTATATTTAATGTGACGCACTAATTACCGTAGATGTGGAATATTTGAGTATGTCTTATCCCACCGAAATTGGTATGTAGCAGACTAGAAGGCGCATACTAACGCTATAAGCGCGTCCCGCCTGTCCCCTTTCCTCATCCTATGGTACAATAAGGATTACTTTGGTTCTCGAACTAAACGGCCAGCATTATTCCTCTATTGAACTTATTCAAAACTCGGTGGTCTTATACCACATCACACCATCAGCCCATCAATGGTTCACTGCCAGTATTACCCAGGTACTATCAAAAACTAATCATCATTGGTTTCCTATTGCATAATTCGACGAAGTAAATAAACATACTTTTTTTTTAGTTGAGGAGTAACTAATTATTAATCGATTACAAATTATTCTAATACATCTACCATGTCCAATACACATACTTTCAAATTTTTATAAAAAGTATATTGAAGATCAATAGAAACATAAAGAAGGATAATGTTTAGCTAAAATGTATAAAATAGATAATTCCTGATAGTTTTTGACATCCATGGTCGCAATAATCCCTATACTACGCTCATGAGTGTCAAAAAGCCATTTACGAACCACGCTTAAAATTGAATTAGTGTTTCCGAAGTTGTCAACTGACGCATCAAAATCTCCCTTCACAAATATCCAAAACATTATCCGCAACAAACCCCATGGAGAAATTGCGAAGTCGTTACCGGCCCCTAATTACGCCGAAATAATTCAAAAACCTACCGGCCATTGTTTCGAATTTTAATAAAAAGCGCGAAACAAAAAAAATACGACGCAATTAAAAACTGCCGCGTAAAAATGACAGCTAAAATGGCGGCCCTATTTAGATCTCGCATTCTATTGGCGGGCTAGCTTTAAAAATGGAATGCACTGTCCTTTGGGCGAGGTTGTTCACCTTCCGATGCATTTCGGCGGTCTCGATTCGATTCTAAAAAGGCTTCAGTGCGTATTCAATATATATTGCATAGACTTTAAAACCTAAGGTATAAAGTCGTTTTTCAAATTGTCCGGTTCTCTTGATAGTAGTTAGAAAAGGTATTATGTTTAGTATGTAGTTTACAGTAAATTGTTCTTTATTCGTATTACTAAAAAGTAGAATTTAGAGTGTTAAATGTGATGCATTCATTGAAGCAGACTTTTGGCAACCGAAGTCTTATCTTTGCTTCGCTCAGCTGCCATCGAAGGTGGACTAGGGGAGTTTTTTTTCAATTTTTAGCTTAGGAAGTCCACGGCGGCAACTGCGTGCAGACAATTAGAGAATGCACCTGAGTATTAATTAATATTTAATTGGACAACCTGTGTATGCATCAGATATTTAACACATTTATCACCTTAACTTAGCAAAGGAAAATAAAATAATAATAATACCTGGGACATCCCACACAGCGCCATCTATTTCCAAACTAAGCAAAGCTTGTATTATGGATATCAGACAGCTGATATACATATTTAAATATTCTTTATAATTTATACATTGATAAATATAATAAATGAAAACTGTAAACCATAGAGTAAATTAATTTGACTGCTGTGTTCGGTTTCAATAGAATCATAAATGTCAGTTCACAGTAGCGAAGTGACATTATGCAATTTTGCGAGGTTGAAATGCGGCGCGCGGGGATTTCTCGGGGGTGAAGAACGGCGCACGGCTAGCTAGCTAGAGTATGAGTGGTTGGACGGTAAACGCAGAAAAGGGTTTCTAGTCAATGCGTACGTTTATGCTGTAAACATATTATTCAAAAGTCGATTGAACATTTCATTGAAAACTAGTCGTATGAATTTTGGTTTAATAAGTGACTGACTCTTTCGCTGCTAACTTCTTTACTCTCCTTTTTTATATAGGACAGTTTTCTGAAGTGACACCGTGACGATAAAAAGTTTTTGCGAGTTAGTCCCTCTGCCGATACTTGCTCTTTCGCCTGGAACTGACCTAGTAAAATAAGAGTAGGATGCCCGATGAAATATCTAGGAGACACATTTCTAGTTACATAACAAATTATCACGGTCAACTTTAAATTTTCTATCTAATTTAATTGCTGTGAAACTGGCTCAAAACAAACAAACCTCACCACAAACTATTGTTGCCTACGTATTTTATCGTATAGTTCTTTATATCGGTAAACGCTGCTCATATCGAAATGAATTCACTAATATTCACGAAAAATTTACACGCCACTTTGATTTGTCGACTTAATTCTACTTTCTCTTTTACTCTTGACTTTTGTTTTTACCAATCGATGGCTTGTTTTTATGTTCGAAGGCTCAGGTGTTCTCGACGTTTGCTTGTCACAGAAATTTCTGAAACAAAACTAGATAGCAAAGAGGCGATAGCAAACGGTGTTGTGGTGTTGTTAGTTAACTAACTAACAACACCACAACACCGTTTACCGCCTCTTCTTCCTTTCTTTCATAACCTTTCGTGTGTGCGACTCGGTTCTGACCACCGTATAATATGAAAAAACACGTTTCTCGTATGGGAATACCCTATAATTTTTAATATTTTTTGTCATAGCGGCCTAGTAGTACATACTTCTTGAAAATTCCAAGTGTAAGCAATGATCTCACAACCACCAATCACCAAAAACTTCGAAAAAAACACGTTTCTTGTGTGGGGACCCCATTTAAATTTTAACTTTATTTTATTTTTATTATTTGTTGTAATGCAAACTGAAAATTTCAGGTGTCTACCTATTGCGGTTCAGACGATACAGCTTTGGGACAGACAGACAGACAGACGAATGGACAGCGGAGCCTCAGTAATAGAGTTCCCTTTGGTACCCTTTGGGTATGGAACCCTAAAAAGGATATAATCAGCTACAGATATTTAATGACTGACCGGTTGGCCAAGTGGTTAGAGACTCTAACTGCGGAGCCGAGGGTCGCGGGTTCGATTCCCGCTCGAGACAAATATCACTGTTACAAACACTATTAAAAGAGTTGCTCGCTTATAAGAAGAATGAGTTTTGGCGGTAATTAGTGTTAGCCCAAGGTATTGCTAATGTCTACATGGCACCCCACGCGGTACACACCAGTTGATCCTTTCCAGTAAGGCAGAGCAGTCGATTGTTCCGCGTGCAATTTCTATTTAAAAAGAAATGTCTGCTATTTGCCTTCTTTTCTGCAAAGGGCTAAAATGATACTTGACTCACAACCATGATCAACACGTGTACACTTGAATTGTAGGTACCTTAAAAATCTTCATTTGGATGCTTGGATATGTATATATTATAAAGAATATTTAATTTTGTATATCAGTTGTCTAGTAACGACCGCTTAGCCTAGTGGGCAGCGACCCTGCCTGCGAAGCTGGAGGTCCCGGGTTCGAATCCCAGGTCGGGTCAGTATTTATATGATGAATATAGATACTGGTACCAGGTCTTGGTTGTTAAATGTATGTGGTGTCTTCGCTTGGTACCCAAAACACAAGCTAATGCTTAGTTTGGGGCCTAGACGTTGTTGTCATGTGTACCTTATTAAAAAAAAAAAAGTAACCCATAACACAAGCATAATATTTGTTCACTTTGGGACTAGATGGCGCTGTGTGGGATGTCCTAGATATTATAATTATATTATTTTTCGGTTTCCACCTTGCAGATTCCGCACTGCTATAAAGTTATTTTACCGTATCTATCGTGACCACCGAACTTAGAATATAGCAGGCTAGAAAGCGCTCGTTGACAACGTCAGTGTCTCGAAGCCGACAAGTATCAACTATATTATAAAATTTTTTGATCGATATCTGCCTGTAATTCAATAGTACGTGACTAGTTGTGACGGGGAGTACACAAAGACGCGAATTTAGGTAACCAATCGCGTGGGCCATATGCGAGTCCCGCCTGTCTTTCTTAATCTTCCTATGGCTCAAATGTGATAACTTTGGTTCGCGAACTAAACGCCTAGTAACATTCCTCTAATGTAATAATTTAAAGCTCGGTAATCGTGACTCACTGACACAGATTACACGACAACGCACATGTAAATTTAAATATATTAAAAGAACCACTTAAAATTAGAAACTGGTGATTTTATGCTTGTGCCAAATAAATGCCAAATTTCAAGACTCCAGGTTAGCGAGAATCGCCGTGTAGGTTTTGATGACGCGAGAAAATACAGGTTTTAAGGTCATATCTTTTTATGGCATTGACTTGAATTGTTTATTGGGCTGTGGAGTCACAGAGCTCCTTATTTAATATTAGTTTCAAGTTATATCTCTATCCATTCTAAAAAAGAGTTGACATGTAAGATAGGGGTTTCGTTTTTTACCTTTTGAGTAACGGAACGAAAGAAAAAAAGGTTACTGTAAAAAAATCTTATAACTCATAATAAGTTGTGTACCAAACTGTTATTGTACTTCGATTTTTCTATACATTTGCTTACAAAATTTTACTTTTTCTAACGAAGGTAAAAAAAGTGCGAGCAAAGGCACACTTCTATATACATCGATACTGAAGGTCAAGCTATTCGTATGAGTATTAGTGAATAAGGATTCTCGAGTTTATGCCGGAGTTAAATTTTACCGAAAAAGAAGAACGGGTCGAAAATCTTGGCCATAAAACAGGGCAGTTACCTCACAAAATACGTTGTATGATCGTGTATAATTTTTGTTTTTATATTTACTGAAAAATTATAGCACAAAATAATATTATATTATGTAAGTACGTATGTGTAACGAAGAGATGTCTGTAAATAAAGATATCGGATTTATATTAATGAACTGATTACAGTAATTTTTGAACTCAAAATACACATTTTTAAATCATTTTGTCTGTATTTTTGCTCAAACTCTTATAACATAAAAACTATAAACCGATTATGATGACATCTTTACGTATAAATAGACGAAATCATAATACAAAAATTTAGGATAGGAAAATATCAGCACAGTGCTTTTTTGAGAGTACTAAAAAAATCACGTAGAGCAGTATTTCACCAAATAGAATTTTTCTCTTCGAATTTTAAAATATTTGAAATTATTAATTTTTTTTTCGGGGTTTTAAATTCATTAACAGGAATATTACCGAGTTACACTGTATATCACTTTACTGCATTTCGTGAGAGATAAGTGAAAAAACCCAATTGTTTTTGGGATTTGATTTTTTTTGCATAAGATTAATGTTGTTTACGATGCTCCTCTTCTGTGAAAAGTATTTTTTTTATAAATGAAAATCACTCAAGCCCTTCTGTGAAATTTCATTATAAAAGACGACGAATTGAAGAAAGGACAAACCCGTAACATGAAATTATTTATCCTACGCGTTAATAAGTGCAGCTTAGCCGAAAAGTTGGCAACACACCCCTCGCGACTTGAGTTGTTGAAATATATTTTCCGTTTAGTTATAAACAGATCATTGTACCTAATATTTATAGTATTTAATAACTGGTTTTATTTAATAGTTTCAGACAAAACATGTCAATTAACAATAAGTAGATACGTTCAAGGTTCTATATGTGCTGTGTATGGATACAATAATTATATACAGCAAATTAATAAAAAATCATTTATGCGATGCCGAAAAACTTATAGTTTAGTAAATGTAACTACCTATAAGAAAAAATGTTGTAAAATTCAAAAAAATAAAGATAACTTCCTTATTTTATTTCCTACCTACAGCCATCATCCGTGTACTTTATAAAACCATAATAAAAACAACAAATTTAATCATATTAAATGTGTATACAAAGGAAACCGAACTGTGTATAAATAAATGAAAGCTTAGCAAAGTATAATCCCAACACCTCACACCCAGAGATGGCGCTGTTAAATTTGCTGCCAATATAATGTATGGGAAACGTCAAGAGCTACACGTAGGTATTAACACGTAGCGTTTATATAGTACCTGGTAACATGCTGTAGCTACTAGGTAACTACGCTAGTGTAACATGTTTTCATGAATATAATTAATTAGCCGCATAATTCGGCGAAACATTTCTAGATGTTTCGTGTATATTCCTCAAAACAATTATATCTGAAAAGACCCGTATATTAGCAGACTCAACTAAATAATCTCAACACTTGATACGTAAACGTAGGTAAGTTACGATCCGTGTTTACGAAAATAAACCAACCGGAATATCATCCAAAGTGCATTGGCTACATCACTAGCGAAACCAAATTACTCACGGGAATAGTGCAACGACTCCAACGGAATAGCGATGTGCTTACAAAAGTAGACGTGATTGTCGATAATTTTCTTTTCATACATTCGATTCAATTTTATGTTTATCAACACATTTAATTAATATGTAATAATGTAAACATCTTGAACATTCCACACGGCGCTATCTAGTTCCAAACTACGCAAAGCTTGTACAATAGATACTAGGCAACTGATATAAATACTTAAATAATCTTTATAATATTACCATATAGATATTTTTTACACCCAGACACGAAACAAATAGACATGTTTATGCACACAAATACTTGTACCGGGTGGGAATCGAACACGCCACTCTTGGCTCTGCAGTTAGGGTCTCTAACCTCTCGGCCAACCAGTCATCAATCACCAATTAATATATATTACTTAAATAAAATTTAAAATAAATAAAAATATAATTTTAATTTTTGAGAGACGTATGTATAACTTAAATAATTATGTTCACATTTTTTAAAACATATAATTATTGTACTATAAATAAAATATTTACTCGTTTCATAATTTTTTATTTCTCTTTGCTTTTTAAATATTCTTTCAATTCAATACTCTTGTATTTCTCTGCTTTTTTTTTTAGAATGTAGTAAGTAATCATATTATACACTTGTCGAATATATTATGTCTCGTTCACGTTATTTTTTTAAATTCGTACAAAAACGGCACTAATTTTATTTTAGCGGTCCTCGCGTTATAGAAGGTAAAAACAGGTTGACAGATAAAACGTTGAATTTTGTTTGGGGATATTACATCTCATATATCCATGTGTAATGTGAAAGTTAATGATTTTATCAAAATATAAAATTATTCATATAGATATCGACTATCATAAACTTATGCATGTAATGTGACATGATACAAATTTTGAACGCTAAGAACAGAATGTGTATTTTAATTAAATTTCTCTCGACATATACCTACTGTCACTGTAAACTTCCTACAAATGCTGCATTGAATCGGTATGCATCGGTTTGGGTCAATGATCGCTAATTCAAATAGGGTACGGATTTGACTGCCCGCTGAATATTCAATATAAATAAATTTCGAATTACACATCAGTTTGTCTTATTCATGAGGTTAATCGCCATGTTTGAATAATAACGATTAATCGCGGTTAATTTGTTTATTAATAACATGGAAGATCTTATTTATTTGAGAAGACAGATTATTATCCTACAGAGCAAAAAATGGAAACAGAATTAATTAGTTTATTTAAAAAGTAAAAAATACGTTAAGAAATTGTCTATTCATATCTTAACAATAAAATATTTTTTAAAGTTCCCTCATAAGATAAAATAATTACTAGCTGCTAGTAACTAACTTTGTCAAGATCGAGCGTTAGTTACCTACATTACAAAATAAAGCGCTTATCTCGCTCGATTGTAATATGTTATACATGCTGTTTGAGTATCGACGACAATAATAATACTTGGGACATCCAACACACGCCCATCTAGTCCCAAATAAAGCTGACCAGTATTATGGGTACTAGACAACTAGTAAACTTTCTTTTATATTTTTTAAAAACATTCAGATATTACATACCCATACACGAAACAAATTGACATGTTTATTACATAAATATTCGTCTTGGGTAGGAATCGAAACTGCAATCTCTGGTTATGGAGTTAAATATAATCGATATAGTCATACTCGGTCGACTTATTCTAATAAGTTTAGTAGTGCAGTGTAATACTGAAATTATAAGAACGCTAGATGTCGCTGATTACGACGAATCATTTAAAACATTATATTTCTTTGCATCAAAGGTCACACGCATAACCACAATAAACTGTGATCACCGCCATACATGCTTCGTTTTCCCTGTTCAAATTTCTAGATAATTTTAAAGGCTCATTTCCTGTAAGTTTATTACTTTAAAAAATTGATTCAGTAAAAAAAATTTATCCAACTATTTAAATTGATTGCACGTACGATAAAACTCTGTTTATATTGAGGAATACTTTACATGACTAAATAAAACAAATTAGGCACTTGCAGCTTGCAATGAAACACAATTACAGTAGGTAATAAAACACACAAATTAACCATACTTCTGAAAAAATTACCTTTTTTAATACCTACGAAATTATTATTCGTCTAACACTATATGGTGTTTGCCACAATAAAAACTATTAGTTGTAATACAATAATATTGTGTCAACTATAATAATCTACTTACAAATAATATTACAATTATGAAAGTTAAGAAACAGTAGCTGCCAACCAGCGAAAATAATGATGTCTCTAAACAAATGTCATCTAATAAACTATTTACAGATAACTATACCCCAATCGATAGACGAACCAAGTCTTCTTATCGACTTAATCCCACCACTATTTCTAATGTCACGGTCGGCCGTTTGTGCGTGTGCGCCCACTTCTGCATTAGTGTACGTGACCTTGCCGGCGCCGCCGTTTCGGAGGGCGTTGACCTTTTGATGCATTCACACTGACCCTTGACTCGCCCACGAATACCTAATGCCCTAGGAATCACTAAACATCACAAATAACTGTTTTTTCTTTAGATTACAATAACAATAAAAACGAATGTTTTATTGCACGCCAAAATAATATAAATTACAAGCAATTAGCTCATGGCTGTTTCTCAGAGAGGCAGACAGACTTTAAAGATTTCCATTTGCCACGGTCCTCGCATACTGACTGGCCAAGTAGTCGAATGGTTAGAGACCCTAACCGCAGAAGCAATGGTCGCAGGTTCGATCCCCCCCTGGAAAAATATTTGTGTGCATGAACATCTATTAACGTCTATTTGTTCCGTGTGAGTTAAATATCTATAAATGTATATATTATAACGAATATTTAAGTATGTACATCAGTTATCTAATACCCATAATACAAGCTTCGCTTAGTTCAGGACTAGACGGCGCTGTGTGGGATGATTGTAATCTATTATATCCCAGGTTATAATTATTATTGTTAATATACCTAGCGATGGTCTTGTAATGATTGATAGAGTTAGCTCTCCAGTTTTTAAGTGATAGGCATGCAAATCTAATTATTTCTGAATTGGCCTGTTTCTTTGGCTGGACCTATCCTATTTTTACCCAACTGCGGAGGTTATAATGTATTTCGAGAAAATATACATGTATTATAGATATTTCTTTGGCACGCCTTGTTGTCTAAATGGCAATGGATTTGAACATATGATGTGTGGTTAGATTCATCTTAATTGTGGAGTGACATAGGATATATAAGGTAGGTATATTTCAATATGGCGTCGGCGAATACAAAAACAGAACATGATTTTTTTTCTGTTATTGTAAGATGGGTTTCCCTCATCTTGGGGGGAGGCCTAAGCCCCTGTAGTGGGGTATAAAAAAGGGCTCATGGAATCGAATGGAAAGATGGATGTCAACGCAAAGCTAGTAAATTCATCCATCGATTCATCCATTCCGAATATATATATTTTACAACACTTTTGTGCTACCATCTTGACATAAGCTAAAAAACTGTGTGTTGAATTTAACCGAAACTAAATTAAATGCTTACCAATTGATAAAGCTAAGAAGTTTGTAATAAATTATTTAAAAAAACCGACAGCAAAACCAGTTAATTAAAAAGAGAAATAGTTATTAACTGAAAAGAGAAAAACAAGCTATACGCTATAGAATTTTGTTTGAACAATGTATAATTGAATTTAATTGAAGAATTGAATAGTGCACCATGCAATGTTTTTTCATCCGATAGGTACCAAATTAAGCAGTTATTTAAATATTCTATCATATAAATATGACTTGCATAGTATATTGTATTTCAGGCGGAGACAAACAATAACCAAAATTTGTTTGGTGGCTATCTTTATGTGAAAATAGAGATTTTTACAAGAAATGTGTTGTCCCCGCCTGCAATGCTTTATACCATTCAAGGCTATTATATAATACAGGCTTCGTTTAATTTGGGACTAGATGGCTGTGTGTGAAAGTCCCAGACATTATTACTATTGATGGGTCTGCCTTCAAAAGTTTCCAATAGAAACCAATTTTTTATACGTACACTTTTACGTCTGATACGTGAAAACGAAACGTTATTGTTTACAAACCCGACCGCACATAAAGTGTAGATCTAGAAATGCGATGATTTGCAAATGTGAGAGACGGGCTTTATAAGGACGCTTTTATGGCACATTGTAGGCACGCGACTTGAAAGCATCATCGAATGTAATAAAATATTTTGATATACTTGCCGTGTATTGAAAGATATTCAAGTGAAATACGACATGTACGAAATAAAATAACCGATCGAAGCGCGTGTCGGACTACGCATAAATTAGGGTTCAGTTACCCATACCTTTAGCCAATGCCCCACTGCAGGGGCTTAAGCCTCGCCTATAGGGATGAGGGGGCTTGGAACTTCATTCACCACGCTGCTTCAGTGCGGGTTGGTGGTTTTTAACGACTGCTATCTATTGATGGCAACCGGGACCGACGGCTTAACGTGCTCTCCGAAGTACGGAGTCAGTGAAGTACATAAATTAGAAAAAAACTCATTGGTACATGCCCTGGGATTTGAACCACTGCCTTGTAAACAAGGAGCGGGCTCGCTACCACTCGGCTATCACGACACGAAAGTTTCCATTTCTTTGCTTTTCTTTTCTGCTCCTTTTTTCTCTTTTAAAACCAATTTACTCCACTATCTGTAAGATATCTAACGCGTGGTCAAAAAATAAGATTTATCATTAAAGTAAGACTTGTAGTTTATCATAATTATTATAACAAAAATGTATATCCAATAATCATAGTAGGTACAATAAAAGAAACACAACGTGCAGAAACTGTTTTCATACCAAGAATAAACTCCGACATAGACGCTAGTGTCTATACACACATCGTTGCTCCTGACCTAGAGACGATAGTCGGCCGTTTGTAGGTCAAGAAAGGACTCGGTTCGCTAGTGTGTACCATTCTATTTTGATGTGTGTTAGTAAACATGCACATACGTCCATGCTCCAGAGGCGGTATTCTCGAATCGCGATCGCGTCGTGTTGATACCAATTCAATCTCGTTTTATATATTTTAACATTGGTAATTTGAATTGAGAGTTAAAATCTATTAGTCTGTAAGATAGTGAAAATTTCCTGAAACAGTTCATACGATTCAAAAAAGCGTCAATATTTGAAATTAGCTTTCAGAAATCTGTGCTTAAGGATAAACATGCTTCATTACTACAGCCTAAGTGGGTGAGAATTCATTGAATCAAAGTAAGTAAACGCGCGTGTCCCTTATCTAAATACACTTAATTATCATTATGAATCAGGTGCTATGTGAAATGTTTAGTGAATGATACTAATTCAAAGACTGTATTTTTAATAAAATACTGTTAACCTCTTTTTGATTTTTGCCAAGTCAGAAGATAGGTCAACTTTAAATTTAACATATTGCGTCAATTAATAAAAAAATGTGACAGTTCAGACGTATTAATGACATTTTGGATTTTGTCTTCTGCTAAATATTTTTTTGCAGGCAAACGAATTATATCTGATATATAAGATATGATTATATGGGAGTCGTGATAGCCCAAAGCGCAACGAACCTGTCTCAAATTTATATGGCCCCATAAGTCCATGGTTTGAATCCGGGCGTGTACCAATGAGTTTTTCTGACTTAAGAACACAACTGTCACTGACTCCGTGCTTCGGTGGGCACGTTAAGCAGTCGGTCCCGGACGCTGTCAATAGATCGCGGTCGTTACCGTCCCCAACCCGCAGTGGAGCAACGTGGTGGATTTAAGTTGTAAGCCCCCTCCTCGCCCTGGAGGAGGCCTAAGCCCCTGCAGTGGGGTAAAAAATGGGCTGATGAAGTGAAACAAATTATATACATCTCGTCGACGAACACGAACACGAACACGATTATTTTCCATATTAGCGATAGTCTACGGCGTTGGCGCGGCAGCGGCGGGTAAATGCTTGCGTGGCAATAAGTAGCACAATAATGTAGTGAAATCGATCCTAGTATATTATATTCAAAAAAAATAATAAGTATTTTTTTAAATTGAGGTCTTGCTTTATTTTACAGAAAATTGGAAAGACAATTTTTTTTGTGGTCATATTATGAGTTTTATTTGTGAAACGGATTCCATATTAGTTTATAACGAATTCAAATCGACAAAATAACTTTCTTGGCCTTCAGACTGTTTAATTTTTCTTAAGTATTTAGTTTAGTTAATACAGTCAATTATTTTAAATAGGTAACTGATATATCTTGACGACCGCTTAGCCTAGTGGGCAGCGACCCTGCCTGCGAAGCTGGAGGTCCCGGGTTCGAATCCTAGGTCGGGTCAGTATTTATATGATGAATATTAATACTGGCACCGGGTTTTGATTGTTATATGTATGTGGTGCTTTCGCTTGGTATCAAAAATACAAACTAATGCTTAGTTTGGGACCCAGACGTTGTGATTGTGTATGTTATTAATATAATAATAACATCTTCTGAGTCGAGATTCTATCCACTATCGTCGTAAGTTGTGACGTCGAGAATAGACAACCGTGCAGACGTTTTACGATCGATAGTTCGTAGTTACCCTGACCTAGAGACGCTAGTCGCTCGCTCTAGGTCAAGGAAGGACACACACGACTGCATCGCACACTAGTGAGGCTAACACTTCAGCGTTTCACACGACGGAATACATGCGTAAGTTTTGCGGCAGATTGTGAAGGGTTTCGAAGGGAAGGACCGTCTGCAATGATTGTGGAATTGTATTGAAAAATAAATTTTGCCGGCGACTTTGTCTGCTTGGTTTTCACTTTGATTACTTATACACATATACGTAGATAGATTCTGGTGTTGACTTTGATTATTTATACGTACGCTGCACGGACGCTGTCAATAGATGGCGGTCGTTACAGTTCCCAACCCGCAGTGGAGCAGCGTGGTAGACTTAAGCTCCAAGCCCCCCTCCTCACCCTGGGGGAGGCCTAAGCCCCTGCAGTGGGGTAAAAAATGGGCTGATGATGATGTTGATTTATACGTATGTACCTACCTAGATAGAGCCACGCGATATAATGATAATAAAAAAGAGACTACTTTTATATGTATTGTACGTGACTAAACAGATCACATACTCGCACTATCTATACTAAACATGTACTAACCGTCTCCGTCTGCATCAATTATAACCGAACGGTTAGGTGATATCTACGTTTTTTGACTCCGAATCTCCATCTAGATATGCATATAACCAAAAGGTTTTAATTATTTGCATCTATTAATTTCTAATATAAGTAAGTGATGGCCCGGACGCAGCCCACCTGTTTCAAATCTATAAGGCTAGGGGGCCGTGGTTCGAATCCGGGCGTGTAGCCGTGAGTTTTTTCTGACTTAAGTACATTAACTATCACTGACTCCGTGCCTCGGAGAGCACGTTAAGCAGTCGGTCCCGGTTGCTGTCAATAGATGGCGGTCGTTACAATGCGCCAACCCGCATTGGAGCAGCGTGGTATATTTAAGCTCCAAGCTCCCTCATCTTTACGGAAGGCTTAAGCCCCTGCAGTGGAATATAAAAAGGGCTGATGGAATGGAATAAGTACCTATTAATGCAATGCATTTTATACTTTTACACATCTTAAAGTCTTTTGTGCATATTTGATCTATTTTGATAACTTGGTTCTACTTTACTTTTCTAAGTAATAAATACATATCTTTGGATTGTAATTACATATATCTTTTCAATATCTGTAAATTGAAATTGTTGAATCGATGAATAAAATATTTTCAAATTATATCTAGGTGGGCACAAAAAATCAAACTATATATTTCATCTACATACATCGCGTGATTTATGCAGATGATGGATACAGCTTGAAATTTTTTGTTGCTGCAATTTTATAATAGTATACACATACTGTGTTAGCAATTATCGTAGCTTATTTTATCCGAATCGCAATCAGTTCACAGAAGGAACTCAATAAACAGGTCACTAGTCCCGCGATTACCAGGAAAAATCTTTAATCTTTAACCACAAAGCTAGCATAGAAGCTCTAGAAGCTCTAAGAACTGTACAATAGTTACACATAAGCTAAGGGTGGCTCTATAACAGTTTTATAAATCCATTTGAGAACAACTTTGGTAACTTTTGTCAGTTTACAGTTAAAAGTTGAACAGTAATTGCGGAAAAGATATTAAAGTTGTTAAATAGAGTTAGAATTTACTGATGGCTGTCATTCTAGTGATTGCTTTCTCTACAGCTTATGTGCTAATTCGGTAGTAAAGCCTATGTGGGGTAGAGTTTTATAGTGAGTCTCTCGGTTATGAGGTTAGATTAAGTTATCTGGAGCTTTTCTTAATTACCCACATAAATGAATCTATACAGACTGAAATTTTAAATTGTTTTATTAATCACGTAGCTTCTAATAGTAACAATAGTAATACCTGGGACATCCTACACAGTGCCATCTGGTCCCAAAGTAAACAGAGCTTGTATTATGAGTACTAGACAACTGATATACACATATAAATATTTTTGTAATATATACAAATATAGATATTTTACACACAGATATAAATGAACATGCACACAAATATTTGTCCCGGGCAAAAATCGAACCCGAGACCTTTGTTCTACAGTTTGAGTCTCTAACCACTCAGCCAATAGGTCAGTAGGAACCAGTTACATTTCATAAGTTAATTGTTAATATTAAAACTTTATTAGGTACAGATATCTAAATGTAAAGATCAAGTGAACGACAGTATCTGCGTATAGCTTTGTTGGGCATACTATAAGAACTGTTCTTTTTCGTAAACTCAATTCCTTGAGATAGAAATGGTGCGTATAGATGTAAGAAAATGGTGTTAGGTCAAAGATACCCCAAATGGCATTAATAGTTCCTACATCATGTGCAACATATTAATTCTCAATTGCACAACAGTTTAATTCATGACTTGCTCGTAGTAGTGCCAGACTTGTACTAGTTGATCCACGGGGCATTTTTTGCCCGTGGGCTTACTATGTAGTCATCACTGGTTGTATAATGGAACATTTTTGAGTTGCTCATGCAACCAAGAACCCGCACTGGAGCAGCGTGGTGGTGGTGGGGTCCAAGCCCTCCCGAACTGCAGCAGCGTGGTGGATTAAGCTCCAAGCTCCCTCACCCTGGAGCAAGGCCTAAGCCCCTACAGTGGGGCATAATGGGCTGGAGGAATAGAATGGAATGGAACTATTAAGTCATGAAGTAGGTGAAAATTGTAACCATCATCTATTAGTTAGGTTAGGTTCACCATCATAATATAAAATTACATATACAGTAACGTATGTCACGCCACATATGATCAGTTTCATGTTTTAATTTTCAACTAACTCATAAAGTAGTTGTACCACGGGCAAGTAAGAAAATGTCCCACTGTACAACCAGTTGTTGGTATAAAATAGGTCCACGGGCAAAAAAATGTATCGTGGTACAATACAACCAACTGGTAGTATAATACAACCCTAGTAGTTCCCCGAGTTGCAATTCTCTCGAACGTTCTAAATATTTCAAGTAATAAAAATTACAATTTTAAAACAACCTTTGAACTACAGGAAATATATCTTTGCAATAACATGCAATAACACTTAAAATAATTATTTTACAACTTAACCTGCAGAGATTAATGTGAATAAGAACTACATATTATTACATTTCTTAAATGCTTGTCGCCAACGCCTATTTTACAATCATACAAAAAGTTTCAGCCATCAGAACCCTTCATGACACTTTTACAAGCCAAAAGATGATTAGTGTTTTCTCAAAGGTATTCCTTAATTGAATAGTTTATAAAATATATTCCAATGAAACTAATTGAGGATCGATACAAACGGGCAGACACGACAATATTTTGTTTACTCTTAAAACGGCAGTTTCCAACTCCAAACACCGTCATGCGCTGCCCCACTCGTTTCGAAGCAGTCTCTCTCAAAAGTGCTTGGCAAATTCTGATCTTTTATTTTTGTTCATCTCAACACGAGGCTACGACTGAATTCTTCGGAAAGAACTTAAGTTATTTGCGTTATTAAAATGATATTTATCTTTTGTTTATAGACCGTCGGCTGAGGCTGTAACACGTCAGCTTTGAAAAAGTCTCCCATCGTCAAATCGCGTTTCCCCCGACAACGCGATCCTTCTTTTTAATCCAGGCGGCATCTAAGTTTTCCTAAGCGAATATGAGTTGACGAAATGTACCCTTCTGTCTATCCGTTTTGGAAAACTTCGAAAATCTGATAGAAAGGCTTTTCAATACTGCCTTATTATATCATTAGGCGCGAGACGGTACATCAGAAAAACGGCTTCGGCTGACTGTCTACAAAGATTCCACTTTGATGCACAAGTTCTAGTCGTTAAAAGTATATAATTTAAATTAAAAATAAATTAAGTATGTCTCGAAGATGTGGGCCTTTCAGACGTACAATTTATGTGGCTTTGTGTTTTAAAATTTAATTTTTGATTGATTTGTTTGTTTGTCTTGAATTCGACATGCAACTTCCCCGTTGATGATTTTTGTGCCGATAATACCCTAACAGCCAAAGTACCGAATTTCATACGGTCAAAGCTTCAGCAAAATGACAATTTCCCATTAGTAAACTGAGAAACATAGTCCATTTTATGGAATTCCCAATAAAAACTGTGTTCACTAATTAAACAAGTGTGGTAAATGATTTTATGTATTTAGTACATAGCCCCTTATGTGCATGTCGGTTTTTTGTTATGTACGAAATAAAAATGAGCACATAATGTCCAGTTGCGTCCACGCTTTATTGTGGTGACGTCTATTGCGAAAGTGTCTATATCCGTTTTCTTTTATTTTTTTGTGTAATTCTGGGCTTTTGAAATATTTTATCCCTAAATAAAATAAATATTTAATAAATAGCTAATACATCATAGTAAATAAATAAAAATAATATACGATTCATCATAGTAACAAAAACATTTTTTATTTGTATTACATACGTTTAAATTAGTTTTCTTTCATTTTTTCATGTGTAGTTTCATATTTTAAACTATTTGTTATTCTTTTACATAAAGATTTTTATACTGTCTATCCACATTTTTTTTAGTTCTCGTGAGGAAACAGTGGCGGCTTTGTGAGTGAGGCAAATGAGACTGAGCTTCATTTAAATCAAATGAATACAACAAACGATTTTAAAAATATATTCTAAATTTGTTGTTTTATTAATAGTCACAACAAAAACATGTTTAGACCAAATATTTATTATCAATTTATTTTTATTAATTCTTTTAAGTGAGACTCAGCCTCACATGCTTCAATTGCAAAGCTTACCTGGACCTGCTATTGTCATTTTTTTTTGAACAAAGATGCTTTACGAAGTGTTTCATTCCCATACTTATTTGATTGATAAACTGACTTGTGATCAAATTTGTATGTCTGCTTACTTTAGCAATAGAGCAAAGAAGATGAATAATGTAGTACCTACGGGTTTCCAAAAATAAATAGATATTTAAAAAATCAGTTTACCAGTGTAAGGAATGCACGTTAATGTTTTATGTATGAATAAATAAATAAATAATTAAATTAAAAATTAAACTATGCGAGTCGTGAAAACCATGCATAATAAATCACAACCAAAAGCAAATATTTATATTTCTTTTTAATTTATTTTGATGTAGTAAATTTTTTACAAAAATTACCAATAATAACTTTATCAGGTTTTGGATTTGTTCCAACATTGCAAATTTAAATGAAGTGGATATCGCAATTAGTATGCGCGCACACACTCAAAAACAAACTAAACGCACTCTAGCAAACGAACCAATAAAAATGCTTCGAACAAAAATGTGTGAAGAAAGTGGGAACATGCACATACAATATCTGATATCAGAAATGGAGGGTCAGCCGATTAAGTTATATTTTAAATTGAATCGAATATATTACTTAAATTCGCGCGTCTGATGTTCTGTCACTATATCAATTTATTTATGAGAATTTTAAAGTAGTATTATTTGAAATTATTATTTGGTTCTATTCTTGTACTATTTTATAAAAATAGAAATAGGGGCAAATTAACTGAAATAAGAAACGAATGAAATGAAATACCTAATGATTATGGATGAGCGTGTGTCCTTGAAAAAATGGTATTGACTCATAAACTTGTAAAATTTTGGAAAAATGCCAGTTATTATTGTTAGTTAGATATATCAAGTCAAAGTTTATGTATTTACTACCCGCTTGCGACGTCTCTCGATACGGGCTACGTAGAAACTACCAAATGACTCTTAATAGTGTATAGTGCTGTAGGCAGATTCAGATTAGTACCGAATTAAGCCTAGGCAAGATCGCTTTTAAAATTTTTTAATTTAGTTAAGTTTAAAGACAGGAATAGAAATGTAATAATTTCTAAAATATGAGTACTTATTATATATAATACGATAAATTTCTATAAAAAATAAGGTCTGGGAGACGTGTTTATTGCATATGTACTGTGAAACGCCAGAAACTTTTAATAACTAGTAGATATTTGTAACGATTAAGAGCAAAATTTGTAAGTTTTCAATTTTGATTACTTATATACCAAATTAATAATTAATAATATTAATTATTAATTACAAAAAAAAGGCCAACATTTATAATTTTGTGTGTATTAAGCAGATCACATACTCTTGCTACGTCCATAATAAACTACAGTACAATATAATAAACTACAGCGAGTAAAATTAAATTACAAATATTATGTTTTTTTCCTATCGGTACTACATTGCTCTGACACGAATAAGCACATGCAAACGCACTCATACATCAATCGGGCGGCGAAAAAGTCCGTCGGCCTGGCCCGCCAGCTGGCAGATTTAGGTCAATTGCTAAAATTACAACACGAACATCGTTGTTTATTATATGCGATGCCGTATAAAGGGCCGCACAGTATAATTTCACTCGGAAACTATCCTTATAATGTCGTCTTCGACGACTGGGTGCGGAAAATTGTTCATTCTTATTGCTCTATAGCAGAAATAATTTGTCAAATCATCATTTTAATATTTCAATTGCTACATCCTCATGGTTTTCCTACATATGCAAATATACAGTCGAAGCGTTGACTGATCGAAATATCAAAATATATTTTTTTAACGTTATTTAATTTGATGTAAATGCCTAACAATATTAAAATTAAGAACTGAAAACATGATTTAAAACAAAGTGACCAAAATAATATAATGAATGCATATTAATAACAAAATATATATGTAATATTCAAACTTTACATTTCTTTGGCAAAATCATGAAATCTTCTAATTTTAACTCAATTTAAGCATTTTTTCATAAATTAAAAATATGACCATTATGTATCGATTTTACTGCTGCAATACAAGTTGCGCCACGATCTCTAGCGGAGTTACGTAAAAGAAGTTGTATATGAAAAAAGACCGTACCGCATATTGGGAACAACTTTCGTATTGCATTCACGATGGATAACTTTATGCAATCAATATTCAACTCTCGACCTTTGCAGTTAATAGTTACGATTTATTCTTTACCATTTTAGTAAAAAGGAGGTGCCGTACCGTAAGCTCATTTACGTTTATTGCTTTTAAGGTACAATCGTTAAGGAACTTGTTTGCCATTTGACTTTAATGACTCTAAATGTTTCCGGAGCATAATATATTTTATTGAAGTGAAACTTATTTTGAAAGGGAGTAATAATTTTTTTTGTTATGTTACCCGTTACTCTCTCACTACATACACATATTTTCTTTTTTCCTATCATAGGCATTAAATTACAAAAGTAAATATGAACAATATATATAGTTATTATAGTCAGGGAGCCAGGCGCTGATTATATTTGATATATGGTTGTTGAGCCCATCTATGATTAAGTAAACATATAGGAATTCCATTTATTGTGCACGTACACACTGATAGATGCACTCGCTTTTTTGAATATCTGTGAAACTGGCATATAATTAGAAATATTGAATATTCTACATACAATCCTGATTTATTGTTGTTATATTTTCTGAGGTTTATGTTGTTCTTATGATATTTCCCTTTAGATGTACTTCTCCATTCACAACATTTTGTTTTTATAACTCCGTTCAACATTATTATTTCGTTGAAGGATATTGACGAATAATAATTTACTTAATAATAATGATAACAGGCTTAGTCTAGGCAAGGTGACGCACTCCCAGTCATTGCTTTTTAGTGCGTGCGACAGTACATTTTTCGGCAATAGAGTACACTCTCAGAAACTGATTACCGTTTGGGAATATTTTAATGATATTTCTAGTATATTAAACATGTTTTTATGAATCAACGTGTTTTCTAATATTCATTTTAAATCACTATGAAATCATGTCTAGTTATTAATATCCAAATAATCTATCACACACGTTAACTACAATAGTGTAAATATACAGAAAATTTTTGTTTTAAAATAGCGTAAACACTACAGACGAGTTCATTTGAAAAAAAAATTTTAGTCTAATTTGTAGATGTACAAATTTTGAAAATAACAAATAATTAATTAAAAATAAAGGAACTTTGAAAACTATCGATTATCGATTCATCGAAACATCGATTATAGATACACTACATTATACGATTCATATGTAAAAGTGGAAATCCGGTCTGTTTTACTCACTGATTTATCTATCAAAGTCGAAACTTAACTCCAAGATCCTAGGCATAATTTTATATTGGTCGTTAAAGAGTAATAACAGGTCAGTTATGGAACAGTGCATTATTATATCTAGGAAAATAAATTCAGATAATATTATCTTGACAGCCATTCAAAATTCTGAAAAAGTAAATGTCCGCATACTTTTCGAGACAATTGACAACTAATGTGGTACATTTATATGGATTTACGGATTTTCCTCTAATTTAGAAATCATCCAGAATATGATACTTTAAATTATATGCATTGATCACGTCATTAACATTTAGCCGTCATTTCACAATAAAGGCCGCGAGTTTCGTATTTGGTTTGCTGCATACAGTACAATAGGGTTGTCATATTATTTATTTTGTAGAACTGTTATGAATTATTAAATATTCAAAGTCAGTCCCCGATAATAAGGCGTCATAAGCGGAATCGAATATAATATACAATAATCTAAAAACTAACTATAAATACCATTTCAGCTAAAAAAAATCCGTGGATATTATTACGTATTTGTACTATTTATTATAAAACAAGTTGATTAACCAGTTAACTAAATATAAAAAATAATACGCACAAATTAATGCATATTAAAATTGTGCCAACCCTACCGCAAGTGGAACACGGACCAAATACTTGTAATGGTCGTTAAACAAGCAGTCAAATTGACTCATGCCCCTCACACAAAGGCCGACATGTTGTTTTGACTCCCTTGGACAATAATTAGTAGGTAGCTGTAGCGCTGTATGACGCTACAAAGGAAAAAATAGCCAAGAGTGTTTCGAGATACGCAAAGGTAGGTTTTGTTCACTATCCTTACAAAACAATGACGGCCCTATTTTGTGACTTATAAATAAAATTACTATGAAATATACAAGCGGCGGATGATTATCGCAAGCTCTTGTATAAAACGATTAAATTTCCAGGAAAGATTAATCATTGTTTTTTGAATAGCAGAGGTGTTTTTATTTTAGCTATATTTCAGTATTTTTATTCAAAATCGCTAAATGACGACAATTCAAGAATTAATGCACTGTAGTAAAAGAAAAGTACGAATCATCAATATATGACATAGGATAACGAGAATTCATATATAATTGTTAAGACGACCCTGTTAATTTAAAACGATACACTTTTTTCTCGGAACACTTTTTAATTAATTTCATTATATTAAACATTTTTTTAGATGTTTAAAGATAAATAATCATTTATAAATATCAGTAATGTGATAGAAAAAAAAACGGGAAGTTCCCTAAAGTACTACTCGAAGGAAGACAAAAAAGTAAATTAATTAGTATTTTTTTGGTAACTATCAAAACTTTTTATTTTATTTATGGGAGGTTTTGGATTCTTTATAAGTTGACAATTAGAACTTATCCCGGAATATCACTCGTTGTTATTTTTTAAAATTAACTTAACCGTACTTCTGAGTTTTTTTCAATTTAAATTTTCATGTGCTGTAGAAAAAATTAAAGACATGTCACACTGTAAAAGACGCCATAAAATAAAAAAAAAAAAAAAAAAACTAGTTTTAATTTAAAGAAAATTCGACATTACTCCACTCTTTGAGGGTCACATTAAAGCACCGAATAAAACATTATTTTATTGAAAAATGATATAAAAATTTCTTTCTATTTTAAATATTAAACGTTTAATAAATATAATTTAACACGCAAATCCTAACTATGAAACTCCGATACAAATTTGAATACTGTGCAAATCATAATTAAACGGTTTGCTTTAATGTCATAATAAAATATTAAAAAAAATTCCAGTAAAAACAAATAAAAAAAAAACACTAAATCTCGTATTACTCCCAGCGGGTGTGCAACTGAATGCAGGATGCAGCGATGACCTCGATACACACACTCGCAAACAAGTTGATTCGCTTTTGAATGTGTACGCATCCGCGTTGTTATACAGCGTGTTCCAAATTCGATAAGCACATTAATTAAAAATGTAATTAGTAAAGATTTTATAAACACAAGAATACAGGTTTCAAATGTATAGACTTTTATTAGGGTTTCGGCGTCAATATAATTATATCACTAGATAAAAATATCATCTCTTTGGTTATAATTCACGCAAACAGAGACGGTTAGTACATGGTTAGTATGGGAGGTATGTGGTCTGTTCAGTCAATAGTCACACCCACAAGCATATAAAAGTTAGTCCCTTTTTATTGTCATTGTATCACGTGGCTCTATCTAGGTATATAAATAACCAAAGTATATAAGTTATCCTATATTATAATATAAGATAATCTTGGTTTTGATTGATGTATTGCAGTCTTGATATTGTCCCACGGTCTGGTCCTCCCACCTTATACTCGGTAGGTACCTATCATACAGTTGTTTTTTTTGTAACGGAAATGTACAGGAAATCAAAAGTCAATCTGTCTACTATATGTATTGCAACCAGTAAGGATACATCCAACACAATACTTTTTTACGTATCAATAATAATAGAATCTCATAAAACTATTTCTTTATTTAAAGTACACCAAAGCAAATTACTCATTGGCGTAGGATATTAGAAACTAAGGGGAACGAAACCGATAGCAGAGTGTAGTATAGTAGTCCGCAATAGCAGTTTGAACTGTGGATCGAACGTACATCTAAATGGTAGGTGTGCAGCCGGTTGCCCGTCATCAGCTGTTTGGCCTACAAACGTATACACTAGTAAACTGGTGTTTAGGTGGTTGAACCGAACGTCTGGACTGCTACCTCTGCAGTAATGGACGCTGCTGTCAATTTTAATACTTTATGTTTAGAACGCAGAACGAAACTCGTAGATAAAAGTTTTATTATTATTATTTTTATATTAAAAGTTTTTCATAGATGCAGCTGTGGTATGAATCAGGCGCAACAATTTATTTGTTTTGTCAGCATATGAATTGTTTTTGAATAGTATGGCATATTCAATTGTTAGAAATTTAAAACACATATAAAGTAATATTTCGAGACATCAATCATGAATTTAATTCACGTTAATTATACTTTTAATAGAAAACACGCCTTATATTGTCCAAACGTAACCGACACAATCGAATCCGAAATTTTGTTCATTCGCACATCCGATCGTGTCATATTAAAATGTGGCTTTTTTGTCACTATTTACTTTTTTCTATGTACTTTTTAATCTCCTATTTACTACATAGGCCGTCCTGGTTTTAAATATGGCGGCAACAAAATGGCCGCCAATGTTCTGTTTGGTGAGCCGTATTACGTTTTAAAAGCAACGCGTATAAATATTTAACTTGCTTTCTTTCTGTTCGTGAAACCTATTCCTACTATTCCAGTTCACAACCAAATCATTACACGTCGTCGGCTGGTTCAGAGGTTTGGATTGTCGCTTATAGGGCCTGACGTTGCATCTGTTTGTATCGACATTTTATATATGTGAATTTGTATTTTTTTATAAATATATCAATAAAATTATTGTTTGTTTTGTACCATAAAATTATTACCGTACCATTAGCCCATTAATGACCCACTGCAGGGTCTTAGGCCAAGCTGAGAGAGCTTGGAGGTTAATCCATCACGCCGCTCCCGTGTGGGTTGGTGGATACTAACGACTGCCGTCTATTGATGGCAACCGGGACCGACGGCTTAATGTGCCCTCCGAGACACAGTCAGTGATAGTTATGTACTTAAATCAGGAAACTCATGGGTACATGCCCTGGGATTCCAACCACGGTCTTCTAAACAAGAAGCGGGTACGCTACCAGTCGGCTATCACGACACACAAATTATTAACAATAAATTAAAAGGAGTTTATGTAGTCGGACACAATTCACATTGTATTCGGAATTCAGAACTTACCACTGAAATAGAATCTGATAATTTTAAATAAGTAAATAAATAAAATTATTATTCCATTCCATTCCATCACTCCTTTTAATCCCCCACTACAGGGCCTTACGCCTCATCTCACGATGAGGGGGCTCGGAGCATAAATTCACTACGCTCCTCCGATGCGGGTTGGCGGATTGTAACGACCGCCATCTATTGACAGCAACCGGGACCAACTGCTTGACGTACTCTCCGAGGCACGGAGTCAGTGATAGTCAATGTACTTTATTGGTACACGCCCGGATTCGTAAAAGTCGGAGCTCGAAAATTATTATCTAAAAGATTAAAATACAAAAATTGCTCGAATTATTTGCTTTGACTTTTATTAACATTGTTGGGTTTCGTTTTACCGAACTCGAGTTCAAACAAAAGTGACCCGGTTTTTTATTAAAATAAGTCCGATGTGGGTCACGAAACTCGAATATATTCAGTAATGACATTCAATCACTGAACGCAAACACAAAGTAAAGAAAAAAGAACACAAAGGGAAAATTCATTAAGTTTGTCTCCAAATGATTTCTTTAAATAATATTTTTGAAAAATATTGGGTTTCTTAAATCAAAGTTAGATTACCTACATAACGAGTATTCTATGGTTTAACATAAGTGATCAAACGAAGTATGAAAAAAAACATTGAAATAACTTAAATTAATAGACATATGGTAGATGTTTTTCTTTTGTATTTATACAATGGCATTGAATGGTCTAGAAGTTGTCTCGTAGTTAATTTATTGTACTGGTGATTTCTACAAAATATTGCATTATTTTAATAAATATTTAAATGTATATTAGTTGTCTAGTACCCATATTACATGCTTTACTTAGTTTGGGACTAGATGACGCTGTGTGACGTCTTAGGTATTATTATTAAATAAACGAATTATTAGGATGACAGCTAGTTTTGCTTATAAAAAGAATAATTAATTCATTAAAAATCTAGGTAATTTAATTTTCCTTTTTTGAGTGGAAATTCTAGTTCTTAATTTATGACAAATTTTATACTGAAACTGTAAGTAATTGCCTACATTTACAAGGTAAGAACGATGAACAAAATAAAAAATACGTTATGTGCACAGGTGGTATATTTTTCCTAGTAAAGCTTGGAAAGTGAATTTCACTGCACTAGCGGCGAGCTCACATTTTTTTTTTCGAAATCAGTTTCGCTCTCTGCTAGGTCACTCGCAATTTTTTCCCCGTTTTTCCGTCACAAAAATAGTGACTTATTTTTTTCGAATCCACTTTCGATTTCGTTTGATACTCCCGGAGAAAATAGCTTGAAAAACGTCCCGTTTTTTTCAGCGGACCCACTGTATTTACAAATGAAACAAGTTTTGCAGCTTGATTTTATTTTCTACATAAAAATAACATTCAGAGAATAATTATTTGAAAAGTATTTACACGAACACAGGTAGACATAAACTATGACAACTTACACAGTATAAAAGTTGGTAAGTGAAGCCGAGTCTCTATTGTGTCAAATTATTTTATAAAACTTGGTATTAAAAATTTATTCCAAAGCTTTTGGTTCATAATAATAAGTAAAATAAAAAATAATATAAAATGTCAAAGTATTAATTTTCAGTTTGTTGTAATCAGGCTCAGCCTCACTTCCCTCATTCGCAAAGTTATTTATAATGTTTGTTATTTATGCTATGTCAAAAATATAACAAATAGAGAGATATTTCTATCCGGCCCCCATGCGAGAAATGTGTATATTTAGAATTTTTGTTTCTGCCCCATCGTAAAAACGTCAGTACATACAAGCTTTAGCTTTATATTATAGTGCAGAATCTCAAGTAAAAGAACAGACAATAAAAACCGGCCAATGTGTCTTGAACTTGCGCTAAAGATCCTGAGATGAATGAATAAAGGAAAACACAATTTTAAAGTATTGACATTACATATATATGTGTAGTAGTATGAACCCACCGAGCTTTTAAGTATTCTATTTTTATTTATTTTATTTTTTATTTGTTGGAAAACAAACAGCGTTTTACTTCACTTAACAATAGAACATAAAGTTCGTACAATAGCCAATACAGTTTCCACCAATGCATTTGCATAGCTTGGCGAGATGTGTCAACTTATAAAAATAATGTTTGATAGATAAGTTAAAAATAAATTACAAAGTTATAATTAAATTTAAGATAAACTACCAAAAAAGTTATCTCAATCACTTTTAGCTATATGACAATATTTGACATGCACTTGATAATATATACGACAATGAGCGCGTCCACTTCAACAAAATTATGTATCACTTTTTGAATTTTGTAAGAATACCGATTAATTATTACCGGAAATATAACAAATAAAATTTGTGTGTTTACGACCCGCTTGTGACGTCACTCGATGCGTAACCCAATAGTAATGTACCCCAATGACATCATGGTACGATTTACTTTAAAAATTTGTATTTTGTAGTACAAATAGCTTGTGTTTTGAGTATCAAGCGAAGACACGACATACATAAAACAACTAAGACTCGGTACCAGTATCAATATTCATCGAATAAATACTGACCCGAACTGGGATTCAAACCCGGGACCTCCAGCTTCGTAGGCAGGGTCACTACCCATTAGGCCAAACGGTCACCGAACTTTTGTAAATTCCTTTTAAAATTTTTAAATTCTTACCTACCAAGCAGCGGCAGGTTTATATGCCATAGGGCTCTTAAACAATTACAAACAACACCTAGTCTATGTTAGTCCACGCCCCTTCAACTATCTCAACCCACTCAACTGTATAAGACGTAAAGTATAGAAATGTCGAATAAGCAAACATTCGTTTACATCAATATCTAATAATGTAAGGTTAAATATAAAAATACTTATCAAATTAGTGATACACAAGCAGGTTCGTCCCAACAGCATATGTAGCTTGATTGACGATTGATTGGCAGCTTATGAAGCTTATGTGAGGGTACATGTTTGATAGCAATAAATGCGCCTTCCCTAAAGTCTTAACGCAACTTAATGCCAACAATAACTGGCTCGCGTAACAGCTCGAAGCGCCTAGCTCAGTAAATAGGGGCAGTAAAATAAAACGCGAATCTCTGTTAGGGGGCTTGAGAGGGGTGAGGGGATTCATAAAAAAATACATCTGCATAGTCCCGTAGTCGGAAGTCAAATAAAACGCACACATATATAGACACACGAATAAAACTCACTAACACAAATAATAAAGTACACAGTTCCAGTACTAAAGCAGTAATATAAAACTAAGAAACATCACAACATCTTCCCGAGGCACCCGCCAGAGGCCCCCTCACACCGAAACGGGATGGGGGGTAATTCCACCCCGGCCCCCCGAACTTACTAAAATACTAAAAACGGAGATACTGCGGGGCCGCCACCCCTCTAACATTTCCTTATGCAAAGTTCTTATATTTTAACCTAAAATGTTGGCGTATTTAGTTATACGTATATTTCTTTACACGAGCGCTTCTACCGACGCCGCTTTCTTACTTACGTGTGTAAATTAATATGTGACTATGTGAACGTATTTAATACGTGGAGTTTAGGGATGTATACACTCGATAAATATTTTTTAATGACATGTAGTAATCTTTACACGTGAAAGCATTAACGTAAGACTTTACTAATAAGAAAAATACGTGACACGTACGTAATAGTTATATTAAATTAAATTATTTATAACTGAAATATAGGTAAAATAAAATAGATGATATATTAATAGATTAATATTATTCATTATATGACATTTCATCTATTTTCTTTTACCAATATTTCAGTTATAAATAATTTAATTTAATATAACTATTACGTACGTGCCACGTATTTTTCTTATAGATATTACAAAATATATAATGAATAATATTAATCTATTATTTTGTAATATCTATACAATTTTTGGTGTCGTGATAGCCCAAAGCGAAACGAACCTGTCTCAAATTTATAAGGCCATAGGGCCATGGTTCGAATCCGGGCATGTGCCAATGAGTTTTTCTGACATAAGTGCATAACTATTACGGACTCCGTGCCTCGGAGAGCACGTTAAGCAGTCGGTCCCGGGTGCTGTCAATAGATGGCGGTCGTTACAATCCCCAACCCGCAGTGGAGCAGCGTGGTGGATTTAAGCTTCAAGCCCCCTCACCTTTGGGGAGGCCTAAGCCCCTGCAGTGGGGTAAAAATGGGCTGATGAAGATGAAGATACAATTTTTCTAATGGAATTTGTTATTACAAATCAAGTCCGATTGTCGTGATAGCCTGAACGCAGCAAACCTGTTATAAATCTATAAGGCCATGTGGCCGTGGTTTGAATCCGGGCATGTAGGTACCAATAAGTTTTTTAAACTTAAGTACATTAACTAATACTGACTCCGTGCCTCGGAGAGCACGTTAAACAGTTGGTCCCGGTTGTTGCCAATAGATGGCGGTCGTTATAATCCGCCAACCCACATTGGAACAACGTGGTGGATTTAAGCTCCAAGCCGAGGGGGCGTTTTCAGTGCAGGTCTAAGCCCCTGCAGTAGAAGGGCTGATGGAATGGAATGGAATCAAGTCCGATTGCAAAAAAAATAATCAGTGATGAAAGCGAAGTATTAAATGATTTGCGTTCAATCAATGAAATCATAACTTATTGGGATTGATAATTAGCTACAATTAATTTTAATTTCAGAAATAGCTATACTCTAATTATCTATTTTCAGCAAAATAGATGAAATATTAATGTTTAGGGGTGAATAATATTCATTATATATTATATATTGTCTATAAAATTTACCCAATGGATTAATTAGGTACTTATTACGTCCGAATAAGGAATTATTAATTAGTAATCAAAGTAGAGTGTTATCACACAATTTCAATTGGACTACTAAGTAAGCTAAAACTGTTTTTTTTATTTACAGAAATAATTAAAATTAAACGAAATTGGTTAAATGTTAAATACAAAAAAATTGGTGCTATATTTTGTAAATTATCTAATGATATAATTACTTTTCAATCTCTTCACTTCTTCACTTCATCAGCCCATTTTTACCCCACTGCAGGGGCTTAAGCCTCCCCCGGGGTGAGGGAGCTTGGTGCTTAAATCCAAAACGCTGCTCCACTGCGGGTTGGGGATTGTAACGACCGCCATCTATTGACAGCGTCCGGGACCGACTGCTTAACGTGCTCTCCGAGGCACGGAGTCAGTGATAGTTATGTACTTAAGTCAGAAAAACTTGTTGGTACACGACCGGATTCAAACCATGGCCCTATGGCCTTATAAATTTGAGACTTAGTAAGTGTCAAATATCTTGGTTTCTATCGATGAGAGTGATTTTTCATCACAAAAATAATTTTTACGATAATTGATTAAGCAAAATTAACTAAAAATGTAAACATACCAATACCTATAGTATTATGGCTCGTGGTGGTGAACTTAAAGTTTACAATGTCCAAATAGATAGGCTTTAGTCATATAATTTAATATACCACTTGGCTATCACGACATCCCAACCTCGGAAAGCACTGATGGGATGTCAGATCATCATCAGATGACAGTCGTTAAAATCCATCGATCCGCACTGGAGCAGCGTAGTGGATTAAGCATTCTAATCCCGAGGGGAGGCGTAAACCCCTACAGTGAGGCATAATGGCCTGATATGGTAATTAGGTACTTACATAATATTTAATATAGCCTTACACATTTACAACGCTCTTACTTCACCGACTTTGAACTATGGTAGTGGTCAATTTGATTGATAAAAATTATGGTCAAGCTCTATTAATTAACCATCTAGCGATCCTTGATTGAAATAAGTCTTAAAGATATAAAATACACAATACAATTCTTACGTACGAATTATTATTTTTTACATACCAACATAATTGTCAGAAAAATACACGAAATCGTTACAATTTTATGATACATTTTCGTTTGGCACCTGGCGATACCTTGTTAAAACAAGTCGTAACGATATTAAAATACATAATTAATACAACTCGTACGTATGCAACGCACGCCTCGATTTTCAAGAAAGTTCCCAGGCACACCCCATCAATATCTTTTAGTCGAATATAATCAATTCGTAGAGGAGAGAAAGAAACAGTCTCTGTATTGATAAATGAGTGTTCCTTCATATTTCCGCGTGCACCCCGCGGGGGTGACCTGTTAAAGGTGGGGGCCTTTTTCTTAGGAGTGGGGGGCCTGTAGGAGATTTTAAACCACCCGCGAGGGGTCTTCGTCTTAGGAACGTGCAAGATAGTCTAATGTAGGGCTGGTGATTCCGAAAAGGCTAATGAACTTTTGGGTCAATTATTTTTTCTTTTTTCCGATATGGTAAAACTTGACAATTATATATAGTAAGTAATTTTGCCTAAATAGGAAACAATCTCAAGTCGTACAGAACTGATAAATAATTTTTAGTTATTTCAGTACGGAAAATAACTTTTTTAACACATTATCACAGGTTGCACTGAAGAAAATTTAAAAGGATATGAAAATTTAATATATATATATATATATATATGTTATCTGTTCACTAGTAGGTACCTATTTAATAAATACAATAAGGGCTTTTCTAGGATAATAGTGAAAACAATAACAAAAAGCTCTTTCATATATATAACAGAAGGTGTTGTTCTAAAACCAGATGTCAATAACATAATTATATAATGAAATATAAAACTAATCTAATAATCCACCCCTCGTCGCCCCCGACGCAAATGTGCCCATGACGCTCATCGCATTGCCGCGATTTTAGACTTAACTTAGACTTGGAAATAATTTTTAAATATTTTTTTTAATAACAATGCATACACTGTCTACACGCGCAATGAACGAATGTAAAAAATACGCGATAATATTTCCCAACTAATAGCAGAAAAGTTAATTTAACAACAGAAAGTATGTATCTCCTCACACTATAGTCCTCACACTAGGCAGCATGCCTGTATCGTGAGGACCTAATACGGTATACCAATATAACTTAGCTAATGACAATTAGTCGAACTTTTTAAATTAATAATTATTATACTATATGACTAACAGATCGAAAATACATATTCAGTCACATACAATATACACACTATGCATACATATTGATATATACATACATATACATACATACGCATACACATGATACAAAAACAGTTATTTACGCATATGGTTGATGTTGCCATATATTACACTAGCGACCGCCCGCAGCGTCGCTTGCGTAGACTACACATTCCTGTTTTAGGTAGTATTAACATTCGAAATGGTTTATATGTAGGTACTTTTTGCTGAAACTAATATTGGGTACACCCATTCAAACTTTCAATCTTCATTCACCCCATTCCTTTAAGAAAACCGGTACTCCCATACTTTTCACCTCCCGTTTACCACCCTTAAAATGTGAAAATCCAAAAATCCTGAAACACGTCATTATTTATTTATTTTAAAATTTTTATGTTTCTAACTTTAAAGAACAAAGACTCTCATACAAAGCCCTTCCATCCCTCCCTCTTTAAATTTGAAATTTCCAAATATTCCTTTCTTAAAAAATTAATACTCACGCTATAAAACAACCCACTGTTCCAAATTTCGGCTTCCTAGACTTAGTAGTTTCGGCTTTATCTACGCTGATAGATCAGTGAGGACAAACGACAGACAGCCACAAAAAGTAACTGATGTCACTCTTGACAACCTTCTCTCACGTCTGCAAAGTTTTATTAAAATCTGTTCAGCCGTTTTGGAGATTAGCTCGAATAGATACATAGACGTACAGACAGACAGACAGACGGACAAAAAGTAGTGTATGTCACTTTTGATCACCTCCTTTTCATACCCGTGAAATTTCATTAAAATCGGTTTAGCCGTTTTAGAGATTAGCTCGAATAGACAGATGGACGTACATACAGACATACAAAAAGTAGTGTATGTCACTTTTGACCACTTCTTTTCCATATCTGTGAAGTTTCATCAAAATCAATGTAGCCGTTTTGGAGATTTGCTCGAATAGACAGACAGACAGATAGTATTATTTTATACATATAGCCTATAGCCTTCCTCAATAAATAAACTATCCAACACAAAAAGAATTTTTCAATTCGAACCAGTAGTTCTTGAGATTTGCGCGTTCAAACAAACAAACAAACAAACTCTTCAGCTTTATAATATTAGTATAATAATTATCAAGTAAGCAACACACAACTAGCAAAATACTCATGGAAATCGTCCCTTGAAATGCTCTAATTCTTATACAAATTACATAAGCGCTTTAATTATTGTTAGAATGCTTGAAGACGCACTGTTACGTATCATTCTAAGGAAACATGTTACAAAGTTGTTACAAGACACATTCAGGATTAAAAATCTTGGATTATTTGCTCAAATCTGGACTTTTTAGACACTACAAAACCAATGCAAGACTAAATAAATGCGCTTCGGTGACTATTATAATATCACATTTTACTAGTTGGGTTGTAAATGGCCTCCTCATACCAACATTCATTAATGACTGACCGATTGGCCAAGTGGTTAGAGACCCTAACAGCGAAGCCCAGGGTCGCAGATTCAATTTCCGCAAATATTTGTGTGCATAAACATGTGTATTTGTTCCGTGCCTGGGTGTAAAATATCTAGTTATGCATATATTATAAAAAATATTTAAGTGTGTATATCAGTTGCCCGGTACCTATAATACAAGGGTGGTTAGTTTGGACTAAATGGCGCTGTGTGCGATGTCCCAGGTATTATTATTATTATTCGTTTCCACTCAAAGGTTTTAGCCTAAAATATATTCTCTTTATTAATAACAAATTACAACATACAAAATAATAGTCAATCCATAGATGATCTGTAAAAGTTATGTTGATAATTTTCACGATTACATAAAATTATAAATTAATATCTGATTAAAACCAAAATTACGTTTTGTGATTTTATTTATTTATTTATTTTATTGCATGTCACAAATCAGTATGTATATGAAATGTGACGCCCTGCAAGGACACAGCAATTTTGACATTTGTTATTTTTATATCTATTGGTTAATAAATTCAATTTACTGTTCAGATTTTTTAAAGGAATCGTTTTATATCCAGGAATGAGCAAAAAAATAAACCTTTTTTTATTTTTATTAGCAAAAAACAATAAAAATACGTTTGCGTAGATATATGAAAGTAATAAAACTTTTCTATAGTATTAGTATAAAATATTATATAAATGAAATTTATATATATGAATATGCTAATGAGGCTAAAGCACAGCCCTGGTACGGCGTAGAGCCTACTACGACGTAGGCGCTAGTGGCTCCCGCTACAACTTTTTACTAAGACGCTCGCGAAATGAGTGGATAAAAACACTTGGAGTTTCACGCAATAAAATTATATTTTTTTACCATATTTTTTTTATGTTTGTGGAAATACCTTCACGTTTATTGTAAAGTATTATTTAGTATCCCTAATAAGATATAAAAATTACATTATTTTAAAAGTAATTAAACGAAATAAATCCATATAATTTTGTTAGTAATATATTTTAGGGCTACTTCATATAAGTAATTAATTTAATTATCTATAATTCGAATATTAATCTTAATAAAAAAATAAATTGAATAGTGCTATTTATCTATCTAACAAAATTTGTATTTTAATTCTTTTAGCTTCAAATGCACAATGATTTTAATACATTATATAATTAATATATTATTTAAAATTTAATATAAAAAAGAAACTAAACTAAGAATCGAACCAGAAACGAGAATTGAACGTAACCCCACGCAATAGTTGCTCCCTCTCTTATTTTAAACAACTACCACCTTATAATATATCCTGCTTCTCTATTAAATGTCTGCGAATGTTGCTGTATAGTTCGATCACCGAATTTTGGTACTTGCAGAACATTCGCGGAAATATAGGAATAAGATATTTTCATATTTACAAAAATTATAGACTTTGAAGTCGTATTTAACAAATAAGATTTTAACGATAAAAGTGAGAGTATAATTGTACTCTTAGATGTAATTGAGTAAACTTTTTAAATTTTAAAATTCATGAGTTATGTAATTTTCTAATATTTGTTTCACCAGACGTGGGCTTTGATGCGTACAAATATCCATAATCGTTAGCTTAAACTTAATTTATTCTATTACAACAATATTTTCTATTTTGATTACTATTTAAAAGACTGTTTTGGAATATTTGCTAATTAGTAATTATGACGAAAAACCTATTACATTCGAAGTATTTCTTTATGTAAAGCCGTCAAAGTTGATAACTGACATTTTCACTTAATTAATTATGATATTATTACTTATTTTATATGGAACGGCTTTGGTTTAGGCTGAAAATCATTAAAGCCGCAATAAACTTTGTCGAAGAATAGCCTAGGACAAAAATTAATAATACTAGTAGCCCAATAAGGTTACCGAATATATGCTCATTTTTTTTTAAATTCACAATTGTTCCATGTATACCCATTGAGCAGATAAAGCTGTTAGTTTCATTCCAATTTCCATTTAATTTTTTCGAGTTTTCCTTCAATATCCGTTTGAAATGCGAGAAACTCGATATTACGTGATACTTTCGAATTCTCAAGTAACACATTAGCCATGTTTCATTAAAATTTGTTCATTTAAGCCATATATGACAAATTGTTCATTGAATTACAATTGTGTTTGGCAATTTATTTTCAATAAATAACTACTGAAGAATATTAAAGAAAACGTGCGCTTCGTAAAAGCACCATACACTCATTTAGGCGTACACAATATAAAGCAGTTTCTCGCCCCGAGACCTCGCGCCCGAAATCGAATTATTTAGCGAATCGCGGCCCGGAAGTGAGACGTCAGTAACTGTCAAATCTCGCCGCTCCGTCTACTTCCGCGTCGTTGCTAGTATTTACAAGTATTGTAAGTATAGAATTATATATTTTATAAAGCCTCCCAGCCCTCCCCGCTCGTCGAAACTTCGCCCCGCTCCGACCCGCGCGAACTAAGTCTTTGCGCATCTTTCTATCCCCACCTTTTTGCCTCTTCTTTTAAAACCACCCAGCGTATGAACCCCTTCGCCTCATTCTACTAATTTCGGGGTACGAGCGAAGAATTATTTCTTAACTGCCCACTAAACAAAAACGTACTTTAAGCACGAGGCGCTAAAGCCGTATTTAGATTTTTACGTTACACAGTCTTGGGACTGTATCTTTTCACTTCGAAAACTAATTCAGTATTAGAAGACGGAAGCATGTACTGCGAAATACTGATTTAAAAAGCGCTTTATCCGGACGGAATAGAGTAGCTTTCCGCTTGTTGACAATCTTCAAATTAGAACCGTTTCGTCAAAAATATGAAATTAAAATCTTCATACTAGCGAAAGAAGTTTTAGCATCTTTGTTTTAGAGCGAGAGGAGCGACGGTGCACATTTAGTCCCGCTCGGTCGGGAGGTGGCGCGGGCGGGAGTGCTATGAGGGTGTCTTAGGGAGCCAAGAAATGGGTAGTTTCCAGTATAAAACCCCGTTTTCTTGATCAATGCGCGCCGCATTTGGAATTAGTCATAACCGGGTATTTTCGTCTATGTCCGGGTGGTGTGGGGAAGGGGCACGATCGGGGTCGGTAAGGGGGGTAGAGGAGCACCAAATTGAGAATTCGTATTCTAAATGAAAATACGCCTCTTCCTGTTTACGTTTTGTAATAAATTGTTTTATTCCGATGTTTGTGCGTTGCTCGGGATCCGTAGAATTTATTATTTAGGTCGTCATATTGCAACAAACGCGAGGTATGCCGGTTTGGCCCGGTGCGCGGTCGAAACGCCTGCACACGCCGCGCGGTCAATCTTAAACTGGCCGTGTCTTGTTGCCGCGACCGAATCTTTAGGCGTTCTATACACATGTGCGTTATCGATAACTTTTGCAATTTTTCTATCGATAAATTTATAAATATTTATCAATCACTTGTCCAGTTTTTAAATTAGTAAACAAATTAAACATTTCACTAAATATATTTATCAGTATTTGTATACAGTTTTACTTGTAGAGAATTTGCTATAATGATAATTCTAATTTATAATTTACATTAATAAAATAATCCAGTTTCCCATCCCAAACAAAGAGACTGACGAACGATTGAAAAATATTTGTTTAGTGATTGCTGTGTTAAATATAGCTGTACAAGTACATTGAAAAATATATTCAATTCACGAAAAAAACAAAAATTTTTTTTATTTTAAATAAAATCGACTTCATTGTAAATGTGAATAATTGTCATCGTTGAAATGACTATCTTTGCCAGCTTATTTTTCAAAATAATTAGTTTAAAAAAAAAATTACATATATTTTCAATGTGCATTCAAAGTTTTGCAACAGAAGTCTGCGGGAACTATAGAATTTACACTATTTAATTGATAGAATCCATTTCCGTGTTTCAAGTTACTTCTCTGCGAAATCTCCTCATAATAAGTTCAGCTCTTTCTTGAAGTCGGTCAAAATTGGATAAATTATAGCGCCGTAAAGACCACAGCATCATGTATAAAGATGGCTCTATTCAAAACTCTATCGAAATAAATTAAAACTATAACGGGGTTTATATATTGTTTAAGAATTTAATGAAGTCGGCTATTCACAATAATCCCTAATTTTTTAGTTATTAACAGTAAATTGGTCTATCTATCCGTTTGTATTTTGATTTGAACACTTACCTATAACTCATTAATCGCTAAACTGATATTAATATTTTGATAAGTGGCAATTTGCATCGTGTCGTGATAACCCGAGCGCAGCGAACCTGTTTCAAATCTATTTACTAACTTAAGTACATTGACTATCACTGACTCCGTGCCTCGTAGAACACGTTACGCAAACAGTCCCAGTTGTTGTCAATAGATGGCGGTCGTTACAATCCGCCAACTCGCAGAGCAGCGTGGTGGATTTAAGCTCCAAGCTCCCTAATATTAAGGGGAGGCCTAAGCCCCTGCAGTGGAGTATAAAACCCGCCCAAGTACAAATAATAATATAATAATAATAACATTCCTTTATTTCTCTCTCACATAATATGATACATTAATGTTAAACATAGAAATAAATGTCAAGTTAGCAGATGCAAGAGAGCTGGTGTCAGTACTAGGTTAAGAACCTGTATTACTGAGTCACCAGGCTCCCGCCCCCAGAAAACTTAACAATAAATGTCTCAAGTGTTATATAGGTGTGAGGTCGTATAGGAGGAAACCGGACTCGCACACGAAGGGTTCCGTACCACCATACAATATAAGAAAACGAGCTTGACGTTAATCGAACTTAACCATTAATCGTTATTATTATATAATTTAAGAATTATTGTATAAATATAGTTCATTTTTGTTTCGTTTGTTATTCAGAAAGCGCTCGATTCTCTCTGGCTAATCCGAAAAGTAATAACGTGAGTGGACTGATAGCTAGAGACAATTTTTATTACTTATTTTATTACAGTGAAGCTTTGACTTTTAGTATCGATTGTGAAGAGAATAAGCTCTGCAACGGAAAACGTAAATTTATAGTACCTAATAATACTATGTAGTTTTCATCATAAAATGTTTTTCAATTTTTTTTATTTATCTTTTACAATAACATCACAAAGATAAAATGCATCTAGTGTCCGCTTATTGGCTAAACGCTATCTGTCATTATTTATGGAATTTTTACAAAATTTTTACTTATAAAAGTACATTTTATAAGTTAATCTATTACGCGTTAAGTAATACAGTCTAGTAAGCTGTGATAGTTTTACTTTTGACTACTTTATATATAATCCTGTCATAAATTTTTTTCACATATCCAAAAACAACGGTTTAGCTGGTAGAGGGCAGGGGGGGACTATGACTCTAATAAAAATTAGGACTTTAGGAATGCGTATCTCAACAACTGTTGACTTAAATAAAAAAAAATTGTTTGAAACCTTGATATAATTTTTTAAGACCTATCGTTTGGTACATCTCACGTTAATATACGATGAATTTTTGTTTTCGTACTTAAGTGACTTGTATGGCGACCTATCCCAAAAAAATTTTTTTTTTATTTCACTACGTCTTTGTGTAACGGTTCATAGATTATTACTACCTTTCAAATTTCATCTATATATTGCCAATAGTTTCCGTGAAAAATCACAGACAGGCAGACAGACAGATAGACGGACGGACGGACATGGCGAAACTATAAGGGTTCCTTTTTCGCCATTGGCTACGGAACCTTAAAAAGGGCTGATGGAATAGAAATTTCTATACAAACGGCGCTAAAAGTTGCACCCCAATAAACCTTAACCGATTGACACAAAAAAATTTATTCAGATCAATAAAAATTAGCTTTATACGTTTATATTTTTTAAATATTTTGATACATCATATGAAAAAAACTTAAATACGCGGGTTTTTTTTCCAAATTGCTTCTTTTTTCACAATATGTTCAACATGAAACTATTGTATGTTCACTTCTTATCGAAATTCATAATTCTTTTAAATTTTTTTATTGTTCACATGTGAAAATGCAATTAGTTTCATGTTGAAAATGTCGTGAAAAAAAATTAAGTTTTTTTTAATGATGTATCAAAATATTTTGACGATCGCTTAGCTTAGTAGGTAGCGACCCTGCCTACGAAGTTGGAGGTCCCGGGTTCGAATCCCAGGTCGGGCCAGTATTTGTATGATGAATATTGATGCTGGTACCGGGTCTTGGTTGTTATATGTATGTGGTGTCTTCGCTTGGTACCCAAAACACAAGCCAATGCTTAGTTTGGGGCCTAGACGTTCTTGTGATGTATACATTATTATTATTATTTAAAAAATTGAAAACGTACAAACCTAGTTTTTGCTGATCTAAATACCATAATTTTTTTATGCCGATCGGCATAAAAAATTTTTATGCCGATAAAAAATTAAGGTTTAATGGGGTGTAACAGTTGACGCCGTTTGTATGGAAATTTGTCTGTACACAATCCTCTAAAGTAAACGCTATCAAGTTTTGACATTATTATGGGATACGTATTAACAATCCTAACAAGCGAAAAGTAGGTATGAAGATATAGAAAATGTTTTCACAGAAGGTCGCATTGATGTAAAAAATTTTTTGGATATGTGAGATGCTACGTGAAAAAATGCTCGAATGATACGTGAACATATATGCATTTTAATTAATTAAATAAATCGATTCGAGTGAATTTGTAAGTAATCGTCAGTTATATTGGTTTTAATAGAGTCATAAATGTCAATTCACAGTATCGAAGTGACATTAAGCAATTTCGCGGGGTCGAAAACTGGTGTACGGGGATTTCACGGGGGTGCAGACCGGCGCGCGGGGATCTTGCGCATTGAACCTCGGATTACAATTCGTCATCTTGCGCAAAATAGCTAGAGTATGAGTGGTTAGATGGTAAACGCAGAAGAGGGCTTCTAGTCAATTCGTATTTTTATGGCGTTATGTCGGTCTGTGTGCTGCAGTTGTTATAATTCTTCGGCAGTATATTTAAATATATTAGAGAATACATGTTAGCCTATATACACATGTTGTGTGCCTCATCCTAGTGGGTTTAATATGCTAACTTTTGAAGGAAGTTAATCTCAAAATTCTAATACAGTTCACTGTTTTCTGACTTTAAACTTTTAAAGGATTTGTAGAAAATCTGAAAATGAACGTGTGCTTGGAATTCAGACATCAGCAAACGAAATGAATATGATTTGAATTTTCCCTTTAACAACCCTCGTAATAGACCACTAGAGCCCAATAGCGGTGGCGATGCCGCTTAGAAGAAGGTCGTGGTTCGATTTCCAGGAAAATTTTCTGACTTAAATACACAATTATGATTGACTCTGTGCGTCAGAGAGCACGTTAAGCCGTCGGGCCCGGTTTTTATCATCAGCTGACAGTCGTTAAAATCCAACAAACAGCACTAGAGCAGCGTGGCAGATTAAGCTCCCAGCACCCTCATCCCATGGGGAGGTCTTAGCTCTGGTAGTGGGGCATAATGGGCTGATATGGTTACGAACTCTAAGCTAGTGTAATTTTAAGGTGTCTGTACATCAGAGATTAAAAAAAGAACCTTTGTAGGATTACCTGCCACAGTCCATTTGTTTCATAATCCTGAAGGAAAAAAGTTGAAATTCCTTGCCTATACAGGGTTAGTGTCCCAATAACGGTTGTTACTAAACAATGGTTATTGGGACACTAACGACTAAATAAACGAATTCTCATTTTGAAGGCCATATTTTTTTCTACTGCATTTTCAAGACATATCAAATGAAAGTGCTTTTTATGAAAAATATGGTTTTAAATTAAAAAATTCATCATTTTTAATATATTTTATAAAATATACAAAAATCTAACAACTATCCCTTAACTTCTAAACCACTGAACCAAAGGGTAGAGGCCGTAGAGGAATACCTAAACGATACATAAATTCTAATTTTTGGCGTTAATTTTGGATGGCAAATTAGATTGCTAATTTTTTTTGAATTATATTACAATAAGAACTACTAAGTCTAAAATTTTGAAAAAAAGGAACAAAATATGGGACATCACACATAGTTTACAAAAAAAAAAACTTAACAAATCCTCAATTTGGAAGGCAAGTTCAGCATGCATCAGGTGATGTATTAAACTCAAAAACTACTAAATTGACTTTAATTCTATTTTCTTTGCACCTATAGAAAGCTACTTTATTAACAAGTAACATGGAATATATTTTATTTTCAAACTAGCTTTCCGCCCGCGGCTCCGTACACATAGACTACACATTTGTACTGGGACCGCTATAATTTTTTCCATATACGTGTACAGGTTATAAATTAAAAAGTGACACAGGCTACTTGTTATGCAGGAACAAGAGGTCCCGATAGAACTGTGTAGTATATGCGTGCGGAGCCGCGGGCGGAAAGCTTGTATGTATTAAAGATCAACTGGGCAGATTTGGGAACACGCCCAGATTTGGGATTATTTCTGATAGATACGACTGCATTTCTCCGTCACTATTAGATTACAAAATTATTATATATTTTAAGTATAATTAAAAAAAACAATTATGGATCGTTAAAACTGAATGCCAGTTGCCCTTAGATGTTTTTAGATTTTTGTGCCAGAACGTTTGAAGCCTCCAATTTGAGAGGATATTGGGTTGTAGGTGACAAGATAGTGACCATCAAATTGACAGTTATAACAATATCTGGAATATCTCATAGACGGTCGTCTAGTCCCAAATTAAGCAGAGTCTGTATTATGGGTACTAGACAACTGATATACATACTAAGATATATAGTTTTTAATAATAAATACTTAAATAGATATTTTACGCCCTGAACAAATAGATTCTGCAACTTTTGGGTCTGCAGTCGGCGTCTCCGACCAGAAACCAATCGGTACATCTGGACAATTCAGAGTCAAGTGTCGGTTAAGAGAAGAAATAAACGAATTATAATTATCAAAGTGACGTACTTCACTTCACTTCATTTCATCAGCCCATTTTTACCCCACTACAGGGGCTTAGGCCTCCCCCAGGGTGAGGAAGGGGGCTTGGAGCTTAAATCCACCACGCTGCTCCACGGCGGATTGGGTACTGTAATGACCGCCATCTATTGACAGCGTCCGGGACCGACTACTTAACGCGCCCTCCGAAGCACGGAGTCAGTGATAGTTGTATACTTAAGTCAGAAAAACTCATTGGTACACTCCCGGACTCGAACCATGTCCCTATGGGGCCTTATAAATTTGAGACAGGTTCGTTGCGCTCTGGGCTATCACGACACCTCTCGTGTCGTGTGTCGTGAAGTGACGTACGGTTTGTATGAAATCGGACATTCATTTATTTTTATTTATTTTAAATAGTATCACCAACAGTGATAACGTGATATCGTGTTAAGTGCATTTATTTTGCTGTAAGTGTTGGACAGCGAAATAAAAGAAGAAAGAACATGCCGTAGGTTCTACTGAACGGCACACAAAAACCGGCTGGACTGAATTAGAGATTTGATTATTTTCTTCTCTTGGTTCGCTTACCGTTACTTCACAACATTTTCTGACAACACTTATTAATTTGCATTGGAATTTTTCAAAAACGTATTTCAATAACAACAACTTTAGTCTTCTGTTGTTGTTGTTGCTCTGTTGAACCCCAATGGACTGAACTTTGATCCACAGTAAATTACTAACTTATTAAAATCGCCCCATAACTATTATGGGTTTTTTTTGGGAACTTACAGCCATTTAGATCTCGAATATTTTGAATCGGGCTTCTTTTAGATTAGTGGTTTAACAATATAATTTTAAATTATTATGCACAGTATAGGAGACCGTGGTTCGAATCTCAAGGCATGTACCAATGAGTTCTTTCTAACATATGTACATAACTATCACTGACTCTATGCCTCCGAGAGTACGTTAAGCCGTCGGTCCCGGTTGCCATCAAGTGTTAAAATCCACCAACCCACATTGACGTAGCGTGGTGGATTAAGCTCCAAGCTACCTCATCCCAAGAACAGGCCTAAGCCCCTGCAGTGAAGCATCAATAGGCTGATGGCATGAATATATATAATATGATGTCATTTATACATGACCAAAAAACACACAATCAAATTAAAAAGCTTTTTAACGAAGATCGTCAAGCCACTGTATACGAAGGTATGGCTTCGTCTATAAAAGTCTATGGCACGCAAAGTACTGAAATGTCCTCGCGTTGAGCATTAAAAATAATGTTTTATTCTCGCATAAGTACCTTCATTTTTCCGTGAGCTGGTCGTATGTGTTTTAGAGTTCCGTCTGATAAGAAAAAATGTTCTTTGAAATTTTTCGGGGGGAAAATGTAATGATTTTTTACCTTTATTTTAACATGTAAAGTCACACATAGTATGTTATTATTGTTTTATTAAATTTAAAGTACTTATTTACTTATTTAAAATAAAAAATTTATTTAAATTTTCTCAAATTATAAAAGAATGTTTATAAGATCAAAATCTTTTTTTTCGCATAGCGCTTTTGCCAAAAAACATTTTTGTCATCGACAATGGAACAAACAGTTTAATGGATGTATAAAAATTCAAAGATACTCTGAGAAAAATCCGAGCAATGGTGCAGCGTGGTGGACTTAAGCTCCAAGCCCACCTCCTCATCCCTGGGGGAGGCCTAAGCCCTTGCAGTGGGGTAAAAATTGGCTGATGATGATGATGAGCAATGGATGACCTCCATAATAAAAAACGAGGAATAAGAAAACGAAAAAAATTGCTTCAGCGGAAATAATAATTTTGATGACGCGTAGTTTTTCTTCCTCGGTTTCCTCGTATTTATGATGATCTCGATCATCAATTGCTCAACTGATGGTGAACCGTCATATTTTTTTAGGAACACTTTTCTTAGTGTATAAGTAAATAAATATAAATGATTTCTCGTGCTCGTCTGAAGCGAACAGAGTGAAAATTTCTCATTTCCATACACAAGTACACTATCGAGCGAGCCTAATCCGTAATCAAACCGCTCGAGCCTTCATATAGCGACAACAATAAACCCTCGCACACATAACGAAATAAAAAAAACGAACGAAACTGGCAAAAAAGGCTCCACACACATACAAAAGTATTTTCATTATCTAACCCCGCGGGTTGCGTCACCGCGCCTCTCGCGGCAGCCTCCCGAAAACGTGCCTACTTGTACATTCATTTCCGTACCGTTAATACCGCATACTTTTAACTGTCTAACTAGGTACCCCCCGAGTACCCCCGAGCCCCTTTGCCCCCCGAGGCCCCGCGCCGCTCGCACTCCCCTCGCGCCCCCACTACTTACACGCGGCACAACTTTTATAATACTACGTACTCCGGTCGCTTTTTAACGAACACCCCCGGGGGGCGCCACCTGCTACGCATACCGAAAAATACGCAAAGGGGCCACCCCACCCCCTCCATTTGCCTGACGGGGCCAAAGGGGGGGTTTAGAAGTGAAGTGGCCGTATTTTTGCGTATTTTAAATTATTCCCCACATGCGGGCTTATGTTTGTTCCGTGTTTAGTTCACGAATGATGTCGAGAGCTTTTTTTATTTTCGGAGTCGAATGGCCGGGCAGACCAGAGAGCCGAGAAATCTCTGGTGAAGCAACCTAATTAATTAGGCGTGATTATAAGTTTTCGTTTCGACGTAAAATGTTATATTTGCTTATCTTCAGCTATTTTGTATGAAGTTAAAATAATTTAAAAAGGAAAATATTGAATTAGATATTTATCAACTTAGTTTTGAAATAATTAGACGACTTTTTACCTAATTACGCGAATTTTTTATTAAAGTCGATATATCTTGTTATTGAGTTCATAAAATTTTCGTTATTAAATAAATTCAATAACCCAAGAGATATTTCATTTATCGGTGATAATTTATAGGAGGAACTGATCGTGGTGAAATGTGTCACGAATTCTAAACATTGTTTTTTTTTTTACTAATAAATATTCACCAATTAACATTAATTGATAGATATAATTAATATACTTTTTCAATAAAATATTCTTAAAATAATTAATTTAAAATATTTAATCAGGTAATTAAATATAAAAGTTATTACAGATTAAACATTGAATAATTAAATTAATTAAATTATTCAAATAATAAATATAAGAACCATATAGATTTGGTCCCATTAATATTCACGACATTCAAGAATGAAATTTAATATTAAAACATTGGTTCCGTATCTATTTGTATTATGTAATTTGTATTATAAAAATGTGTATTTTAATATAAATTCAAATATTTATTTAGAAGAAATCTTAGTCGGTTGACATACAAATTTGTTTGTATTAATGAAATTCAGGTGTAAGTACTTTTAAAATTTTCAAAATATCACAAAAAATGTCATCCTAATCCTTTTTGGGGATTAATATGAAAATCTTAGTGTGTGTAAATAATTAAAAACTATTAAACGAAATTGCCCAGAGCGCAACGAACCTGTCTCAAATTTATAAGGCCCCCCCATAGGGCCATGGTTCGAATCCGGGCGTGTACCAATGAGTTTTTCTGACTTAAGTACACAATATCACTGACACCGTGCTTCGGAGGGCACGTTAAGCAGTCGGTTCCGGACGCTGTCAATAGATATTTACCATGCACTACTTACACACATAATTTCGTTTCATCATCATCATCATCAGCCCATTTTTACCCCACTGCAGAGGCTTAGGCCTCCCCCATGGTGAGGGGGGCTTGGAGCGTAAATCCACCACGCTGCTCCACTGCGGGTTGGGGATTGTAACGACCGCCATCTATTGACAGCGTCCGGAACCGACTGCTTAACATGCTCTCCAAGGCACGGAGTCAGTGTGTACTTAATAGTACTTAAGTCAGAAAAACTCATTGGTAGACGCCCGGATTCGAACCATGGCCCTCTGGCCTTATAAATTTGAGATAGGTTCGTTGCGCTTTAGGCTATCATGACATACCTACTAAAAAAATAATAATGAAATGGAAAGAAATAATGTTTTCACCAAACATTCTAAAAGGTTATATTTGTATAACTAACTTTATTAAAGAAATTAGAATTTTAGGTCGATGTTTAAAGCATATTCGTATCAAAGATTCTTGACAATTAGTCTGATTTGTCAGAAAAATACATTCAGTCAGTTTCATGGAAGAGTCAATGATCCTAGAGTGGAAAACTATTAAAATCCGTAGTACGCGATATAATGATATTCTAGAAGTACAATTACAAAAGAGAAAAGTATGTAAAATAAAAAAAATCTATTTTTCCTGATTCGTATTTAGAATAATGGAGATTTTCAAATATAACAGTTAAACTTATTTTTTTTTGCATACCAAAATGTTTAAGAGTTTAATTTTTAAGTATAAATAATCAGATAGTTTGATTTACTGTTTAAATAATATATATAGCTTTTGTTTCATGGTCAATAAAAATAGTCGGAAAGATACTAACATGTTTTCGTATTATACAACAAATTACACAACAAATTAATAAAATAGTTTTATCTACGGATACGAAAACAAAATCGTTTTGTCATTGTTGTCATTGGAAATGACTTCGTTGGAGTATAGGGGGTCATTTGGGAGGTTTGTGAGACAGGCAGATTACACAAAGAGTTTTCGAGATATCGGGATAAACTTGGTGTTAAAAGACGCCGAGCTGCGTCTCTACAAGATGGCAAAAGACAATTTGGAAAAAGTTCAAAAACAAAAAAAATATCGGCAAAAAACGAAAAAAATCGCAAATGTTTTTCCCCGAATTTCCCCGAAAAACGGCTCGGGGCAATTAGACAGGGGATCGATTGAGACTAAAATTGTTAGAATCGGATAACCAGAAGTAGTTGTTAAGGGTGCCCTTAGTTGGAAGTCGGATATGCGTCGGTGTTACATTTCGTACTAATTCGGTTTGTTCGATCGAAATTTCGTACAGAATGTTATATTTCGAAGTTTTAAGCTTATTCAAATACAGTTGTGTTATTTATTTTGCGAAAAAAAATTATTTCGAAAAATATTATCCAAAATATGTGTGTTGTTGCGTTAGGTTCATTTCCAATGTCGTAAGATGTTCGTGCGAAAGCAGGAGATCCGTTGATTTTTTTTGGGACACTTTTTCAACATTTACGACTAGGTTTAGTTTCATTTAAAATTATGATATAGTTTGACCGAAACCGCTGTACCGCGCCTTGGGTATGTGCGCGGCGCGGAGGGAGGCAGATCTGCTCTGTCAGTCCGTCGTCAACGCTTAGGAGCTGCTTTCCCTCCTCGCCGCGCACATACCTAAGGCGCGGTGCAGCGGTTTCCGTCAAATTATAATACACCATAAAAACAAGTGTTAAAACTACAAATTTTAAATTTTCATCATACATAGCTAATGGTGCTGTGAATGAAAATGAAATTCTGCAGATTACTTCAGCATAAAACAAACTATGGTTTGGACTACCAAACATTTTCAAATACAACTACAAATGTCTCATAAAAATAAGGCCAAATTTGAAAAAAAAATCTTTTCTACTAAATGTGTTCACGTGCATGAATTTAGTTGTAGTTTTCTTATCTTTATTGCATCAATGGCTTCGAATAATTATTATAAGAAAATATATTTTGAATTTTAACTTTCGTGTACAATAAATAGAGCAAAGAAAAGCTGTAGACAGCTTTCGTTTCATATATTTATTTTATCTGTAAATATTAAATACATTTATTTTAGAGAAAAGAGTTGTGTCTCTGTTACTCTGTAATAACCATATAAGTACGAATTAATTAGAAGCCCTCTTCTGTGATTACCGTTTAACCACTCCTACTCTAGCCAGCTGGTGTACCCTTTTGGCGAGTTTCAGTCCGGTTTCAGTCCGCAAAGTTCTCGCGCGCCAGCCTTCACCCCCTGTAAAATCGTGTTTGACAGTTTCGATACTGTGAATTGACGTTTCTGACTTTATTAAAACCAAACGCGCCGCTGTCAAATTTATTTACTCTATGGTAAAAATACATTATAGAACCAAACAAGAGAAATATCTTTTTTTACGATGTTTTTTCTTAATGTTATGCCACGGAAGCATGGACCCTAAAATCCGCAGATAGAAAAAGGATCGATGCGTTCGAGATGTGGTGCTGGCGGTGATTGTTGCGGATCTCCTGGACGGCCCATCGGACTAACGCTTCGATACTAAAGGAGCTTAACATCGAGAAAGAGCAGAGACTCTCGACAGTCTGCTTGCGACGAATACTCCAGTTTTTTGGGCACATAGCCAGGAAAAGTAGCGACAACCTCGAGAAGCTGGTTGTGACCGGAAGAATGGGAGGGAAAAGAACGAGGGGGCGCAGTCCGAAACGGTGGGCCGGATCAGGTGGCCGAACATCTGGATGTTCCGATCAGCACAGCCCTCCACTACGCGGTAGACCGAAACAAGTGGAGGAGGATTGTGGACAGAATGCGTCGGCGAGGTTACGATCCTCAACCCTGAGGAAGCGATCAAGAAGAAGAATGCCACTGAACAGGCAACTTGTTCATCGTCCGATTCTACTCAGCCACGCTAAATGAAGACGAAGTAATCGACTCGTATTGCATGACCTAATTTCTAGTCGTAGGTTCATATCAGCTTATCATGCTCCATTGCAGGGGCTTAGGCCTCCTCTCAGGATGAGGGTACTTGGAGGTTAATCTACCACGCTGCCCAGTGCCGGTTGGTGAATTTTAACGACTGCCATCTAATTATGGCAACCGGGACCGACGGCTTAACGCGCTCTCCGAGGTACGGAGTCATTAATAGTCATTTACATAAGTCAGAAGAAATTCATTGGTACACGCTAGTTTCTGGGATTCGAATCACGACCTTCTAAACAAGAAGCGGGCTCGCCACCGCTCGACTATCACATGCTACTTCCTACTTCCCTACTTCCTATCTACGAGTACCTACCTACTTCCTGTAGTGTAATTGATTTTGAATTGACTTGTATTCCTTTATTGTTCTTTCGATATTGTTACAGTAAATATGCTACAAACTTATTTTGATATCGAAAACTTGATAATAAACTTGTAGTTGCAATAAAGGAAAATTATTTACGGTTTTCCCTCCAACTTCAAGTGAATAAACTTAAATACTTACTTAGAATGATAAATTGAATTTTAAATTAAAGTTACAATTTCGAAAAGGGTAAGCAAGTTTATATAAAATATATTGATTTGACGAACACTTCTAATCGAACATATATCAAATAGATTCAGATCCAGCGATACTTACACATATACAATGTCGAACTATGCAAATATATAACATATAGAAGGTGAGATTTTAGTAACCGGTCAAAATTTTTCTAGATGTTAGGTATCACCAATAGACCTCATTGCGTAAATAAAAAATATGGGTTACATTTTCATAATAAACTATTTTATCTACAGTGTTATTTTATAATGTTTAGATTCCTTCTTAACGCTATGGTAAACGTACGCACCCGAGGCCTTGAAACTGAATGGGGCGGCGGACATGAATGGTGACTGGAGTTATTAGTTTTTTCGGGAAAGGTTTGTGTAGCCATCTCAATATTTTTCTACAGAACGATACTAAAAGGAAACAAGATGGCTATCGGTTTTATGGGATACTAGATAACTGGTATACATACTTACCACGTCAAGGCATGGAAAAAATAGACATGTTCATGCATACAAATATAATAATAATATATAGGTATAATAATAATAATAACGTATACATTACAACAACGGCTAGGCCCCAAACTAAGCATTAGCTTGTGTTTTGTGTACCAAGCGAAGACACATACATATAACAACCAAGACCCGGTAGCAGTATCAATATTCATCATATAAATACTGACCCGACCTGGGATTCGAACCCGGGACCTCCAGCTTCGTAGGCAGGGTCGCTACCCACTACGCTAAGCGGTCGTCATTTGTCAAATATTTGTCCTGGGCGGGAATCGAACCCACCACCCTCGGCTCCGCAGTTAGGTTCCACTCGGCCAATCCGTCAATCAGTCTTTATTTATAATATCTTTATTTATTTAAAAATAATGAAGTCGTCCGAGAATTAGAAGTGACCGATTTAGCTAGTAGAAGTAGCAATCGCCACATAGAATCGATATCCGTTGAGATAATAAAACGACAACTACTAACTGGCCGTCGACGTACTGTGACGACCCTCTACTAGGTGGACTGAAGACTATAAAAAGGTCGAATGACTGACAATTTTTACTGAATATTTGCGCTGACTGAATATTTATATGTGTTCGGGGAATGCGTTGAGGAAAGGACCTTACCTTTCATCAACGCTTTCCCAGTAGTTATTAACTAACCTTTAAAGAAATATGATGAGACTAAAATAACTTGTTTTCGTTTAGTCATAAGCTGATTTCTATTTGTTTTTAAGAATATGATCCAATTTTTCACAGAGTGCCTGTCATTGAACTGGATTACCACAACACAAACTCAGATTTAGTGTGAGATCCGCTGTTAATACTGCATTTACTATAATTTTATTTTCTCACATGAATATTTATTTATTTATTGTTATAAAGTAAACTTACAGCTATGAATAGTTTGCGAACTTAAAATTTGACGAAATTAAATTTAGCGAAGCCAATGATAAGCCTACCTAAATTAAATTTTCTTTGAAATATAAAAAATATCTACTCATGATTTTCGTGATTTTTTAAAATAAATTTGAAATCTACATTTAGTAAACATTTTATTGTAGACATCGGTGAATTCGTGTATTTTTAAATAGAAGTTTCGAAATTGCTAATGGCGTCGTTTGAAAACATTTTGATTTTAATTTTTAGATTGAAGTGTAGGTTAAATTGAAAAGGAATCTAATTAAAATAATATATAAATTCTCTTTAAAACCCAAATTTAATACAAGCCAAGCAACAGATAACTTTTACTTGATAAAATGTAATTTCGTATCACATCCCGAAAAATAAACTATAATAATAAAACACATTAAGCTCCGACCTACATACATAAACATCAATATACGCCGCAATATATACACCGCGATCCGTACATAATTAACATACACACACATATAAAAATACATATGTGAGTACACATATACATATGATACATATACACACGAACAAAGGGAGGCTGATTAAAAATCAGGACATGCGCAGAGTAATTTTAAAAACTAGCGCCCGCCGGGGTATTCGGTTAATTTTTAAGTATTGATCAAAAATTGCGTGCACACACACACGTCGCGAGGCCGGGGGGCGACTGTGTGTCGGAACCAGGGGGAAAGGGGGGCACAGCCTACGGTACAGGCATTAGATTTTTGCATGAAAATTATGTTAAGAGTAAATATATATATGTGTGTGTAACATTATCGTGAAACAATTATGATCTTGTTTTTACCTTTTTTTTTATTATAAAGAGGGGTTTGATATCATTTTTGCATCTCTTGAGGCTACTTCTAACAGTTTTATTATTATTATTCCTTTCAGAAACTAATATTTAACACTTCATAATTTCTTCCCTATATGACTTTGATAAGAGGTCAGAGAAAATTTTATTAGTTAAAATTCTGCAATATAAAATCAATTAATAAAACCATTTGTTTCTCTTTAAACACATTATAATAAATACATGTAACGCTTGTTAGAAATGCCCGTTTACGTAAAAAAAAATTGTAATTGTGAAATTAAATTTATATTTCATATTACAAGCAAAAGTTATATTATAATGTTTCAATAGTATTATTACTTTAAAAATTCGTTAGCCATAGACAAATCGAAACGATTGTATTTCTTAGAAAAACAAGAAAACTAACTGTAATTTTAAAACATTTAATTACTTAAATAGGAACATTTCTATTTATTTCCATTATTTTCTTTTTCATTCCAGAAGGCGTTACCACGTATATCGCTTTTTTCTGTGTAAAGCTTGTTTATCGAAGGCGATTTCACACTTGTGTTAATTTATAATTAGCTCTAATGTGAAAATAATAAGTAAAACGCAAGCACTGATTGACCGGTTGGCCGAGTGGTTATAGACCCAAACTACGGAGCCGAGGGTCGCGGGTTCGATCCCTGCCCGGGACAAATATTTGTGTGCATGAACATGTCTATTCGCTCCGTGTCTGGGTGTACAAGTATTTATATATGTATATTTTATTGAAAAAAAATTTAAATACCTATATATATATATCAGTTGTCTAGTACCCCATAATACAAGCATAATACCTGCTTACTTTGACACTAGATGGCGCTGTGTATGATGTCTCAGATATTATTATTATTATTAACGAACAGTGTTATATTGAAAGTTATCAAAGTGTGTTTAATTGGTGTGTTTATGTATTTTACTCTAAAGATTGTGACATAATTAAATACTGAATTGTACCAGAAAATCTTAAAACAGTAATATTTATGATTTTGTCCCGGAGGTCCCGGGTTCGAATCCCAGGTCGGTTCAGTATTTATAGGATGAATATTGATACTAGTACCGGGTCTTGGTTGATGTATGTTTGTGGTGTCTTCGTTTGGTACCCAAAACACAAGCTAATGAATAGTTTGGGGCCTAGACGTTGTTGTGATATACGTTATTACGAGTATTGAATATAACATAATATATTAAATATTAATATGTTGTTATTGTTATAGTCACGCACTACGGTTGATCGAAAACTTAATTTCTATTGTTTTAAGAATGTGAAGTGAAACTGATTATTTAATTGTTGTAATCTTTTTAGAAGACCAACTTTTTAATATTACCGATTTTTTAATATGTCATGGCTTTTTGAAATTTTCAACTTTACTTTTATTTTTTATTTTTAAATATTAGTAGACCTGTGCTCAACAGTGGGCAGTATACTGATGATGAAGCAAAAACTAGAGAAATCATATCTACTGCAGCGTCTCCTGATTGTAAACTAAGTAATATAAAAACCTGTTCTGAGCTGATACTTATGTAATGCGATTATTCGCATCAAGATAAAGTGGCCTAGCCGTTTTAGAGGAATACATTTACTGCAGCGTGTCAGGGTAGCTTGTAATCGTAAAACGTGCCTGAGAACATGATTTTGGGATGGTATTACTGTTATGTAAACAACCCCATCAAAATCTGTTCATTCAGTCGTTTTAGAGGAACACATTTACTGCAGCACCCTCTGGTCATTTATAACAGCATCTAAAAACTTGCTCTAAAGTGATAACTATGTAATGCAGAACACCGTATCGTGATCATTGCAACTTTTAAAACCAACACAGTATTTTACTGCAGTACTACCTGGTGGTCCCTGAAATACATATATTTCTCTGCTAATTAATTGCAATTGCTGAATAAAATTATAAGTATCCACAAGTTTGTCTGAAACTATGTCGTTACCAACCCGAATTTAATGTTGTTTAAGTAAAAACATTTTTTTTTACACACTAAAATTTTATCCCAACCAAAAGATGATTTCAGAAGTATTATGACAACTGTTTTATAGTTAGTTTTATAGATAGTTGTGTACTTAAGTCAGAAAAACTCATTGGTACACGCCCGGATTCGAACCATGGCCCTATGGGGCCTTATAAATTTGAGACAGATTCGTTGCGCTTTGGGATTACACGGCACGTTAAGCAGTCGGTCCCGGACGCTGTCAATAGATGGCGGTCGTTACAGTCCCCAAACCACAATGGAGCAGCGTGGTGTATTTAAGCTCCAAGACCCCCTATTCACCCTGGGGGAGGCCTAAACCCCGGCAGTGGAGTAAAAATGGGCTGATGAAGTGAAGAAGAAGTGAAGCTAAACGCCGCTAATACCACCGTTTCGAAGAACTGCCTTTGGTGACAACTCCCCAACACCTCATTTTTAACAAAATAGGTGTTTTTAATTTTTTAAATAAATATAATTTGTGTGCATGCGGTGCTTACCTGTAATTAGTTGTGCACAGCTGAAAAATGGTTAAATAATGTATTTGTTTGTGTTAATTGATGAAAAAACTGTTAGTGTTGGAAATAAAAAAAATATATATTAATATTTACAATATTTACATTTGTGGATTTCTTGTACTGCGATGATTTTTGCCGATCATGTCGGAAGAAAAATTAGCTTTGAGAGCTTTTGGGGCGTGCGCTGCATAAATCGTTTAAGTTATTATCTAACTGATTTATTAATGAATTATTCCTCTCAAATAGGTTAAAAGAAATATTCCGACACTATATATCTACTTATAAAGACAAAATAGAATTGGCTGTTTGACTTCTGATCCGAAGGTCCATATTTGTTTAAAAAAAAGTTTTGATTTTATTGTTCCCAAATTTAGGATAGGATAAAAGGTGTAAATAAAGATATCTGGTGTGTACATAAAGAAGGTTGTATGTACCTATATTAAAGCCGATTGTGTCTTGTCAAATAGGTTTATATTTGCACGTCGTCAAATTTTCAATGCTGTATATAAATTAATATTTGCTGCTGGGTGTGAATTAAAAATACAAATATTATATACTTTATTCAACGTACAGTATGGTGGGTAATGTACAGTGTTTTAAAAAATGGTTTAAAAAGTTTTAAGGGCTTATTTTAAAAGCTACAACAAATCTTCTTCGATTTTATATACAAATTAGATGAATATGTTTAATTTGATATGGAAAATCGATTTATACTACGATTTTCCAAAAGTCTTAGAATGTAAGCTTTAAATTTTTTTCTTCATTTCACTTAATCAGACCATTTTTACCCCACTGCAAGGGCTTAGGCCTCCCCCAGGGTGAGGGGGCTTGGAGCTTAAATCTACCACGCTGCTCCACTGCGGGTTCGAGTAAATTTTTTTATTAAATACTAAATTTTTTGTATTGGTCAATTTTTTTTTTAGTAACACACTACTAGATTTGAAGTCAATTTGTTGTTCTCTGCATTTTAATCACAGCACTACTCAACAAGTCGTACACAAAATCACAGCTACGCTAGACAAGTCGGCCGGCTGTAGACACTTAGCACCATTCGTACAAAGCCGGGGCGGGTCGCTAGTACATATTGTTAAAATATTAATTAGTAACAATAATCTTAATTAAATTAATTAGTATGCTCTATAGATATTACAAAATAAAGTAAAATAAGTAAAGCTTATTCAATAATAATAATTATTAAATAAACAACGTAATCCCCCAAATGTGAACTTCGTGTCATTTTAGGAAAAATATTACAAAAACTCATTGGTACATGCCCTGGGATTCGAATCACGACCTTCTAAGCCGGTAGCGGACTCGCTACCATCCACCTATCACGACACAAAATTATAATGCCTTATTAAAACTGAATTGACTAAATTTTTTTTATAAAGACTTGTAGACTTGGAGTAGGCTATCGTTTTTATACCACAATAAAAGCTAATTCTGTAAGCGAACGAGATGTGAATTCCAATGGCAACGCATGAGAAAGCTTAAGAAGTAATATGATTGTTCTGTACTTTGCGCACTGAATCAGGTCAAATTTGAAATTGGGTCAGGGAATTTGTGCCTAGAAGAAATACGCCACTGTTTGCATTTCCCCGTATTATATTAATTTAAGGACCGCGAGTCTCTCTTCAACAATACATCCGCATTGTTATAAGCTTTCTTTGTTCGGATAAATTTTTTTAAGTTTCATTTTTGTTAGTTATTATTACAATACGTTGTAATGATATTGTTCACTGCCATGAAATACGAGGTAAAGATATTAAAAAAAAGATACGAATGCCCATATTTCTCATATTTTCATATAATGTAAAAAAAACTTATTTAATGTGTAACCAAATATATTGTACCTAATAAGTGACTATTGAATATTATTAACAAATCCAATCATTTTGTAGTTCATATAGTTTTACTATAGAAATAAAATAGAAATCATGTAGATAATGTGTGCATTCCGCACTATGTGGGAGCTCCGACTCCGGCATAGTTTCTGCACATGGATGTACAAAGAGATACCGCGATGTGACAACAAAAATGTGGACGAAAAAATATACGCCGCAAACCAAATATACGTCACTTGATGTTTTGAAATATTCACCGTAAAGTAGAATTTTATATGAATAAAATAAAGGTTCTGAAATCACATTTCGTGTGTAATTTAAGAAAATATTTTTTTTAAACAATGATAATTGACGATTGACGACCGCTTAGCCTAGTGGGCAGCAACCCTGCCTGCGAAGCTGGAGGTCCCGGGTTCAAATCCCAGGTCGGGTAAGTATTTATATGATGAATATTAATACTGGCACCGGGTCTTGGTTGTTATATGTATGTGGTGTCTTCGCTTGGTACCCAAAATACAAGCTAATGCTTAGATTGGGACTTAGAGGTTGTTGTGACTGTGTGTGTTATTATTATTATTATAACGTATAATTCGTTTAATCCCTGAGTCTGATATTTTACTCATGTTTTCAATTTTTGCCGAATATGTGATGTTCCATCTTGATTATTAAGCTATTGAAGGTTTTGTAAGAGAGAAAGGCAAAGTACTTGTAAGGAAATGTTATATCATGAATTACTGTTTTTAAGTTTTTCATGATTTTGACTATTTATTTTTTATTTTAAGCTTTAATTTTTAATTAATTTAGGTTCATTTTTAGTTTATATACTTACCAAATCGAAAAACTTATAAATTGTGTTCTATAATTAAAATTTAATATTAATTTAACGTATTAAACAAAATAAAATGAACATTATTATTTTAGTAATAAAAATATTAATGCATACATCACAACGACGTCTCGGCCCCAAACTTAAGCATTAGCTTGTGTTTTGGGTACCAAGGGAAGACACCACATACATATAACAACCAAAATCCGGTACCAGTATCAATATTCATCATATCAGTACTGACCCGACTTGGGATTCGAACCCGGGATCGATCATATCAGTACTGACCCGACTTGGGATTCGAACCTAGGGTAAGCGGTCATAGTATTCATTCATGATGAGTATTTCACCACTTAAAAAAACTCGTCAAGTAGGACTCACTTCTTGAGAAATCTGTATCAGTTATTATGTAGATATACTCACATAGACGCTGTTAAAAAAATAGCAACCTGAAGCTTATCACGTAAGAAACTCGAATAGAATTAGAAATTATTTTTGGAGTTTTTTTTTTCTTCTCCGAATGAAGTTTTTTCGAGCCATATTTTAAGGTTTTGAATCAACCGGAAGTGTCTAATTCTAGCCAACAATGGGTTCTATCAGAAAGAACTCAGGCGCAGGACTACAATATAGAAGAACGCCATGACTCAGATTGACAAAATGTGGAAGAATAGAAACATCACTAATAACACACACACACAATAACACACACAATCACAACAACGTCTAGGTCCCAAACTAAGCATTAGCTTGTATTTTGGGTATCAAGCGAACACACCACATACATATAACAACCAAGACCCGGTGCCAGTATTAATATTCATCATATAAATACTGACCCGACCTGGGATTCGAACCTGGGACCTCCAGCTTCGCAGGCAGGGTCGCTGCCCACTAGGCTAAGCGGTCGTCATCACTAAAACTAAAATAAACCGCATGTAATAATATTCTCCATATTTCTTTTCTGTATATAGACAATAACAAACTAAGTTACGGTTCCACTGATTGGTTCCACTAGCTGGTCCAATAAGATTTACTATGGATAGAGCTTTAAAAGTTTGTGAATACTGTTGTCACCACTTTAAACGTTGCTGTCATAACTTTGTTTTCAAACTAGCGAAAATCCGCGGCTACACCCGCGTGGACAAAATTATACATCGTGATTAAAGTTAATCACATCTGCATAAGAGTAAAGGGACGTTTCAGTTTCCGTTTCCTTTCGTATTTTTAATAATTAATTAATAAATCACTTTTTTCGCTTTTTGTTAATCACCACAAAAGTAAATCGAAAGTGCCGCGATAATTAAATAAATAGTAATAAAAACCCTTCATTGTGAAATCACAGACAGACACTTCTATGTTACTTATATTTATAGAATAGATGAATATTTTCTGGATAACACATGGCGTAAATTACTCTTCAAAAAGTCCCATCAGAATCGAGGCCGCCGTTTTAGAGATTTCAAAGAACAAACAGATAGACAGACAAAAAATTTAAAAACGCGTGTTTTGTTTTTGGTTACATCTAAAAACGTTTCAGCCGTTTTGAAGATGAAGCCTAGACGAACAAACAGACAGACAGACGGACAAAAATGTTAATAACGGTTTTCCTTGGTTTTGGTTAAGTACTGGGGTTTGGTTTGGTTAGGTAGGTTGCAAATAAACATATTTGTACTTAAAACGTTTTTATTACGCAAACACTCGAAGAAACTTCAGTTTTATTTATTTGCTTAAAAATCAAATAATCTAGCTAGCTGGTGTATACCCGCTGCGAGATAGCGAGTTTCAGTCCGAGTTCACTCCGTGAGAACCCGCTCGCCGTCCTTCATCCCGCGTTTGACATTTTAGATACTGTAAAGTGACATTTCTGACTCTATTAAAACGAAACGCTGCTGTCAAATTTATTTACTTTATGTGTTAAACCCTCTGATTTCCATATAAAATTCATTTAACCAGAACTAAAAAGCTACAATATGTAATAATTATTTTACAATCTTTATAAGTAAAGCGTATCATAGAATTATGAATATATTTATATAAAATGTGTTCTTTCTAACACGAAACAATATTAATTTTAGTTTTCAAAAAAGTTGCTCACACATATTAGAATTAACCATTTTATATGAATCTATCCGTATGAATTATTTTTTTATGAAAACGATAATTTTCATGATTTACTTTACTTATTAAGATGCTAAAATAAATATAGCAAAATGTAGTTTCTTACATTGGGTCGAATAAATATTGTATGAAAATTAGAGGTTTCTTACAACCTTAAAATTAAAATCGATGGTTCCTTCATCTAAATGGAGACACGAGTCCTTAAAAATCTTACCGCACCCAAAAGTAGAATCAACCAGTCTGTGACGTTTTGGACGTTCCGATTTTTCGGACAAAAAGGAAAACGAAAGCCAATATCAAAAGAATGAAGAAAAAAAAACTCTCCGGGTTCCCCGAGATTGTCTACCGTTTGAAAAAAGAAATTTTGGAATCGATCAAAAACTGGTAGGCAGGTAGGTGCCTTTACCATTGGATGATTATCAGATCAATTAAACTGGAGAGTAACATTCGGTTATATTTAAGAAAGTTATAAAAGTAGACGAAAGGCAGTAGTGCCTGAAGATGCAGGAGCTCACGGGGCATCGTATGGTACAAAATTTTCAAAAATTGGTATATAACATTTTTCGAAAGCTTTAATAAAATTGTTTGACAAAAATGTGTTATAACTTTTTATTTTTGTTGTTCACTTTCAATGTCCTCCGATAGTTGCAAAAAACGCAAAATCTGTTTATTTTTTTTGTAAATATGTGTTTAAGAAATCCTGAACATTAATTAAAAATTTTTTTTAAATTGTGATCGGATTTTTGTAATTGTTGACCGGAAGTGTGTTTAGTGAAGCAGTATGTTCAGATTTCAAATCAGGAAGTTAAGTAGTGCGTGAAAGCGGAATTCATTCAAAACACCCGGCGAGCGGCAACGCGTAGGTTTATTATGCTGAATTGAATTGTGCGTGAAAGTAGCCGCTTCTCGGCTTATAAATAATAATTATACTTGGAACATCCCAAACAGCGCCATCTAGTCCCGAAATAAGCAAGTATCATGCTTATATTGTGAGGTACTAGATGACTGACTGAGTGATGAATGAATGAGCCCAAAGCGCAACGAACCTGCCCCAAATTTATAAGGCCATAGGGCCATGGTTCGAATCTGGGCATGTATCAATGAGTTTTTCTGACTTAAGTACATAACTATCACTGACTCCGTGTCTCGGAGAGCACGTTAAGCAGTCGTTCCCGAACGCTTTCCGTAGATGGACGGTCGTTACAATCCCAACCCGCAGTGGAGCAGTGTGGTGGATTTAAGCTCCAAGCCCCCTCACTCTGGGGAAGGCCTAAGCCCCTGCAGTGGGGCAAAAGATGGGCTGATGAAGAAGATGACAACTGACATACATAGTTAAATATTCTTCATAATATAGGTATATACATATATATAGACACTTTTACACTCAGACACGGAATAAATAGATATATTCATACAAATAAATATTTGTTCCGGGCGGGAATCGAACCCGCGACCCTTGCCTCCGCAGTAAGGTCTGTAACCACTCGGCCAATCCGTCAGTAGATAAATACAGCATACGGCATATTTAAAATTGTTAAACCATCTATGGCGTTGTTACAAAACGCCATAGATGGTTTAGTTTTTCCATTATCAGCGTTTCTGCGCTTTGGTGTGCGTGTAAAAACGTTTGTATCAAAAACTTATAATGCCTTATTATTTGTGTATTTCTTAGGGTTCCCTACCCAAAGGCTACCAAAGGAAACTCTATTACTAAAGCTCCGCTGTCCGTAGACACTTGAAATTTTCACAAAGTATGTATTACTAGCCGCTATTACAAAAAAGTAATAAAAATGAACTAAAGTTAAAAGTTGAAGAGGGTCTCCATACAATAAACTTGTTTTTTTTTACGTTTTTGTTGATGATTGGTGGTTGTGTTATCATTCCTTACACTTGAAATTTTCATAAAAGATGCTTATTTTTTTACATTGTACGATGGTTCGGAACCCTTGATGTGCAAGTGCGACTCACACTTGGGCTAGTTTTTTTTTTTAATTTTACTTTATTATTCAAGTAATAAAGCAAAGGGAAAATTTGGTAAGTTTGAAAACTTCTCATCCATGGAAATACACTCGACAACATATCACTTTTGTAAGCATTTTTTTTTAAATAAATGTAGGTAACAAACAAGCTATTTCAAGATATATTTCGCTTCATTTAAGTACATTTTTAGATGAAATTATTCGACATGATAACAAAAGAATGTTTTTTCTATAGTAAATTATAGCGATCTTAAATATTAGCATTCCAAAGCTAAATGACAAAAAAATGGAACCGTATAATTTCGTGTTGTCCGTCTGTTTGCCTATCCGTTCGTCACAGTAATTTTCCTCGAAAACTATAGGCACTACAAAGATTAAGTTCGGGAGATAGGTGTAATCTATAGATCGCTACCTGGTTACCTCTAGATAGATCTTTAAAAATAATATTGAGGTTCCTAACTTACTTTATACTTAAATAATTGTTGAGATATGTTTTCTTACAATTCTAAAAAGTAAATTAGTGGCACTGGAACGCCGTTCTCGTTTAAATAATGCGGAAATAAAAGGTATACCTGTGAAGAAAGACGAAAATCTTTTCTTGGTGTTAGATTCTTTGTGTAAAATGGTAAACTATACCTTTCCCAAGGAACAGATTGACTATATTGTCCGTGTGCCTGTTCACAATTCCAATGAGAAATCTATTGTGGTGGGTTTCGCCAACAGATATGTTAAAGAGGAGTTTGTAGCAGCGGCTCGTTCGAAGAAAAACATAACGGCGAGTCTTATCGGATATGCGAATCCAACTAGAATCTTTATTAACGACCATTTGACCCCGGAGCAGAAAATTCTTTTTACAAAAGCTAAGTTGCTGGCGAAAAATAATAACTTTAGTTATGTATGGGTGAAACATGGCAAAATTCATATACGAAAGAATGACGCCTCCAGTGTTCTGTTAGTTAATTCAGAAAAAGATTTAAACAAAATTGTGTAAGCAGCCTTTCTACATTTATAAAATCACTTTCGATGTTTATAGTGTTAATTTTTCTATTTTATTCTTTGTCATGTTTTATGCATAAGAAAATGTTTGTCACCTCTGATTCATTTGCAATGCACTCGCCTCGCTTTTGTTCGCTAATCATATTTTGATATTTTATTTGTCACTTGCATACACTGACTTTGACCGCAATGGATCGATTTATATTTGTCTCGTTTCATGCCTTTAAATCTGCCACTTAACCATCAATGTATTCATCTTATCTATTTCGTTGCTATAGTTTTTAAATATCGTGATGTTGAACTACCCCGCATACCGTTATTTTCATTGATAAATTTATATAGTGTAAAAAAAATTCCATATAGTAATTTTTATTTCAATCATTATTTGTGTTGAAATAACTATAGCATAAAGATTAGCATTTATGCTATTATTATTTTTTCTTTGCGCTGGCTTAATTCCGTTGTGTTTTTTAACTTCAATGGATTGTGACGTACACAGAACTATTGATAATAATACGCTTAGTATATATTATCAGAACGTAAGAGGTTTAAGGTCTAGAACAAATACTTTTTACCGAAATATTCGCGCTTGTGACTTCGATATTGTAATTTTAACCGAAACTTGATTGCTGGATTCCATTGCCGATAGTGAAATATTTGATGAGGCGTTTGTTCAGCAATGAATTCTTTGTCGGCAAGACTTATTGATTGGAAGTTTGACTTAAATGTATGCATATATTTTTACATATATATGTTATGAAGGTGTTGGAGGGAGGAGAGGAGGTTTTTTCGTGTCATTTCTATCAGTGGGAACCTGTAAATGGTTGACTGTTAACCACTCACTGCTAATTATTTTCATTTGTATTTAACTGTTGGTTCTCCTTAATATAAATAAATAAATAAAAGTGTCTCCTTCTTTACCTTTTCGACTGAGTAATAGAAAATTCTATGAAAATTAAAATCATATAACTTAAAAACCACTTTCAACGAAAATAGGTTTGAATAAAATATACTAAGTACTTGTTGAGATATTTGTTTTTGAACTATTTATTCGAATGTTAACCACAAGCGTTCAGCCTGACCACGGAATCCTTGACTATGTGTGATTCTACATGCACTTGGCCGAAATTTTTAGTTATATTCACTCGCGTTGTTGAGACGGATCACGTGATATATCGATCATTTGTATACGTCCAATAGTTTAAACTTACAAGAGAATAAACCAACAAACAGTTACAATAGTAATACCTGGGATATCCCATTTAACGCCATTTAATCCTAAATTAACGAAACTTGTATATGAGTACTAGACAAATGATATACATACTTAAAAATTTTTTGATGATGATGATCATCATCATCCCATTTTTACCTTACTGCAGGGGCTTAGGCCTCCCCCAGGGTGAGGAGAGGGGCTTGGAGCTTAAGTCCACCACGCTGCTCCACTGCGGCTTGGGAACTGTAACGACCGCCATCTATTGACAGCGTCCGGGACCGACTGCTTAACGTGCCCTCCGAAGCACATTTGATGATAAATCTATACATATATTTTACATCCAGACACGGAACAAATAGACATATACATGCATACGAATATTTGCTCCGGGCGGGAATCGAATTCGTCATCAAAACACAATACATCACAGTACATCAGTCACTTCAATCACTTCATCAGCCCATTTTCACCCCACTGCAGGGGCTTAGGCCTCCCCCAGGATGAAGGGTTCTTGGAACTTAAATCTACCACGCTGCTCCACTGCGGGTTGGGGATTGTAACGACCGACATCTATCGACAGCATCCGGGACCGACTGCTTAACGTACTCTCTGAGGCACGGAGTCAGTGATAGTTATGTAGTTAATTCAGAAAAACTCAATGGTACACGTCCGGATTTGAACCATGAACCGGATGTAGTACATCAGTACCTACAAAGTATACCGAAACATGTAGCGCTTATAACAGGATAATCGATTGAAAATTATATTTTTAATATTCTGCTCGCTCGTCGCTCCTTATAGCTAACCAATTAGAAAAACCGGGAAAAGTATGTTAATTTAGTGTAATCAAAAATTGCTTTTACTTTGTTATCATAAAATATTAACGAATGTTTTCCTTTATTTATTTATTCGACTCGTCTTATTAATTTAATAGAATATTAGTAAGGAGGCTCATGCAGAACTTGTTTTAGTATCGCATATAGAATAAGACCCTTATTTAGTTCATCGGGGTCGATTCGAATTAGAATTTTTTATGAAATGTATTCTAGCCGTCGAGCATGAAATATAAAATAAATATAGAGAGTAAATAGTGCGTCATATTAACATAAATATTCGTGAAAATTATTTATATTTATTTATTTGTGTACTAATAAATTACTGACAAGTAAAGGTTGCGACGCGCTTTATAGTTTGCAATCAACGGGGCTTGCCTGTCATTCCCATGCCCTATTAACAGAATAATAAATAAAAAGTATTCGATGTGATTTTTTTTTCGAAATAATAACCTAGATCGACGACGGTAGTAGATTCGTTTTTGACCGTGTTACCTAGATTATTGTGCTACTTAATTTGGTGCCAATGCTGACGCCTACCACAGACAATATTAACCACGAATAGTCGTTATTTCGAAAAAAATCTTTTAGTTTTGACATTCATTAATGTATATTTGTTTGTTGATACACAATCTGTACGCACATGATGCCATAATGAATGTAGATTGTATATAACAGAACGTCTGTGTAAAATCTATGTTCGAAATTCGACTTATTAAAAAGAAACAGAGCACGGCCGAGATGTTTTTCTTACAATCGTCGACGAGCTGTGGAGTACTACGCGCTACGGGCTACGGCGCTACGGCGTAGCGTGGGCGTGAGGTCGCGTTGAATTTCTTTAAAGATGTTTACGGAAGCTGTGCTACGCCAAGTAGTATATCGATTTTTCACCGCTCCATCGCTCATCCGGCCGCCCTTGATGGCGTTAATAAAATTACTGTTCAGTTTAAATGTATTCTCTTCTAATTAACTACTTTCAGTATTTTTTATTAGAGAGAGATCCTAAAATGGATCGGGATTTTTCGGTAAAATTTTTATTTTTTGTCAAATGTTTTTCAATTATTTAATTTTGTTATTGTTTGTTGTCGCTATTGTAAAATGTGTAACGGTGTATATATTTTAATTTGCGTACAATTTTTAGCGACAATTTTTTTTTACTAATTTTTGTTATAATAGTTGAATATAATTTCCAATTTTGCCATTGTCACAAGTTTCAAATTAGTAAACATTTTTTTTAACTCGTGATAATAATATTAACGGTTCTTTTGGTAGTAATGATAGTTTATAACAGTGAATTCCATTGTACTTTAAAATATTCCACTTCCATCAGCCCATTAACGCCTCACTGCAAGGACTAAGGCTTCCCTCAGGGTGAGGGAGATTTGAGTTTAACCATCTCACTACTCCAATGCGGGTTGGTGGACTTTAACGACTGCCATCTGCCCGGGACCGACTTTAATACGCGTGATCAGAAAAATGTGCAATTTATTTAATGATTTTCACCAATCTGACTCTATATAAAAAAAACATCTAGTATCTCATGCAAATCCTACGAAACTCGAAACGAAAACATGAATTCCGGTACGTATCAAAAACACCCACAAAACGCGTGGAAACTTTGGACCGGAGTGGGAAAAAAATAATGATACTCGCGAAAGCGGCCTGATTAAAAAGACAAATGTATGTATTAAGGTGAGGACAGGCGGGCGAGGGGAGCACACACGCAGTGGCGCTCGTAGTCCGCGAGAGCGAAACAAAAAACCAAACGAGTACGCGTCGAGCGAATAAAATTAATAATTACTCGCAAAGCACAGCCTCCGGGCCCCATAGTTTGTTAGAAAGAGATATAATAAAAATGTATCGCGCTCTTCCGCGGGGGAGAGCACGTTATTACCCCCCTCCCGCCCGCTGTTCCCCTCACCCCCTTCACCCCATCGCGGAAACTCACACCCGAAATTTTTCCGCGCGGCAGTTTGAGTTTAGTGAGATTCGATCCCGCAATCAGCGAGGGGGGGTTGTATTTCGTGACGGCGGGGGGAGAGGGATTTTTTGGTGTTGCCCTCCCCCCTGACGCCCTTTAGCCCGCGGCGTTCGCAGTAAATTGGAGCATATAATTTTTATTACTGTACTGTCGTGTGTGTTGGATCGATGACGCTTCCGCTAACGGAGTTATAGCGCGTTAGGAGTGTGGTTGGTTCTGTTTTTTTTTTTTTTTAATTTTTTCCGTATTCGATTCGAAGGTAACCATCTGATACGCGTCGTTATCAATATGAAGCTCTAGAGGTATACTTGAAAATAATATAGCGAAGAAATTGATTAAATACGATATGAAGAAAAAAACGTAATATCATTTCTGCCTTTGCATTTTAAGTATGCCAATCAACTTAACAGGAATATATTAAATCTTCTGAGCATTATGTTTCTTTCTGACTAGCTTTTGTGCAAGACTTTGCCCGCATGGTTTTGACAAATTCAATAATTTAGATTTTAATCTAAATAAGATATTAACATCCGTTTCTTACATTTAAAGGCTTTTTAATAAATTTGTACAGTAAATCTTTTAGTGAAATCCCACTGTATATAATTTCTTTTCTATTTGGTTTATTTTTGAAAAAAAAAAACGACTTAGTAACAGCTTCAGTACTGAATCAAAATATCAATTGTAATGTGAAAGTTTTCATCGGTTTAGGTCAAGTATATGTTAGAGTACAAAAAAAAAAACAAAAATAAAAAAAAATTAATTCATGATTTGAATATTCGATCACAATAGTGTACCTAGGACAGCCTGTGGGCTTTAGGCAGGTATTATATATGTGTAATAGCGGCTACTAGTCCCAAAGTATGCAAGTATCATACTTGTATTAAGGTATACTCTACAAGTGATATATTTAATAATCTTCAAAATATATACATTATATAGATACTTTTACACCCAGACACGGAACAAATACAAATGTTCATACACACAAATATTTGTCCCGGGTGGATATCAAACCCGCGATTCTTGGCTCTTCAGATAAGGTCTCTGACCACCCTGTCAAACGGTCAGTCAAAATTTTTTTCACAATTTCTATGCACAGACATCGGTCACTTCCTAACAGGTTTATAACTTTATAAATATAAATTAATTTATAAAATTTACGTTCAGCTGGCCAACTATGAACCGTTCTAATTTCTCCCGATTAATTAATACTTAAAGCTTCCCGTTTCGAAAAACCTACAAAATTCTGGTCCGATATGGAAAATTTCGACATTTTCCTCCGAAACTCCGACATTAGCGGCAAAAATAGAGCGCTGAACATTCGAGCTTGTACACCCTAAATTATTTCGACATATGCAAATTCCGTGAGCAGGCGCCTTTTATATACATAGAGTAAGGATCGTATTTTTCGACATAGAAGTGAATATTTCAAATATATTTTAATATTCCTTTAACGTAATCTCAATATTTAATAAATAATTTCAAAATAATAGTTTATAGTTGAAAAAAAATCAAAAATATATTTAAAAAAAAAACAATGCAATTTTTCGCATGGAATACATTCAAACCAAGACAGCCCAATTTTAAAAATATTTAAATAAGAATTTGTGACTTACTGAGATTTTTTTACGGCATGTTAAGGTTAAATTGGTTTTTGCTTTCCAACCTTTAGATAAATCAGTAGCGGCTAGGGCATGAGCAGGGTATAAGGTTGCCAAGAAGAATTGCTATAGAAGAATGAATAGAATAATTCCACAGAAAAACTGACGTGACCAACATAACTTATAAAAATAACGGGTTGAAGTGGTATTGTGGTAGTATCGACCACTATTGAAGAAGGAAATTTCTAGAGTGGAGATCACGAAGCGGTCGTAAAGTGAGACGGCCCCCTACTAACTGAACTAATACCTAGTATAGGTCCGTGTAGTAGAGATTTAGAAATAAGACCTATTTCCAGCAGTGAGTGTTCGGCAGCGGAAATAAAGGAAGTAAATCATATTTTCTTAAAATATACGACAGCTACACTTTTGGAAAATGTAATGTTCTTTTTTAAAAAATAATTTATTCTAAAAATGTACGAAATCATGTTTATTATTTACACATAGGACAAAGTATTTTTAGTGTATGAATACGCAAAATTATATGAAATAACAATCTAATTTATACCATAGACATCGGAACCCTTAGTTCACATCTTTCATATATGAAGAAGCCATGACAGTTGCTATACAAAAAAAAGAAATATCAGAATGAGTGAGTTTAGAACATTTTTAACTTACAATACAGTTAAATCATTTATAATAGTTCTACAAAAACCTTTTTTTAATGATAATAATCAATCAATTTGTATTATTTTGAAATGAATATTTCGTCGTTTTTGCACTGCGGTTGCGGCTTCCGGCGAGCGATATTGCTTGACGAAATATTATTTCAAATTCTATTAGCTACAACGAGCACTTCGCTTGTTATGTGGATTTAATTTCTACTATTTCTATCTACTACTAATTCTAATAATCTACTAATTTACTGATTCTATATTGGAAAGAGTCTACAAGTTTAGCCCATTTAAAAGCATGTTAAGTGGCTGTCGAGCTTTCTGCAGACATTACGGAAAAATAGTATTTCACTATTTGACCAAAATATTGTGTCATTTCTACGTAGAGTAAGTAATCTATGTTCCACATCTAGGGACAGGCTCTCCCAAAAAACGGAGTGGCGCAGTTGTGAAATTGTCTAACTACCCTCCGCCCCGCGACTCATTACGAGTGCGGCCGTGCGTGGAGCGCACCCCACCTCACACGCAACGATACATCTCGAGATATCTACGTAATATTTATACGTAATTTTTGAAGATATCTTCATTAGGCACTTTGAGTTTGAAATTTTAATACGCCACCAGATAGGTTCCGACCTACGTAAATTTTTTCCATTATAGTATTTTAATACAGAATTTATATTAATTCAAACGAATTAAACTTTATTATTTTTTAATTTTATAATATGTAGTTCTTAATTACTGTCGGTTTATAAAGGTTATGAATATAAACCTGCACTTTAAATTTGAAATTATAAATAATCATTTATTTATCTATCTTACATACCATTTACCCTTACTTTCCTTTTCATTCATATGAACTTTTAGCATGCATGTTAAACTTTAATTTGTTAATTACAGTAAAGATGATAACTGAGATAACTTCTAACTCATGTACATTCATGTATATGTTTTTTCATGTCACTTTTAGTACCACAATTAAATCAGAATATCTATGATTGTTTTTAATAGGTATACTTTTCTAAAAAAAAGTAATATACAATATAAATAAAATATAATATAATTATAATATACATAATATTTCCTTTAGAAATGAAAAGTTATATTTATTATAACTTCAATTACATTTTTATTAAGAAAAGACTAATTAATTACTGATTTGGTGTTTAAATTTTGTATTCCAATATTTTAATCCCCTAAAATCACAAAAAAACCCCAATTTTAACTTTTAGAAGCATAATCATCAAGATGGGGCAACTCACTTACAAATGACCAAAAGCGTGAGCGAAATGACATACTCGGTGATTAGGTAGACCGTAAATATTTAAGCAAACATTTTGCTAAATTACCCATGGAATGTTATTTCAGAATCTTTATTTTCTTTTCTAGTACGAATTTTACCTGTAAGTTAATCAAAATTTTACTTTACAGTGATTATTTTCATACATAAAGTGGCGTATATTTGATCTTCGGCGTATATTTTTAGTTTATGTTCTTGATGTAACAACGCGGTATCTCTATGGACATCCATGTTATGACAATGATACGAAAATGCGATTTTGGTTTGATAACGTATCTACGGTATCATTTACACTTAAAGATTTGTACTTAACTAGCTATATTACCTACCTTTTTTTCTCACTTTGTACAAAATAAATTTGTTTTCAGTAATAAACTAGTTAGTTTTAAGTAAAAATCTTATTATTTTATATATAATCAATTAACTATTCGTAAATTTAGTTTGTATATTTTGATTAATAAATAAATAATAATCAGAAAGATTCTTTAATAATTTTTATCTCCAGACATGTCATGAAAATTGTTTTTTTACCTTGTATGTCTTACTCCGCACACACGGCACAGATCGCGAAACGCGCACCCGCTCGTGTTCATCTCTTTCTAGTTTTGAAAAACCGACTCTCACCCTTCCAACCTTCCCCTCCCTTTTGACGCCCGTTCCCATTCCCACCCACTCTCATTCCCACTCGTAACCCCCCTCCTAATTCCTTACATATTTAAATTCCACTTTCGTGACATTCTCATTGCTGTCTTAATGTCGAGATGAACGTATGTTTGGAAAGTCGGCGTTTTTAAACCGACGACGCAAGTCAGAGGGTTGCTTGGTTTATTTGCGATTGGTCATTCATTCACTCTACTGGTAGTTGTATTAGAGTTATTTCACTTATTAATGAATAAAACAAATGTTACAAAATCCCTAAGTTTTTAATTATTACTTAAGTAAAAACACTTTGTTTTATGTTCTATAATTTTCGTGTGCAATCTACTTGTAAATAATACGGAATTTCCGGCGGCATTATTTTGAATTTCCATCATAAACAACATTCATTGCATATGAACATAAAACTACGAATTGACTAGAAGCCCTCTTCTGCGTTTACCTTCTAACCACTCATACTCTACCTAGCTAGTACAAGTTAGCGGGTTTCAGTCCGCAAGGTCCCCGAGCGCCGATCTTCACCCCCGCCAAATGAGGTTTCACATTTGCGATGCTGTGAAGTGACATCTGCGTTTACCGTCTAACCACTCATACTCTAGCTAGTTAATGCACGATGACGAGTTTCAGTCCGCGAAAAAATGGAATCATTTGAATCATGATTCTATTAAAACCATCAAAACCAAACGCTGCTGTCAAATTTATTTACTCGATGCATAAGAATAGTAAACTAATTTTTCGAAAACAAATTCTTTACAAATAGGGAGCGTTTGTCATATTTAAAAACAAAAACTTAAATAAATAAAACACCACATCGAAATCGTAATCATAAAGATTTATTTAAAAAATTACTTGTCTCAACTTTTGAAAGTGATACTTAAAAACATCTGAAAGAATTCTTAAAAAATAGTAAAATTTTTAAATCAACACACAGACTAAATCAGTGCTTCCAGAACCTAAAATTTTGAACAGGGATTACTCATATAACATAGCCATTCAATAAGATAGTGTATTTTTTAAATCTACTACTATAAGAGTGCGAAGGGGTTTTCAATTTTCATTACAACAACATATATACATATAATATATAAATACTTAACTATACAAATATCTTATGTCATTGTCTCATTGTCTACTCATGTCATACCGATTTTTGGACACTTGCCCATTTTAAGCAATTGACTCAAGTTATTATTACGTAACTATAAGTTGCCTTACATTTATTTATTTTCTTTATTGTAGTGGTATTGAAGAAGAAACCATTAATAAGTTAGTAAGATTTACATAACGACAACAAGATATAGATATAGTCTAAATCCTAAAACATTGCCACTAAGATTTACAAGATATAAATTTGATCTTTTAAATAACCTACACTTAAAGTTATTTAAATAACCTACACTCATTAACTCTACACATTACACAACACCAACACACACTAATCCAAATCTCTTCAAATCAAAACCTTATTAAAAACAAGCTTTTTTTGATATTCTTTAGCGGTCCTTTTCTTTGGCTAACATCCCATGTTTGTATGCCTGAACCAAATGACATCTTTAGGTCACACGACAGACGGCCGGATGGGATATTCATCATCCCGTGCACACGTGATCGAGCATTGGTACAGGACGCTACCTTTGTTGACACACTTTTTGCTTCCCATGTTGTGCCTGCCATAGAATAGTTGGTGCCGGTGCAGAGTCAGCTGTCCATTTGAAACGCTCTAAATATATTACGAATTTTTAGTGTTCGTAGTAGAGATGATGGGTCCATGGTCCGGAGATGCTGTTGCGTTTTCGCGTGAAATTGGCGCAAGGCTCCAATTGACGTCGAGTGATACTCAGAGCAAAGAATATTTTGTTCAGAAAATATCAGCTTAGCCATTCAGCGTGGAAATGCCCCTAGCGTTCTCGGCACTCTGCGCTCGTTACGAATAATTTTTTTATAAGTAGTATGTTTAGTAAAATAGAAATATAATTACCGAAATGTTCAAGTAGTAACCTGGTTTAAAAGAACTATCCTTGATATAAACTTTGACTACAATGATGAGATGATGACTTCTATAGAAGCATTTTTCGAGGACCAAGCACAAGACGAGATAGACGAGGAGACATGTTGGAATATTTTTTTTAAATATTACTTCCTTATACTAGATTTATTTAAAAATCTTTGTACCTACTTAAAATACACTACTACTTTGTATTTACATATAAATTAATAATGAGCATTTAAATGTCTAAAATAATTAAAATATTAAATATATATTTTAAAAGCTCGAGGCTTCATTTCGAATATAATTTTTTTAAACTAGTATTTATTACATTATATGATATTTCCTTATGATAACGACCGCTTAACCGACTGATAGCGACCCTGTCTACGAAACTGGAGGTCTCGGGTTCGAATCCCAGGTCGGATCAGTATTTATATGATGAATATTGATATTGGTACCGGGTCTTGGTTGTTATATGTGTGTTGTCTTCGTTTGGTACCCAGAGCACAAGCTAATGCTTAGTTCGAGGCCTAGACGTTGTTGTTCATGTATATGTTATTATTAGATTGAAGATAAAAAAAGCTCAGTATTGACCCAATACTGAATTTAATTCTTTTATCTCCTATGTAGTGAAAATGGGCTTTTAAATTTATATATCAACACATAGTCCGAACCGCTGGGTCTATAAACATGAAATTTTATATTGGGATTTTGCACATAACTCGGGCAAGCATTAAGAAAAGATTTTTCAAAAATCGTCCACTGAAGAGGGGGAATCGCATTCGAAATTTACTTTAATAAATTGGCGTTAATAATTTAATTTTCATCAGCCCAAAGCTCATTTACGTATGCGTAAATCCTTGTCCCAGGATCGTCATTACCAACGCACAAATTAATCAAATCAATTATTTATTGAAATAAATTTAAACATTGTTTATGTAATAAAATTAATGAACAATACAGTAAAAACAATATTTTAATACAAGTTTTGTCTTTTCTCAGGTCTAGTAGCGGTGCACCATTTGCAAGGTTAGTAAAAGACTTTTTTAATTTTGAAATAGTGGAAGTTACAATATTACGTGTATAAATATTAGTATGTACTTATTTGTTATTTATTTTAGTAAAACAAATAAGTGCAAAAATATATTGTATTTAAAAAAAAAAGTATTTATTTTGGTATAAATATTTTTTTTAAATACAATATATTTTTGTAATATATTTGGATGAAACTTTAAATTTCATATTTAGCCAAAATAATGTAACTACACGTAGTTTTGTGGGAAAAATAAAACTTTTACGTTTACAATTTAAATCCTCTAATCTAGACGTTTGCTTTAAAAAATTCGCACGTCACTTTTGCATTGACAATTCGTTTTTACTTATCAAGTTTGAGTCATATATATCGGAGTCGTGAAACACTTTGACGCTTTCCAGAAAATCTTGTCCTATAAACATAAATTTCTTAAAAATGACTGCTATATGAAGTGTTAAAGTATTATTGCGTATATTAACAAAATTTCTCACCAAAAATGGCCATGACCTTCGTAACTGTATCCTGGACTTTATTTGATCGATTGTTCAGTAAACACGAATGTACTACTCAAGTAATATACAAATTATACAAAAAATATGAGTTCTGTCCATTACTGTACAATAGTTCTGTAACTGCTGTGACTTCTAGGGCATTCAAATTATTTTACAACCTTGTTAGTATGTCATAAAATATTGAATTGTAATTTTATCTAATTATAAAAAAAAAATCTGTATAGTTGTTCTTGAACTCTAAGTGTTCCAACCACAGAGTTTTGAATCAGTTCAATAGAATAGTAATGCCGTTTAGTTCGACAACCGAAGTTATCACATTTGAGCCTTAGGATAGGAAGGGAGACGTGCGCACGCGCGTACTGTTCACGCGATTGCATATCTAGATGTTTGTGTTGTGTATAAGTTTTTGTGTGAAAAATGAAAGGCTAGCGATAAAAGTTTCAAAGTAAATAAAACTGAAATTTTTCGGCTTCTAGTTGTTCTGTTTAGCAAGCGTGCGCTTTTCAATATTCTACATTCAAATTTCGGTAGTTCAAACCTACTGTTCAAATCAAATGCAAACGAATAGTGAGCCAAAAAAAAAAATTGTATATTTTACGTTCCAGGATTTCAATAAATTTCACAATATCTTCAATAAACATTTAAGTCACTTTAAAATTTTATAATACCAGTACTATTTACACTTATACATTAACTATTCCAGATTAAGTGAACAGTCAGTCTCTCAAGTGCGAAGGAATGACAAGCTGGCATCTTTTCATATTTAGGGCTCCGTAACCATTGAAAAAGCATATTTTATAAAAGCTTTTTTATAAAGCTTTTATAATAGTTCCATTATGTCCATCAGTCTGTCCACGTATCATGAATTCATAGTTCCTTTGCCTTAAAGACAGAAGTAATAAAGCTGGCTGCCGGTAGTGGCTGGATGAAAATGGCTGAGGACAGAGAAGTGTGGCGTGCCTTGGGAGAGGCCTATTTCCAGCAGTGGACGAATGTGGGCCGAAACGAAAGACAGAAGTGAATGGACATTTGTAAAAGAAATTTGTTGTAACCATGCGTCGACTTAAATGAGAACAAAACTTTCTTACCTTTTTTATTATTTTTATTAGATTTTTTTATTTTAGACTATATTTATAGAAGTCGATGGTTAATGTGATTCGTTGAAGGCTTTTATAACTTGATGACAATAATAATTTTATCGTTTAAATTAACCAAAGAGTTTCAAGTTACAAAAACAGGCATCAGATAGATTTTACAAACAAACGTAGTGACGAATCCCACGATTCGGGAAGTAGTGAAATTCTTTTATAGATACGTATTCCATTCTATCAGCCCTTTTTCATACTCCACTGCAGGGGTTTAGGTCTCCCCTCAAGATGAGGGGTTTGGAGCATAAATACGTATGTAAACAACTAATACAAATATTCACTAAGACAAACCATACCATCAGTCCATTATTGACATCATCATCAGCCTGTGTCTCTCCACTGCAGGATATAGGCCTCTCCCAAGGCTCGCCACCACACACGGTCCTCCGCCTTTCGCATCCAATTATCCCCGGTATGGTACTTCAGGTCATCAGTCCACCTGGCCGGGGGACGTCCAACGCTTCGCTTCCCAATACATGGCCTCCACTCGAGAACCCGTCTACCCCATTGGTTGTCGGTTCTACGGCAAATGTGACCACCCCATTGCCACTTCAGCTTGCTAATCACTTCGGCTATGTCGACAACTTTAGTTCTTCGACGGATTTCAGTATTCCTGATTTTGTCCATCAAGGAAATATCAAGCATAGCCCGCTCCATAGTGCGCTGAGCGACTTTAACTTATTGACATAGAGAAGTATAATGCTGGCCGTTCAGTTCAAGAACCAAAGTTATCACAATGAACCCTAGTATGAGGAAGGGAGACTCGCACGTATGGCTCACGCTATTTGTTACTTACATGTTTGTGTTGTGGTCTTTGGTCTTAGTGTATTACCCGTAACAACTAGTTACACACTATTGAATAATAATAATACCTGGGACATCCCACACAGCGTCATCTAGTCCCAAAGTAAGCAATTATTATGCTTGTATTATGGGTACTAGGCAACTAATATACATAATTTAAAAAATTCTTCATAATATAGACATTTAAAGACATTTTTAAACCCGGACTCGAAACAAATAGACATGTTCTTTCATGCACACATATATTTCTCTTGGGCGGGAATCGAACCCGCGACTTTTGGCTCCACAGTTAGGGCCTTCAACCACTCGGCCAATCGGTCAGTCAATGAAAGGTAGTAACCGATAAAATAAATTTAGTTAACAAAATTTGTCGGCTTTGTCGTTGATTTTAGCAAGCATGCGGCTTCTAGTTTGATACATACAAAGTTCAGTGTGGTTCGGACTGTGTAAGGCATAGTCGTCAGTGAACTTCATGTTACTTGCATAATACGCAAATATTTTGCGGTGCGTACAGTGCGCGAGCGCCTTAACATTATAAGTCATACCTTCCCAATAATTTTCTCATACGTTTCTATAATGATATCACAATAATCGTCAACTATAAGTATTTTATATGCTTCAGTATCCAGCACATCAAATTAACGATTACGCGTAGTGGGCGTGTGAAAACGGAATCGACTTTTTTTCCACCAATCGCGATATTATTGGAAAAAACTACGGAAATGTGTGTTATTGTATAGTACTCGTGTGGGCGGGATCGAGTGGGTCAAATACGTTATATCATTATGAGCATCATATGTGTAATTTTATTTTTTGCTACATTTTCGCCATTAATAATGATTTCGACAATGGAAATTCAACACAGGGAAAACAAACGTCTTATTAGATAGTAGAAAATGCGTGTATAATTTGGGGAAATTACTTAATTAATTAAATCACTCAATTATATACACTTTTCTTCTTAGTAATTTCTAGTATAATTATGATTAAATACTTTTCTTGTTGGAAATTTTAGTTTCATTTCTTCTGGAAACAGCGACCAGTCATCGAGTCCTCGGGTTTGACTTAACACCGATGACGTTGTTGTTTGCAGATAAGTAATTTAAAAGAAACTACTTAATAGGTTATCATACTAGACATTATGATATCAAATAATTAAAATGTAATTTAAAAAAATTAACAAATATAGCCAAAAGGATCACTGCGAGTTGGTCGACGGCTCCAGCTTTCAACACTGGTAGAGAAAGTCGTTCGGACCCATTTGGGGCCGCTGAGATACAACTTATTCGGGTTTGCTCGTGAATCCGGCCAGCCCCGCCCGGAAGCTCACGCGTTATCTAGTTTATAATGTTGTTTTTACGTCTTTTTTCGAACATACAAACTTAATGGGAGATTTTTATGCTTATGTGTCGTCAGGCCATTCGTGTATGTTTGAAACTATCCCACTTTTTATTTGAAGCTTTAGTTCTTAAAATGTAAAGGTCCTAAATAAAAATATTGCAATGGAGTTGAGGTATATATTTTTTCAACGCTGTGTATTAGTACACGTTAGGTTAGTAAGCACGTTGACATGAAATTACCTCGACCTGCTCAATTAATTAGTCTAATGATCTATATCAGACCATTATGTTCCTTTGCAGAAACTTAGGCCTCCCCTCGGGATGAGGGTGCTTGGAGTTTAATCCACCACGCTGCTCCAGTACGGCATGGCGTATTTTGACATCTGCCATCTGATGATGGCAACCGGGACCGACGTCTTAACGTGCTCTCCAAGACACGGAGTCAGTGATAATTATGTAGTTAAATCAGGAAAAAACTTAGTGGTACATGCCGGTTTTTGGGATTTGAACCACGGCCTTCTAAACAAGAAACGGGGTCGCCACCACTCGGCTATCACGACACTTTAATAATGTTACCCCGGAATAACTTCTACGCGTAGTAACTATTAGTTTCGTTTAAAAGTCACGAAACGTCATACTTTTGCGTGTCGTATTTGGACCGCTTCTTGTATAATAAAGCAATACAAAGTTTCTCTTTCGTTGGGTTGTAAATTGATTTAGTAATTCGCAATGAAAGTTTCTTATTAAAGCACTAAACAGTTACTTCCCCAAATTCAATATAGTAATATATATATAGTTCTATATATATTCAGTAATGTATACTACATATTTACCTTTCCCGGTGAAATCGCAACGAATAAAAGTAATATTTTTTTTACAACACGACATCAAACGGAACTATGAAAGATATCGTAACTTCATGGCACAACCACTAGAATTACCATAACCATAGACCACTTCCGGTAACATAAAAAAATATTATTACGGGGCCGTGACATCGCTTCCGCCCTAAAAAAGAGGCATAGACAAAACAAACATCGCTTACTTCCGTGACGGGGCATCACCGCAAATCATGAATTGGGACACGGCAACTGTACTCATAGCTTGTAATAAAACTTCTGCTAAGCATGCAACTAAGCTACGCGGTCTTCCGCCCAAATGAAACATAAAAATATATCCTATTTTCATAGCGGGAGGGGGTGCAGCTGTCCTCTCCCCGCTACCCGCTTGCACCCCTCTAACCCCCTCATGCCCCCACACCATGCGCAAAAACCCAAAAACATCGCGAAACGAAAATGAGTGGAGGGGGCATCTGCGATCTTGGCCTGTGTTGGTAATTCATTTTTAACATTAAGCTTGTGTGTGTTTTAAAGTACACTCGCCTTGAAAATGCAAGGATCGTTTAGATTAACCTAGATTAGAAGAAAACTTCGTAAGTTTCCACTGGCAAAAGCGTTTTGGTTATTTCTACTGTTATAACGTAAAGAAATATCCAAATCTTATAATTAAAAAAGTTTGTTATACGAGAAAACATTAAATTAAATGGCCACAAAAATACTGATGAAATAAGAGTTTTAAAAAGCTCGTACCTTTGTCAATATATATATGTCAGTAAAAATAATTAAACAAATAATACATAAAACCCGAAGGTGTCCCATGAAAAATTGGAAATAACAAAAAAAAACTTCAATTAGTAAAATTTTTACATGTCATATAAATAATCGATGAAAATCAAAAGAAAAAAATCGCAGTTGTTTCGAAGACGGGTTCGTGAATAAATGCATCGCGGACTGAAACTAACAAAATAGAGGAATATATGAAACCGCCTGAAGAGAGGCGAGCTTTACCTGGTGTAGAAGAAACAAATATATATAGGTGGGATTTCATTCATATCAAACCAACATCAAATTCAATAAAGTGTATAAAATTGCAATTTTTTTAGTTTTTAATGTTAGAATAAACGATATATTTATATAAAATTTAAAATTGTGTATAAATTATTTATTAAGTAAATAGTGAATTTGTAAGTTTTTTGGTACGACCTAAAAATTAAATGTAGATAATAACCCTCTCAAAAATTAAGAATTAAATATTATCAAAAACTATTTCCTTTTTTTACTCTTTTCATATTTTTTGGAAAATGTATTTTTATTTTTTCATAATGTATTGTAGTTTTTGTAGTCTCATATTTTGATATTTTATATCTAAGCCCCCACACACTAAAAAAACTGCAATTTTTCAAATTTCCAACGAATAAAGCTCTTTATATCCGACTTTATATAAGACGATCTGACAGACAATTTTGATTAACTATATTTAAATTAAATTAAATTTAAGTAACTTATAATTAAATAAACTTATTAATTTGATCTGATGCCAATGTCATGATATCCTTGGGAAACTATAGAAAAATTTTCCCTCAATTTATATTCAATGAAAATTTATTTAGTTATATCAAAAATAAAATTGAAGAAAAAAAATTTTTTTATTCGTCATATAACATATCGGTCGATCCTAACATCAGTCCCTAATAAAATTCGCCGAATGGCGCAAACCATTTACAAATCGGTAAATTTAGAAAAAAAATTACTTATTTAAAAAAAATAATTTTCTTTTCAAATTACTTCTAACCTGATTGACAAATTTAAAATAAGTTTAACTCGTCTTATATTCTTCGAACGGGTGACTTCAAACGGTTGAATAGATATCGAGATATAGTCAATAATATTTTTTTTTTGAAAACGTTTTCGTTGAATAATTTTCAATCTAACTAATCGATTGATCCCAAAATATAATCGATATCCGTCTCTAAATAACTGCGTCTAATACCAGAAACCATATGTAAGATAAATCGAAAAATTAGATACTATACTATGTTTTGTTTCAAAAAATTTCAAAAGCCATTACTTAAATAGTTTCTAAACGGATCTACCAAATAAAATCGAATCAAACTTTTTCAAAATGCTACAAGCTTTTGAGAACATTGAAATATGAAAAATATGAAAAAAGAAATACCTTTTAAATATTTTTTTTAAATCAGTCACATGTTTAAGTTTGAAGCTCGAAAAAGCGGGAAGTTTCAGGGCTGGCATACAAGAAAATCTTTAAAGGTTTTTCATAACAGTTTATGTACCACGAATACGTTAAGAAAGCGGAAAAAACTATACGCGTGTAAATTAAATTGTTTTCAACGACATTTTTTTTGCCTTCTTCGATGTCGGTGTTTTTTGGCTTCTTTTTTATGTTTAACTTTGTGTGCGAGTTCATAGTATATTGCAACAAAAATGCGCTCTGTTGCGGAATATTTACTTTCGATTGTACTTGCCAACTGACATGACGTCACAATTCTTATATTTTATTTAATTGTATTAGTATTTTAAAGATTATAACACATTAAAGATATACTTCAAATTAATTTTTCTGATAACAATTCAATTCGACGACCGCTTAGCCTAGTGGGCAGCGACCCTGCCTGCGAAGCTGGAGGTCCCGGGTTCGAATCCCAGGTCGGGTCAGTATTTATATGATGAATATTAATACTGGCACCGGGTCTTGGTTGTTATATGTATGTGGTGTCTTCGCTTGGTACCCAAAATACAAGCTAATGCTTAGTTTGGGACCTAGACGTTGTTGTGATTGTGTGTGTTATTATTATTATTATTATAGGAAAGTATTTTTCGCTTTATAATAATTCTGTTACAGATTGTATAAAAGCGTATTAGAAAAATCACCGATCGATATTTAGATCGAAACTCCTTTTAATTAAAAATTAAATAGCTCAGCTAAGCAAAAATCAGATTTTTCAATTTCGAAATATATTTTCAGAACTTATTCGTGTAACTTAAGAACCTTGATAGTTTTCCTGTAAGTACGCTTTTAAAAAATTTATTTAATAAATATTCTTAAATTCATTATAAATAAAACGAGTATATTTTCAATGCACAAAATTTAAAGAAAAATGCTTCATATCTGTATATAGCTTGGTTTTCTAAGCCGTTTAACACTCATTCGTCTTTAAGAAACAGTTAGTTAAACAACAAGCAGCGAAAGTTAGTTTTTGCTGCGAGTTCTGGATTAAAATCCTGGGCAAGCGAAGCGTCCTATAATTAAATCACGAGCGCAGTGGGACACTCAAAAGCACAAGAAGCACAATACTTTGTTCTCGTGTGACACATCCAACTTTTCACCTCAATAGAGAAAATAGAAGATATGATAGTTGTAACTATATTGAACAATACAATTATTTTACAAGTCTACGAACAGGAATTTGTGCTTTCAGCAAGCTTCCAATCATGAAATAAATTGTTGGTGACAAATTTTTTTTGCCACTTTTCCGAAAAAAGTTTACTTTAGCATTAGAAACTTGTTCCTTTGTGTATTATACGCTACTGGAATTAAATTAGGTACAATTTTAGCCACTAGATTCACTTATAAAAACTATTTAAACTTTCACAGCAAAAACAAATAATTTTATTGATGCCATGAGGGACTTATGATATTCCGACATTTACTTTTATTTATTTTTGATTGCCTTGAGAAAATGTGACGTTAGATACATAAAGACTTCAAATAAGAACGTAACTAAGCAATTTAACTTTTTTTAGTTTGTGTTTGATGTTGTTTTAACAGATTAGTAGATTTTGATCCAGTGGTAGTGGTTATTATGTATATAAAGAGAATAAACGATATTTTATTACAGCCTAAGTCTTAAAAACACAAATTATTTAAAAATTAAATCGTTTTTGTTTTAATAATGCAGAGCGTGAAAAATATTGCTTCTGAAATAGAATGTTTGAGTTTAAGGAGTTTCTGAACGTTTCATGATCTAATGAAATTATAAATTCCAAAACGTAGTCATGAACCTAGAAATATCCGTAGCATCGCAAAGTAACTACTGACGCACTCCTAGTAAGTCAGCTGCTAAGACATGTCAACTTGAACACACTCATACCGTAGTAAGTCCACTGACCGTCAGTTCGCTGAAAAGCTCTACTCACACATACTTACGCGGGCGCCATTGCAGTGCTTCGTTGGTTGTTCAGAGACCAGGGAGACAAAGTGTTTATTACGTTCCAAACACAGTACAAATTTTTGAGTTAGTTGGATGAAAATATTTTTTTATAATTTTGTCTGCCAGTCTGGAGATGTAATTATGAACTAATTTATAAAATGAGTTCCGAAATATATGGACATTTTAACTCTGTCCGTTCGTCAAATAAAAAAAAACTAAGTTTTTTTTTTAATTCGCATAATTCAGAATTTGTCACTTCTTTCAAGTGCAGGACACAAAAAAACTCAACATTAACTACATTTGAAGTGACACAAACTAACACCGGCCAAGTGCGAGTCGGATTCAAGTACTGATTTTACCATACGTACTTTTTACGATAGACTTTGAACTAATTAGGCATAAAAATGGGAATCGTTATCGGTCCACATAATATTTTATTATTTCAGTCTGTATTCTGCGTCTTTTTTTCATGATTATTTTTTATTTTTCTGAGCAACGGTTTGTAGACAAAGAAAACATAGCGATTTTTAGTTTTGTGTTTTTAAAGCGTTAAAGTAAAACTAACGCAGGGCAAAGTATATTTTCTTCACTTTATTTTAATGTGCTTTCATTTCATGATACACGATGTCTTGAAGGTGTTATTGTGCCGGATAACTTAACAAATAGTAAAAACACAAATAAAAACACAAGAAAATAAATTTGGGTATCCCCATACAAAAACGTGTTTTTTTTTTTCAGTTAATCGTTTTTGTTCTATCGTAAAAATAGTAATACACACAAGGGTAAAGTAAAACACAAATAATATTAACCAGACGTTTATTACGATTAAGCTCCAAGCCCCCTTCCTCACTCTGGGGGAGGCCTAAGCCCCTGCAGTGGGGTAAAAATGGGCTGATGATGATGATGATGAATAACCAGACGAGTTCGAATCGGGCTTGCGCTGATAATCCTAGGCAAAATTAAAAGAAAAATTATTTTTTTGGTAAGTAGGTACTTATCACAAAGATATTGTATGGTGGTATGGTGGTATGAAATCCTTGCATCTTCGCATTTGACTGCTTTAACAGTTACTGAAATAGATAGATATTAATAATTTTTTTTTTAAATTACATTAGATTATTTAACTTTATTACGTGAAATATTTTGGAAATATATTTATTCATTTATATTTTTATGAATAAATATGTTTCATATGTCATACATAGTTTTAATATCACAGGTATACCAGTCAAATCTTAGAATTTTCTTAAGGCAGGCCCATTTTTTTTTTTTTATTTGTAAAATGCCTGCTGTGTTTTCTTAGAAAATCAAAACGACTCAACAGTACACTGCAAAATGTGTGATAAAATCTTCCAATGAATTCAATCTTCAGATCAGCTTTTCAATTATTCTAAAATTATTCTAAAAGTATCCTAAACCAATTACAAAAAAAAATCCAAAACCAGTATCTTGAAACCATTCCAATACGATTCCAAAACATCCGTTGCGTTCAGCGGCCATATAAATGACATCGGCGCGGGCGCGCGCTCGGTCAAAGAGCGAAATTAATGAATATGAGAACGTCAAGTCATGAATGAATGGCTTGAACAAGCACTAACCTCTTCTTTTTTCTTTCAAGATGCTAGAATATACACGCAGATCCAGAATCTTTTAGAACAAATAGATTGAAGTATTTGCAACATTGTATATTTTTATTGTACATTCTATTTTCTAATGAACGCTTTTATTTATTTATTATTATTTATTTATTCTTAGTTTCGGCATCAGTAGTACCACTTCATTCTTCTTCATCAGCCCATTTTCACCCCACTGCAAGGGCTTAGGCCTCCCCGGGGGTGAGGGGGGCTTGGAGCTTAAATCCACCACGCTGCTCCACTGCGGGTAGGGATTGTAACGACCGCCAAGTAGTACCACAGGCAAGTTATACAGAAACTGTCACAGTTGGACAAAATCGTGATCTATCATACAACTATTTAACATTCGCAACTATTTTAGAGCAGAGTACATCAGTGATTGTTGTTATGAAACTGCAACAGCACTTGCAATGAACGCTTATGACTCGTCAACCACTAACCGCTCATTATATAAAAAAAATCATTTAAATAGATGAAATTGTGACTATATAGAAGATCTCCGTTGAAATCACCTGAAATCCTTTTGATGCCTCACCAAAAGGATTTCAGTAGAAGTTTTATATCACTATTAACAACAAATAAGGCCAAATAACATTCTCTATCCGTTGTTTCTTTTTAGAAATATGAAAGCATAAATAAATAAATTGCGACTTTTTTTTACGTAGAGTAAACGAACTATAAACGAGGTTGCCGTGTTGCCGCTTTGTGTTGCTAGATATTCTTCTTCTTCTCAGTCGTGCACTCTTGGAGTGGTTGTGGTTATGAAGTCAAAGTGGAAACATCCCGACGGCGGCTGCTCTTGTGATACGCCTCCATACATTTCTGTTTGCGACATTGCGAGAGCATTCTACTGATGAAACTCTGTGTCGCCGTCGCCATCACATCCGTCCAACTCGTCGGTGAGCAACCTCGGGACCGTCTGCCTTCCACTTTGCCCTGTATTACGAGCCTCTCCATGAAGTCCTCGTCCCTAACAAGCGCCCAAAGAACTTAAGGACAATTAAGGACAATTGAAGATCGTTTCAAATGGAAATGTTGGTCCTGTCCGCTGTTCAAGGGATCCTGAGCTAGATATTAGCGAAACAGATAACACAGTGTCTTTAGTACATACATACAGTGTCGATAATTTCCTGCACTATCACACCATCCAATGAAGTATTTTTTTGTTATGCGCTTAAAAGGACTGCGACTTTAGTGCTGTAAAAGAGACTTTTTTAAAATTACTTAATTGATATGTCACACTGGATCGTGTTGTGCCAAAAGCTACCAGTCCACACAAATCTAGTTCTGAGATATTTAGTTTCAGTTTGACATATTTTTTAAAGTGTTTTTTATTTAATTTTGATTGAAAAAATCTACATTAGTGTCAGGGTATAGAAGTATTCTTTTAGATTAATAATAATATTAAATAATAAATAAATAATTACATAATAGAGATGATTTTAGGTTGGTTGGTATATATAACTTGAAATTTGGTCAAGTTGTGGATTTGTATATTTTGGCACAACACGATCCAATTCAGGAAAAGTTATTTACTTGCTTTTCTTATGTTAATATAAATAATCGCTTTGCAACGTTTGGTGAATGCCTCAAGAAAACCTTGTAGACAGAGTTGTATCATTAATTAAGTTGCTATTATTAAGGGAAAAGTAGTTTAAAAAAATACCAAAAGGTTGCTAATCAGGAAATGGATTAAGATCAATCAAATCTAGCTAATTGAAATCTTAAATAATAATAACGTACACATGACAACAAAATCGAGGCCCCAAACTAAGCATTAGCTTGTGTTTTGAGTACAAAGCGAAGACACCACATACATTTAACAACCAAGACACGGTACCAGTATCGATATTCATCATATAAATACTGACCCGACCTGGGATTCGAACCCGGGACCTCCAGCTTCGTAGGCAGGGTCGCTACCCACTAGGCTAAGCAGTCGTCGGATGTATAATTTTGATGATGCTAATTATTTTTCTGCCTGTTATTAGCTAAAACGAATATTTTGGTCGAGTGTATTTCCCACGAGCTAGCATTGTGCGCCCCACACACCGCCGGTGCGCACTACGCCCGATATAAAACGTAATTTTGTATTAGATTTAATTTGTGTTGGGGAGTGTGCGTCAGGTCACAGTGTGCGTAACACCTCATACTGTGTGATAAAGACATTCCGATATATGTGACTATTTTTTTCTCTCACTCCAGCCCAGAATTAGGATTCAAATTATTTCAATAATTTTTTACAGCGATTTTGATGCTCTTAAATTTCCGATTTCCGGTCAGAAATGTAAACAAAACACTGAAGTTTATATATTTATGTATGTATGTATATTATATGCAGGTATGTGTGTTTCGGAATGCAGTAAAAAAACTTTTGTATTAATTATTTGTGGAAAAAAAAAACCTGCCAATCGATGTTACAAGCCATTCCGATTCGATGCATTGGTGTGCACGCGGAATAAGCGGGACCGCGCTTAAAAACTATACTTGGTTGGGCGGGGTGGAATGGCGTTGTGGGGTAATGCCACCCCCCGCGTAATGATTTTTTGGCGATGAATTTATATTCGCGCGCGAGCGGTGGCACTTTTTCTCCCCCAACCCCTCTCATTAACGCAGCCCAGATATGCAATTCTGATCTCTGACGCGGAGGCTGTAGTGTCGGCGGGCACGTCGCCGCGAGCGGTGCGCCGTTTTGTTTTTTTTCGTGGCCCATTATTGATGACATCATCGGTACGCGGCGTGTGTGTACACTCATTACTTGACCGGCCGCGAGCTTGCACCACTCGCGGGAAAACTTTAAACGGCGCGCGGCATAAGTTTTCCGCCGGAACTAGTGTGGGTCCAAACTTCCTGAAAAGTTGTTCACGGCCCGCTCACGTGTGGACTGACCGCTATGCCCCCCGCCCCTCGCCGTACCGCGCTCGTTTCAGCGATTTATCAGTTATAAAATCACATGTTTTGTCAACAGAATACCTAGTCAAATATCGAGCGTTAAGTTTCCGATTTGTTTTCGTGTCTGTAGCGACGGACGTCCTGTTTTGTTATAAAATTGTGTGACTGTTGTTATTTATTTATTTGTTGTTTTTAAATTTTTTCATTGATCTACATACGTTTAAAACTAAAATTTAAGAAGACCACAGCCCGTTACGAAGGTACGTATTTTGATGTGATATATATATTCTTTTTTTGTAATAAAAAAAAATTATTTATGTTTATAATTTTTGTACTTAAAACTTAAAAAGTATTTAATCTTTACATTGAAACATACATGAAAATATATCATTTGCTAGGAATGTTTGGTTTCTCTTTTTTTTTATGTGTTTAGGTATATGTAATAATTTTACTCATTACCAATTTACGTGAATAATTACTATGTAATTTTTTAAATTTATATAAATATGTTTATTCGCTTGGCACTTGTAAAAGTAAATTTAATTGAAATTCATCGTTCAATTTTTTAATACGGTGTTTACATAATTTAACCTTATTTTGCTAAGTTTAACGTCATTATTGTATGTATAATAATTTCTGTGAATAAATAATATCCAAGTTAATGTCAATATTATAAATTCACTATTTATTTATAATTAATCACACTATACATCATACTACTAAAATATTTTTCAAAATAATGCCAAATAAGTTATATTTCATTCAATTGGGATGGTAATAGAGATAAGGCATTTAACGAAAATAGATATCCCAGTTACATATCATATTAAGAACAGTAATGAATATTAATTGGAATTAAAAATATTATTTTCAATTATTTTTCTATAGATTTCGTACAACTGTACAAAACTAAAAACACAAATAATTCAATGCATTTTATAGATTATAAATTAGTTCACCAAAACATAGTAACAGAAACGAAAGTAAAAAGTACCTAATAATTATCTCCAGCCATTTTATTTATATATCGATTTCCAAACAGAAAAATAATATATCTCCATAATTCATTCGCCGTAAATCACAAAATAAACATTTTGAGAAAACAGAGTTTAAAGTTTAAATGAACTTTACTGTGCATTTCCTGCTTGTTCATTAAAATTAATTAAAAATTATAAAAGATACTGCTCTTACAGCATTGGGAATAGATTAAGCGCATTATAAAACCTTTGTTACATCATAAAAACAGGTTTTTGATTTTTTGCAAATATGACCTTTGGCCACTTATGTCTTTAATTATAATCTAAACCCACTATTGCATATTTTTGACTTACACTTTTGATTTAAATTTTATTCTATCGATTTCTTTTTTAACGAAATTCGTTACCCACGTAACTTTGATGCAAATAATTCTTGCAGCCGACTGGTTTAATAAAGCTTGAAATTCTGCAAGCGAGTAGCTCTTGGACAAGTACCTAGTCTATTAGCATTATAATAAAGAAAAGGATTATTAGGATGGACCTTGTAGCTAGGGGTTACGAGTAGTTTAATATTTTTGACATTTCACATTTTTACTACTATTATTATGTTGTATCAAAAATTAAATTAGATTTATAAATTAATTTTATATTTATGAAAAATAATACATTCATATAAAAGTTGTATTCATAATCTATTTGTTTTTTATTTTTGTATATTTGGTAATATATCGGTCACTTAGGTATACCGTTGGATTAATATTATTGATGACCCGCAGAGGAAAATACTTATTTATATTTTTGGATAGATAGACGGCTACAGCAAACGCATATAAAAATATCACCTAAGTATTCGGTTATAATTGACACACAGAGTTGGCTAGTGTATGGTTAGTATGGAGTAGCGACTGTGTGTGATCTGCTTAGTCACACACACAAGCGTTATTTGTATATAATTGAAGTTGTATATATATGAAATTACAAATTTATGCAATAGTAACAATAAAATACACAATTTCTTCTCTTAAACAAATTATTTCAAAATATTATTAAAATAATAAAATACCAGAATTTGCCCACGGCTCTGTTAGCACAAACCATAACCATATAACTATGTTTCCCTGTCTCCGTTCCCGCGGTCATATAACTTTTTCTATACATATATCATTCGTGATTTGCCTCGAATACAAACGGAATTGAATACGAAGACAAACAAACAAATATACCTACACTCGTATTCATAATATTACACAAAATTAGATAATTACAAAATGAACCAGCTGTTTAATATTCCCGCAACATACGCACGCAGATTTCTTCCCTCGTTAAATTGTCATAGCTGCGAATTGGTGCAGCATTATAGCTGCGCGCGCGCATTGCAGCTAGCTCGCGCGCTCTGCCGGTTACGAGACCCCCGTTCGATTCTCCATTGTGGCATTGTACTATTTCATACTAGTTTCGCGTATACAGGTTCTTTCAAGATCAGATGTTTAGAGAAGTGAACGTTGATAATTAAAAACTTACCGTATTTTATTCACATGCTAAAAAAAATTAATACAAAATGTACACGTAATATATAGAATTTAAGAACATAGAGATGCCTATATATAAAAGATATTGTTGAGAAAATCGCAATTGACCAATTAGACATTCTTGAACACGAAAAGACACCCACTAAAAGAACAACTAAACCAATTTCGATGTTTTTACATATAATAGATGGTATTAACTATTCAACATACGAGTATAGGGTATTAACCTTTTGACTTGTCATCAATCATTGTCAATGAATTTTCTCTGTCAATTAAATGGCTAGTGATGTTCAATCTGACCAAATATGGTTAATGAGTAGTGAATAGGTTAATAATTAAGAATAACACAGAACGCAATAAAATAGATCTAATGTATGAAACTTAATTTATATAAGATCTGTGTTAATATTTGTGTAGTTTATAAACTAAATAATTGTAATATGAATTCGGAGGCTGTGAGTGAAAAGCGTTGACTTTTAATTTTCAAGTCTGATCTAATAATAATTGGTATGTATTTTTTTTATATATGAATTTCTTGATCTCGATTTATAGTACAATCGAGTTACAACAAAAGTTTTTTCAAACAAATTGGCATATAGGCCAATTTATAAAATAGGCATTGGAGAGACTTATTGCTGTTTTTAGGTATTTCGATCTATGGACAAAATAACACATAGACAATTACAATGTTTACGCATTGACGATTAGGCAATCTGCCGCAATGGCGTCTTACATTTTAGGCACTATGCTTTTAACTCAAATATAAAACGATTTATTAATTATTTTTTTACTAGAAAACAGCGGGCTTCATTTCATTAATTCCTAAATAAGATACTAAAATGTGCTGGTTTCAAAATACGATACTTACAGGAAATTAGTATTGGAATATCCTCAAGCCAGAATTACGATGTTTTCGAGAAAACAAAATGAGCGATATTTCGAGAACACCAAATTAGAAAAAAATGTGTAACAGAATTAGTAGTTATTATAATTAAAAGGAAATCCTTTTAAATTATATTTCAATATTTCATGTTGCACAAAAAAGCGAGTTCAATAAAAAACCATTGCACTCGTAGATTCACAAGACAAACCTTTCTCATATATTGCTTTCGCCAAAACTTTGTATAATAACTGAATGCATTACACTAGAATGGTGTTGGTGGCGCACGTTTTTTTTTTAATATTTTTTTTATTTACTCTTCCTTGTATTGGATAAAAGTTTAAAAATCTATATTCTTATATTTATTTATTATAGAAAATAAAATATTCCATCTTAACTTAACGATAAATTATGAAAATAAGAAACTAAAACTTATATACGTCTTTCTAGCATCCTCTTACATTTGAATACCAGACGCGCAATACCATATACAAATATATCGCAGTCGGGTGCACTCAAGTCAAAAGAATTGACTATTTCTACTGGTCTCACTAACGGGGAGTTCTTATAAAGCGTAAGGAGCCTCCTGCACGTGTTCCATCTGCCGTACGCCTCACGAGGCACATGCATTCACAAAAATTTACAATGTGAATCGATACAGTCGATTTCGTTTCTTGTTAATTTGATAAAAAACTAAAAATCTGATTTTTGTAGATCAGGGGTCAGGATAATCTATTTACAATATTTTGGAATTGGGATCCTATATTGTTTTAATATTATTTATTTTACAAATATTTATATTATATATATGTATATAAATAGTTATAATAATTGTTGTTAAAAAGACCACTTTCAGCCATTACAAATAAAATCTATAGTTTGTAAATATGTATATCATGTTTCTACATAAATGCCAAAGATTCCAAAAGCATTATGTCTTACTAATTAATATGTGGAACGAAACAAACGTTTAATTTTTTTAGTTTATGGTTCATATTTATCTATGGAAAGGATCATCAGGTTTGGTTGTAACAATTTAATTATTATTATTTACGTATCAAATCGAATACCACTTTCAAAGACTTTTACGAATCCTAATATTTCCTCGAGGTCATGAAAGAATTTATGAAAACTAAAACCTAGATTCATAGAGTGAAAATATTTACTAATTCTGAAACCTAAAACAAAAGGTAGCGAATCGTACTATAGATGTTACTCATTTCAGAAGAATTAAAAAGTTGTTGGCATGGATGGATAAACGTCGTTTTCAATCTCTGCGCCCTGTGAAGAATACATAAAACAAGTTCAATGAGATTCAACGTGACTCACATGTGACTTTTCTGGGTAACGTTTTATGACAGCTCTCTTGTTTTGTCGTGTTTTCATACAAATATATTGTTTTATGTTAGGTTCATAGTATATATGTGGTGCGCGAAAACGACGCCCGTACTTACATGATTATTAGCTGTTAAAATTAATTTTGTTTATTAATACTTCATAGTTTATGCGAAGGATCTTAATTCATAAATTGCAACGGTTAACAGTTTTTCATTTAGAATTACCTACCCACTCTACCCACATCAATACAAAATTGCAATTAAAAGAAGAAAAACAATAAAACACATTAATTAATTTATTAAAATTTGAGTAATATATAAATTTTGACTACGTGACAGTTATTGCATTTATATGAAGTTGTTTTTAAGTAATTAAAATATTCATTAATTAATATTACATTTTGAGATATTTGATTTTATTACGCTTAAGATATAAGGTCCGCTGTAATGTGATTAAAGCGATAAATTTTCTGTTTTCTAATATATGTTTAAGTATTTTTATTTTTTGTTTGTCTCTCCAAAATCGTAATTTTAGTATTTAAATATGTTTTCTACGAAAAATGAAAATATGTAAATTGTCTATTCTTCATCACTTCATCAGCCCATTTTTATCCCACTGCAGGGGCTTAGGCCTCCCCCAGGGTGAGGGGGGTTTGGAGCTTAAATCCACCACGCTGCTCCACTGCGGGTTGGGAAATTGTCCATTAGAACTTAAAAATACCATTCCAAGATAGAATAAATTATTTTAAAAAAATATATTAATTTATTGGTGTTTGTAATAGATTATCGAAAAGAGAAGATAACATCAGATGTTCTCAGAGCATTATATTTAGTTCCCAGAAGTAATTATAAAATAACTCGCGTTTAGGAAATGAGATTTAAAATCACTTATTAAATAATTTTGGAACATTAATACCTAATCATAAAAATGTATAGTCATTCGTATTGACAATATTGAATGCACTAAAGTTACAAAATTAGTTAATACCTACACAGACTTTCTATTACATGTCTGGAAAAATAGGAAATGATCTATCCAGCATTCAACCGAGCCAGACTAGAAAAAAGTGCAAAACGCGTCCCAGACTCATTCCGTGCTCCGCTCTGTTCTAATCGCTCCCCCCACGCACGCGCGCTTTTTAATTTACCCCCTTCCCCCCTAAACCACCTCAAGACACCCCCTAAAAAAACTCGCGCAACGCACACGATTAGCATACACCCCTTCCGGAAAAGCTGGCGGATTTTTTCGCTCGTGTTTTCCGCTGTTTCCGAAGGCCCTATTTTAAGTGTTGTACGATATTTAAGTAATTTTAATGACGATAGTTAAGTCTGCTATAAATTTTCTATGACATGAGTTATAGAAGTATTTTTTTATCAATAAAGTCGAGTATTAGAATCCATTTTATGTAAACAGTTGATCGTCAAAAACAAAATGATGGGGTTTCGTTTAAATTGTGATTATTGAATTTTATGTTATTATAAAAAATATATTATTTTATTAATTATAGAACTATATGGTATATACAACATGAATATTCATGAAATCATATGTGCCTGTATATGAAATTAATCATACCATAATTGCCAAGAACATGCAATTTGATAGATAATAATTTTTTTTATCGTTAACATCATCTTAGCCATAGGAAATCCACCGCTGGACATAGCCCCCCTCCCCTTTGATTTCCAATACGACCTGCTGGTAGCGGCCTACATCCAGCGTCTTCCCGCCGTCTTCATGAGACCTCCTTTTTAATCTTGCAGAAGTCGATAACTTCCGATGTTTTGAATCAGCGCTACGCCAAATAGAAAACGTTATTAACACCAATTTTGATTTCTACCAATCAAAAACGATAACTCTAGTGCCATGTGTTAGTTGTTTCATGCGGACACGGTGAGACATACAAGAACAGAGTATATTTTGAATATTTCATCAGACAGTATCAAAACAGATAGCGCTTGTAAAGCACAGAGGTCGGAAGCTTCGCGGCTCGCAAACAAATGTCATTTTCGAACATCATCGTGCGCTTCCTTTACTCACGCGTACTAGCATCTAATTAACACTACCTTCTATATCCACGGGACGTCCTAGTTAACTAGAGAACTCATCTCGTCTTCTGTTGATTTGCGGGAATGAAGGATATTTTATCACGGACGAAAGAATAGGACCCCAAGTAGGTGGGGCGATCGCTGCGTGCGCGCGGCCAGTCGGCGTCCGCCGGCGTTAGCGCGATGATCTCAAAAAAGTCGCGGCACACACGCGAAAAACGCCTGGACGGGAAACATCGCGCGCGACGCTCGTAATCTATAATACATTCTCTTATTAATTTCTCCATTAATTAGTTTGAACATAGTGCGTTTAGCGGCAGTGTCACGTCGAATGCAACGCTTATCGGACGGCGTGTCGCGAATTTCGACGATCGCCGAACCAAGGTCGCGGTTGATAAAAATTTATTTGCACAAAAAAATATGTGTTAGACTCGGATAACCTCTTTTACGGGACAATACGCTCTGTTTTTAAGTATTAAGGTGACTACAGTTATTTTTTATATAGATATACAATAATAAAGTAGGCTGGAACGAAAAAGGAGGCTGGCGCTTCGATTGACCGGTAAGTGAAACGCGAAACTTTTCACGTAAGTTTTCAGGAGAACTTTGTTTTTTACGGCCAGTGCAGCAAATTTTCGTGTGTTCCTTTAGAAAACGTGTGCTGCAAACTCACAGTGCAATGTGATAGAAAAATATTTTGAAAAAGTCAATGTTTTGTATTGAAAATATAGTTACTCTTCAAGCTATAAATTTTAATATTACTTCATAAATAATTACCTATATTTTTATTTTATTTTTCTGTAAATTACACAAGTTTATGTTTACTAAAATATTTATCCAAATAGTCGTATAACTTAATTGGAATTTGACGATTTTAGAAACGGTTTGTTCATATCAGCGAGTGCATGTGTACTTACTTAAAATATCGAGAACGAGTCGAATAACAAATAAACACTGAAAATAATTTTGTACGTTAAGTATATATATTTTTATGTCAAACTAATTAAAAATAATTTAATTATTATTATTAATTAAATAACATCAATCTTTTGCCTCAGATTTTGCTCGAGAGCAATTACATCTAGTCTACATTTAATAAAAGAGGTTATCCGAGTCCAACACATATTTTTTTAATGTAATTTATTCTTCTTTTTAACATTATAATAATCAGTGTTTCCTTTCTAACGGTTTTTGTATAATTTTTTGCATTACGTTTTTTTATTTATAAAAACTCGGAAAATCTCATCAATCACAATCTACGTTTGACCTAAAATGAGATTTAGTGACAAACAACTGACGACGTTTCATTTAAAAAAATATGTATTCAAAGGAAAGTTATATCTCAAATATTTTCAGCAGTTGACGTTTTCTAAGAATGCACATGTTTGTGATACGCGTATCACCGTAAACTTGGATCAAATATTTAGAATTTCACGAAATAATATTTAAAAGAAGTGTTCAGCAATTGAACTGTTACTATCACCAGTCTTATCAGAACTCTAGTTTATCAAAATTATAATAATGACAATACATACTGAAGTGCGCTGAAACTATTTATCTCAAAAAATAATCATTCAATCAAGCTTTATAAATTCGTTAATTGATGATAGGTTAGTTGCTTGAACGCGCTGCTTCGACCGTATGGTATGAACTATTAATGTACGTAGTGTTGGTGCCACGTTTATAATAATAATAATACAAGGGACATCCCAAACAACACCACCTAGTTCCGAAGTAAGCAAGTAATATGCTTGTGTTATGGGTTACTAGATAACTGATATACATACTTAAATATTTTTATAATATATACATATATAAATATTTTACACTCGGGCACGGAACGAAATAAACATGTTCACGTATACAAATATTTGTCCCGGGCGGGAATCGAACCCGCGATCTTTAGCTCCGCCGTTAGGGTATCTAACCATTCGGCCATTCGGTCAGTCAGTATATGAATAACTGATGTTTTTCTGCTGATGAAATTTATAACGAAGAAACTTGCAGACGAACTAGAATGATCGATCTAGCTTACAGAATTAGCAAGGCGGGACTGCTGGAAAGAAAATGTCCTCGAGCGGCGATCACGGTTCGAAAGCCATAGCGTGAGACGGAACCGCGCTAGGTGGGCAGACGACGTGGTAAAAGTTGCTGGCTGCTGTTAATTACAGGTGTCACAAAGCCATCTGTTTGGAGATCTAGGGCGAGATGTCCAGCTGTAGACGAATCATATGTTTGCATAGGTAGTTAAATCGCTCGTGTTGGTACCTAATGAAAACTACTGTAGGAAAATTCTGAGTATGCATAGGTAAATTATCGCTTTTGGTGGATTAATATTTTTCGTACTTTTCGAATCCCGTTTCATCGTTTTTTTTGGAAAAATACTTCTGTAGTAGATGTTACCTAAAAGAAAAAGTGAAATTTCAGGTTTTTAAATCTAATGGTTTGGGCTGTGTAATGATATTTCAATCAGTCATAAATGTCTGAAAGATTGACGTTATATTTGTGTCAGCTTTTCGCCTATATCTAGGAATCGGTAATATTATAAGAGTTCAATCAGGATCAATAACACGTGCGATCTAACATAACCTAACATATGTTTACTCATGTATTCGTAGTCATGAACCAAAACTTTAGGGAGGGCATGGGGGCCAGCTCCCTTTCCCCCCCCCCCCCCCCACCAAACACAATGACATAAATAAAGTTAAAAACATTCTTCAAGAAGATCTACGCTGCTCTTGGAAAATTATACATTTCTATTTAATACTAAATAAAAAATTATTTAAATCACCAAATATGATTAAATAGGTAGGTATAGTGTTTATAGAATGCTGACTATATCTTACTTAACTAGATCTTTTCAAACATGACATTTTTAGGGTTGCGGGCTCCTTATTGAATTCGGGATCTGAAAACAGAAAGACACTATTTTTTCAGGTCAAATTTCTCAATAAACATTAAGATATTAGATATTTTTTTAATGCATTGTCATTCATCACCTATTTATTTAGTAAATCTACAAAATTTCATTTAGATAACAACATACTATAAATAAGTGAAAAATAAATTCAAACATACGTTTTGAGTAAGCATGATATAACAGATTTTTCAGGGTTTTTTTAGTGAATTGGTAGTGAATCCCGGGGAGGCCTAAGCCCCTCCAGTGGGGTAAAATGGGCTGATGAAGTGAAGTGAAGTGAATACCAATCACAAAGAAATCGTACGGACGAGGCATATACTATATTTGTAAGTGTACAAAAAATCATCTTAAAATTTATTTAATTATTAGATAAAAACATATGTTCCGTGCTGAATGAACGCAAAAAAGTCGTGCGCAAAATCGTCGTCTACGCGTTACAATTTAATGAAAACAACATAAAAACCTATATAAATAAAAATATCAGGTGTTATCTCCCAAACACTATTTTTATATTTTAGTTTTGTTTGCAAATATTTTGTTAATAATAAAATTTCGAAAACTACCTATTAACCTTTGTAAACATTCACAGTATCCAATCGGGCTCGAAAGCCTTGGCCGAAGGCGAAAGCTTCACTAGCAAATTAAACTTATTAGTTCTGTTATCAGTAATATTTTTTATGTCTATGCATTTTCTCTTCATGAATATTTCCCGTTTCCTGCGGAAATGAAAACGCTTTATTTTCCTTTAAACTATGAGTGAGGCAACATATTTCGGATTTTTAGGGTTCCGTAGCCAAATTGCATAAAAGGAACCCTTATAGTTTCGCCATGTCCGTCTGTCCGTCTGTCTGTCTGTCTCTCTGTCTATGATTATTCTCGGAAACTATTAGCAATATATAGATGAAATTTGGAAGGTAGGTGTAATCTTGGAACCGCTACACAACGACGTAGTGAATTTAAGACTTTTTTTTTGGGATAGGTCGCCATACATGTAACTGAAGTACGAAAAAAATAATTCATCGTATATTAACGCGAGAGGTACCAAACGATAGGTCTTAAAAAATGATATCAAGATTTCAAACAATTTTTTTATTTAAGTCAACAGTTGTTGAGATGAAACTTTAGGAGTGTATAAGTCCTAATTTTCGTTAGTCATGTGTCCCCCCTCTAAACCAGCTAAACCATTGTTTTTGGATATGTGGGAAAAAATTATGACAGGAGTATATATAACATAGTTAAAGGGAGAACTATTACAGCTAACTAGACTGATTATTTAACGAGTAATAGATTTACTTATAAAATGTACTATTATAAGTAAAATTTAAAAAAAAAATACCATAGAAAATGACAGCGTTTAGCCAATAAACGAAAACTAGATGCATTTTATCTTTGTGATGTTATTATAAAAGATATTTTTTTTTAAATTTATGATTTAAACTACATAGTATTACTACTTATATAAATTAATACTACTATAAATTTACTCTTTCATATAGTTCTAATATAGATTTTAAGGTCAATTGAAAATATGCCCCCCCCTTTCCTCCAAGCTTGAATCCAGGATACGCCACTAGTTCGGAGTAGCGGGTGGAAGTCATATTACTATGTGTAGGTACATATCTAATCTTTAAAACCAAATAGCAATAATTTAAATGTTAAATGATTGTTACAAAAACTTAACACATGGGCATGATCCTAGGAATATCCGGAAGTTGCGAAATGACTAACGATGCAGTCCTAGTAAGTCAGCTGGCTATTTACGCATACGTCAACTTGAACACACTCATACCATTGTAAGCCTACCTAGTGTCAGTAGGTACGCTGCGAATTGCCACTTACTCATAATTACGCGACCGCCATTGCAGTGCTTTAATGACATAGAGTCTAGAGTTTTTAAATACGTCTCTGCACATAGATTCTTCAGGACTTGTTACATTACAAAAAGCTCAATTGAATAACAAATACACAAAAATTATAAGGTTCCATATCTTAAGAGGTAAAAACGAACCGGATAGGTAACTTTTTTGTCGAATTTCCTAATTCGATTCATAGATTTGTTTTTTTCTAAAACCACGCAGAAATTTGAAAATTGTTAGGGGTTGGTGATGCCCACATAATTCAATAATCATTTTTTTTTAATTTGTTAACATTTTAGTTCTCGGTGTTGGTAGGGCTGATTTCGTGAATGCGACGGAAATGGGAAATGAAATAGATGGCCACCATTTTCGATATCTTCAAATGGAACTTTTAATTAAGAACCTAGACATTTCTAAATAGTCAACCGCTTTCGCGGAGTCTTTGATGAAGTGTTCCAAAAATAAATAAAATTAGGATTTTGTTAATTCGTATCAGAGGTCCTGATCGGCAGCGCCTTTGCCGCAAAGATATTTAGTAACTGTAAATACTAAAAATGTTCAATTAGGTTTTCATATTGAAACTAACCGATTGGCCGAGTGGTTAGACACCCTAACTGTGGAGCCAAAGGTTGGATTTGATTTGATTCCCACCTCCGGACAAATATTTGTGTTCATAAATACATCTATTTTTTTCCGTGTCCGGATGCAAAGTATTTATATGCGTATGTACTATAAAGAATATTTAATTCTGTATATCAGTTGTCTAAAACCAATGGTACAAGCTCTGCTTTGTTTGGGACTAGATGGCGCTGTGGGGGACATCTCAGGTATTATTACAATTGCAATGTATATTGTCACCCATCAAGATACCTACTGACCAAGAGTCCAGTGTGACGTTTCTTAACCTAGAAATCCTAAGAAAAGCGTTGTAATCACTGTGCTAAAGCTGTTAATTAGAGGTACAACGAAATTCTGGATCAGTATGCCGATAACAAGTCAAACGTAAATATTCTTTAATTACAGCTATAACCCACCATCTCACCTCCTTCCTCCGAGCCCTTTCGTTTCGAGGGGAGACGTAAGCCCCTACAGAGGCAGTAACAGGCTGATGGTATGGTATGGTACGGCTGTAGGCTTATCATATGACTTTACTTCTCCGATCAGGTTCAAAACGATACTTGCAAAATTAGAGATCAAAGGAAACCTTTGTGTCAAGTTACGTAAAAATCCGTTGGACTATAACACCGTAATATCAACAAACTATCAAATTCAATTTGAAAACTTTTTTATAATTTAATAAAAAAAAAAATTTGATGGGCGCTATCAAAAGGGGCTAATTAAGTAAATTAATTAGTAAACAATTTTAAATAAAAAATGTATTAAAGTCAGTGCATGAAAATCTTATAAATTAATATAAAAAGGTTCAGTGCATGAAAATCTTTCTAGCTCTTATTCTTGTAGTTATTTAAAATTAATTTTAACTTTTAGCAAAATACATAAATGAAATGAACTTGAAATTAAAAATCATCACATGTATACCCATTAATTTTCATGAGTATCGCGTCACTCATACATACGTACATACATAGGAATTTAAAATTTTTAATAGTGGTGAGTTTGACCACCTTATACCGTGTGAGATTATGGTCAGAATACACAACTTTTAGAGATTAGATTTTTTTTTCATCTTACTAAATCGTAAAACGGGCCTTTGCTTTTCAAAAATAATAAACAAAAGTCGATTTTGCTCACTCAGCGAAGAGAAGTGATTTGAATTTAGAATGCTACAATTTGGCATTTCTGATTTCATTAGCTCACGAAAAGTTTAAAACTCTGCATAGGCATTATTATTTTATTTCGTTACCGATATTTTTATCTACTGCAATAATTATTTTTAAAAAAACTGTTGAATTTTTATTTATTTGTGCTTTTAAAATTTAATCTCTTTGAATTTATCGTTTAGCCAACTAAAACAATATGAAACATAAAGTAGAAAATTGAAAAAATGTCGCACTTCCCGAGCGCACTTCAAAAACAAAAAAAAAAGCGGAATAGAAACAAATCCTTCCACTGCATCAATTTATTTCTATGTACATTGTTGTAAAAGTGGAAAAAATTTGAATAATCTGTAAAGCTAGTGACGAAAATTGCAATATAAGACCATTAGAGTTTATAGAAACAAGTTATAAAATAAATATATTGTCAAATATAGTCGTCGTCGATAAATTCGTCGTCGATAATACTTTTTCTTACGTCTATAATTTTCTAGCTAGTAAGGTCAAACGAGAGTAAATTTTTTTTTTCGTGCTTTTGAATCAATTTCAAATCAATTCAACTAAAACTAAATTTGCTCTCTTGTTGCACAAATAACTTCTTCCAAATTTTTGGCGAAAAACTGCAACTTCTTGTCATTCTCTTGACACTAAAAAAAAATTAAATTGAAAAATATATATTATATGTTTTTAACTCGAGTAAAAAAATATTTGTTGTTGTAGTAGTTATGGTAAGGAAACATAGACGCGGGAGGCCGACCGACTCTTACTTAACCGATTTTTTTATGTTATTATAAAACATTTTTTATATATTAACTGCTTTATTCATAAACGTTCTAAAACAGTACTTAATTTGTGCTTCTAAGATTTAATCTCTTTGGAATTATCGGTTGATCAATCAAAACCACATGAAACATAAAGTAGAAAATTGGAAATATGTCGCACTTCCCGAGCGTAAACTTCTCTCGTTTTGAATATGAACAAAAAAAATGACACTTTTAAAAATATATCGTAAAAAAACAGTATCTATTTAGTCAGTTTCAACAAAAACTATGATTTACACCTAAAGCTTTCCAATTTTTCTAATTGGTGAGACTTAGAAAAATAATAAAAAAAGGTGTTCCCCTGCAGACATGTTTTTGATTACGTCGGTTGAGGAGGAAATTAAAATAAAATATAAATTATGTTTATTACTTTTTTTTAAATATTGCACTGAAAATACATTGGTACCTATGAAATAAAAATTTATTCTTTTATCAATAATTATTCGTTATTTTCTTGCTGAAACGCTTTTCGCCAGATATTATTCAAATCGAGTTTCGAACTTCAGATAAAACGCGTGCCTACATTTTCATTTATAGATCTTGTCACAAAAACGTTCATGATATTTTTATTACAAGTATGATAAATTACTGTTCGATTGACCGAGTGGTTAGAGACTTTTACTGGGGAGCCAAGGGTAACGGGTTCGATTCCAGCGCGGTACATGTGCATGAACATGTCTATTTGTTCCATGCCTGGATGTGAAATATGTATATTTATTATAAAGAATATTTAAGTAAGTATAATAGTTTTCTGTTACCCATAATACAAGCTTTGCTTAGTTTGGGACTAGATGGCGCTGTGTGAGATGTTCCAGGTATTATTAATATTATTAACTTTAAAAATAATATGATCGTTTGTTGTTCAAATACTAACCGTCATGAACCGCAATTAAATGAATTTGAACCAGATAATACCTATGTCTAAAGATGATAATAGGTTTTAAAATCAAATCTGACTCTAATCTGCTTCACAGTCAATCACGCATCGCTTAAGGTTGAGTTGCCAGGACAAAAAATAAAAACGGAAAACTCATGTTCTATGATTTTTGGCTCAAACTTTTAATTTAGTAAAAATTAAAAATTAGCGTCAAACATAGAAACAATAATTTATATTGTATACTTTTTATTAAGTACTTGCTTTCCACCCGCGTGTCCGCTCACGAGGACTACACAGTTGTATCCGGACTACTTTTTCTAGGATAAAGAGTAGCCTGTATCACTCTTCGGCTTATAAATATCTCTGCAAATAATTAATAATAATAATAATAACACACACAATCACAACAACGTCTAGGCCCCAAACTAAGCATTAGCTTGTGTTTTGGGTACCAAGCGAAGACACCACATACATAACAACAAAGACCCGGTACCAGTATCAATATTCATCACATGAATACCTGGACCCGACCTGGGATTCGAACCCGGGACCTCCAGCTTCGGAGGTAGGGTCGTTACTCACTAGACAGCGGTCGTCACTGAATTTACACATTCGCTCACAGTTGGTGGGATATCAAACGGCCGGCGTTACACCTACGTGTATCTATACATTTTCGTATTAATTTGGACTTTGAATCACGTATACCTGATGTCGTTCACGACGTGGCATTATATAATTAGCTGTCGCTTTGTATGTCACTCACTGTGAGAGAAATGTGTCCGTCCCTTAAGTTAGATACTATAATAATAATAATACCATCTAGTCCCAAAGTAAGCAAGAATTATGCTTGTATTATGGGGTACTAAACAACTGATATACTTACTCAAATATTCTATAAATTATATACATATATAGACGAATCACAATTTAGACCCAGACACGGAATAAACACGGAATGCACACAAACATTTGTCCCGGGCGGGAATCGAACCCGCGACCCTTGGTTTCGCAGTTAGAGTCTCAAACTCAAAAGTTTTGTTAAATATAAAACGTAAATGACACACACTTATCGAAATTCAAAACGCAGCGGTTTCGAAAATGCTGTACAGAGGAAAACATTAAATAAAATTCCTCTGATGTATTATTTATATTATATTTTATTTTAATTTAGTCCTGAAAACTATTTTTCCATTAAACTTCCCGCTTGAAGTCGTCTTTCATTTTTTTTAATTCGTTTTGGTGGCAGGGCTATGAAAACGTCGCGACAAAGCGAATTCTAGTCCAAAACTCACGGAGCTGTTTCAGGTCGCGCACTCCCGCGAGCGATTGCAAATTTTCTCTGAAACTCACGAAACGACATCTTGCGGCAACTTTAACACTAGTCATGGATCCACATCGTAAGCATGAAACCTCTGAAGAAATGTCAGTAGATGATGAATTACGTCATCCTACTAAACGATATTTCTTGCAAGTGCAAGGGTTTTGAAGTCACGGCTCGATTAACGAACTCATGATGAAAAATTACGCCCTGAATTTGGAGTATTATATTATTGAAACATCATTAAATAACAGTCGTTAAAATCTACCAACCTGCACTGGAGCAGCGTGGTGGATTAAACTCCAAGCACCCTCATCCCTCGGGGAGGCCTAAGCCCCTGCAGTGGGGCATAATTGGCTAATATTGTACTTGTTGTTGAAGCGTTATTTTAGTACTGACGGAACCGGGGAGCTGCAGCCGTTAGCGATAGCACAGCGGCTCAAAGAAGCTCCATAAGCCAGCGATTTTATATAGCAAATTAAATGAAAAAAGCTACTCAGATGCGTTTCAAATCTCGCACAGTGATTTTGTAGTCAGAATGATTGTTCATGCTTAAAATTGAGATAAATTTAAATATAAATAACTAACTAAAAAACTACTCAACATACCTTATTGAAACTAATTCTCGTAGAAAATGTTTTTTAGTTATACCAATTAAATTTAAGGTATTTTCACCCCATAGTTGAAAAATTAAAGGGGACACGCTTTTTAGGAATTCAGGAGCGCATATCTCAACAACTATAGTTGACTTAAAATAAAGAAGGCAATAAGTATACGCAGCAATTTTTTTTTTCGTTCTTCAGATGTGTTTTGGATGACCTAATCCAAAATTGATTTGAATACATGGTTGTGTAGCACTTCATAGATTAAACCTGCCTTAATAACTTTATCTATATAGTGTTAATAGTTTCCGAATGAATTAGCCGTTGTAGACGTACGGACAAACACAGAGACAGACAAACGGAATAGACGAAATTAAATGAGCTAAAGATGTCAAACTAGGAAAACAGAATGCACACGCAAACAATAAAAGTACCCAACGATCGAATATAACTTCGTAGCTAAAGGCCCTCATACTTTACGCTGTATACTATCGGGAGCATGGCTTAAAACCATGGCGGCACCTACTAGAGATGCTGGAAAAAAGAGTAACACAACGGAAATAAAATATGATGGTGTGCGGACGTGAAATGTTTCCAAACATAACAGCTTACAGTTCTTGTGAAATTTCATCATATAAGGAATGAGTATTTAAGGATGCTATTCTATACTGCAGTCAATTTTTCGGTTTATCTTCATAGAATTATGTTACGTTAGAGTCAGAATTATGATTATTTGAAGCTGTCAAAACATATTGGCACGTCAAATATATATAAGCGAGACACGTTAGTCCTGATAATCGAGTGGTGGCGAGTTCGTTTCTTGTTTAGAAGGTCGTGGTTCGAATCTCAAAAACTGGCATATACAAATAAGTTTTACTGATTTAAGTATATAACTATCACTGTATAACCGTCCTTACCGGTTAAGTCGTTAAAATCTACCGACCCGTACTGGAGCAGCGTGATGGATTAAGTTTCAAGTACCGTCTCCCGAAAAGAGGCCTAAACCTCTGCAGTGGGGAACAATAGGCTGTTATAGCGAGACAAGTTTCTGATACCAATGTCTTTCAAATAAAACTGATTTCCTTAAAAGTAAATCTAATATAACACGAATTATGATCCCGATAAACTGCAACAAATAATAATTAAGTAATTTTACAATTACAAGTTGTATAGAAGTTTGAACAACTAGCGAGGTCTTAATAAGAACTGTTATTAATTGTTATCGAGTAGGTTGTGACTGTACGCGCTATCGGCGTTAGTCAGTTACCCGTTAGACAGACTATTCGAGTTTCCTGTTGTTTTTAATATAACATTTATTACTATTAGAATCAAATGCTTCGTCATAATATTTGAACAAATAAATTAAGTTATTAATCTATGGTTTCAAAATTTATGTCAATAGATATAAGAGATTTGATATGACATCTCAGCATAAAATTTTTTTAATCTGTCTTAAAATTTGTCCAGACAGAAAGGCTAAATGAATTCTGATGATGAATAACAATTGGTATTTCTATATATAATCTAATTTTAGTTTTAAAATGCGGTTGATAACGTTTTCAAGTCAACATAATACAATCGTATAGTCCACGCGGGGGATAATAAATAATTACTTATAAAAAATTTGTCACTTGCGCTAGCTTTAAACGCTATTCGAGATTGTAAAGACAGGCCGCAGTTTTTATTGTAACATTGCCATACCATCAGCTCATTGCAGGAGCTTAGGCCTACCACCAGGGTAAGAGGGCTCGGAGCTTAAATCCTGCTGCTGCTCTAATGCGGGTCAGCGGCTTGTAACGACCGCCATCTATTGACAACAACCGGCACCGAGTGCTTAACGTGCCCTTCGGGGCACGGTAACATTAATGATACAAAAGATGTCGGTTAACTTATTCAGTTAGTTCTTATAATAAAGTTCTCAAAGTACAAAATAATATAAATTTTTATTCATTTCACCCTTTGGATTCACTTCAAGATCAGACCCAAAGGACGCGCTTCATATAAATACTGGCAGGCTCGATCATCATATGCCAAACGAGGCGGCGTGGCGCCTCCAACCCAAGGTACCGCCCGTCATAGGCAGCCACGCACCGAAGCATCCTCATTGCGCCTGGTCCGCATTCAATGTAAACCCTACATGCTCTTCGGAGTATAGGTTGAAGATGTCGTTCAACCGGTCGGCCTACACCGTCTGTGCTGTCTTCGCAACCCAGCACTATCTGCGCAGTAAGTCGGGCGCGCAGGTGTTTGTATGCAGATTCAACCCTCATTATGAAAAATAAAAATAACTACGCAATCAGTTTAAGCATTTCACGATAAACCACTCTTGAATGATCCCTAAAGTGCATATTGTCATGACAACATAGAAAGAAAGAAAGAAGAAAGAAACACATTTAATCACGGCCACGGATACATAATACACAACATGACGTTTGAAATATACAAAAATATATTTACATCAGTATCAAATTTTTTTCTATGCATTAATTAAAGGTTCCATTTTCGAAAGGAAATGGGAAGGTCAAATTTTAAAATAAAATTTTTCCAAAAGAATTATCCGATACCGTGTGCATGATAAATAATTCAAAAGCACGGGTATAGCAGAGAGGAGTATTCTACCGGCGGCGACCGCCGAACGACTCAATTGTCAGTCGCCTGCGCATCCTCACAGTAATACGATAACTCCGTGGCGCCAAATATTAATTTTTTAGTAATACTAAAAGAATAAACATGCACCTATATGTATTTTTTGATTCGAACGGTGATGAACGCATCACCGGTTTATACTTTTTTTTTAAATATTTGACTTGTATTAGACTAAATTAAATTATTAGTACAGCACCTTTCATCGATGTAAATTTTAGAACATTTTATTGGAATTTCGGCCTGTCGGAAATATTTCGCGTTTCCGCCATTTTACGTGAAATACGTCGTTTTTTTCCTAGCAGAACATCGACTTAATAGACATTTCCAGTGTCAAAACATTAAGCTCAGAATAGGACTTCTTTCTACTGATCGGGGTTCGATTCAAGGTTTCCGATTTCAGTACAAAATAATAACAATTATAACGTATACATCACAACAACGTCTAGGCCCCAAACTAAGCATTAGCTTGTGTTTTGGGTACCAAGCGAAGACACCACATACATAAGACGTGTCGTATGAAATCTGAACGTCTAGTGAAATAAATAAACAAATTTAATACTTTAGATGCACTCGACAAAAACTGTAAACATTTCTATTATCGTTTTGGACAATATATGCGGCTCTTGAAACAGGAGAGTGTGTAATTTTATTAAATAATTTTAAATGACCTGTAATTAAATAACAAAGTCGTGGCGTTTAGTATGTTATTTCTTTAATAAAGCATAGATTAAAATTGTTAGATTATCCCTACGTAGTATGTTTTAAGTCTATGAATTCTATAAATAAATAATATGTAAGGCTCGATAGAAATTTATTACGTACTCACTTATAGGCGTAGTTTGACATGTAATCTGTGTAGTTCGTTTTGGAGAGTGAGGATGAGTCATCGCTCCGCCTAGTGCAAACTATAGAGCATATCGTAACCGTAACTTGTTATCAAATAAATGTGAATCCCCACTATACTTACGTACAGTATAAGCACAAATAAATTTTTTGACTTTATGTATTTCTAATGAACTATCACTAAAATTTGTAAATTTTTCTTAAGTTAGCAAGATTATTTATTTTTGTCATAAAATAACACTGCTTCTACAAAGGAGCGCCCATCTTGTAAGTTATATTCGAAATCCTATGTACTATAATTAGACCAGTTCTAAATGACACGACTACATGGTGAAGTTGCGCCAAACATGTTGTTCTCTCTGAAGTCTAAGCGAGTAGCATCCCATTAGGAGAATTCAGTATCAGAAAGTCGAGGGCAGGCCCCGCCTTGGCGCAACTTGGCCGCGAAGTTTGGCGCGAGATACCGTCAACGAATAAAAACGACAGCGAAGTTTTACAATAAATTAAATTATATATTTTTTCTTTATAATTAATTTGAAGAAAATCAAGTGATACCCTCACCTACTGATAACATATTAAGTTAGCGACATAAGAACAAAACGGTCATTCAATTTTCTTTCTATGAAATTATATTCTGCCAAAATGAAATATAGCCCATATTTCATTTTGGCAGTTACTAACCAGTTATGATGGAAAGTACGTATCATCCTGATTTTTATGCTATTTAAGCCGGGTCAATAGACAATCCTACTTTAACTCTATTTGAACTTAATTAAACGTTACTTTATGAGAAAAGTGAAGAATGTATTAATTATTTTTTTATGGTAATTAATATTTTAGAATACACTTTATAGAGTTTTAAATATTTATTTATGAGTCAATCAAGATTCAGGTCCCGGAAACTTCGGAATTAGGTATGTAATTTTTTTTTAAATTATATTCTGATAAATTGAACTATTTTCAAAAACTAATATCAAAATATTTTTGCCTTGCGGTAAGTAATTGTTTTCTAATAATTTATCAAAATTTCGATAGTAGGTAGGCTATGTATGGCTTTTTCTTTGCCTAGAGGTAGTCAAGAATAAAACACAATCTGACGTACGATCTGACGTTTGATGCATGGTTTCATATGTGTGAGGGTGAGAGACTCGGACCAATTATCACAATGGACAGAGTCTTCTGTTTTTATTCATGTCCGTTTTTTGTAAGTGTTTTGTAAGTGTTTGTACTATATGATTTAATTTTACAGTATTTAATGGTATTACATTTGATTTTAATCATTATCTCATACGAATAATATATTTTAGAACTGAAAAACGTTTTCATTTTACAGCATTAAAATGATGCTAAATACTTACGTATGAAAAGACAAATCCGGGTCTTTAACTCCTCCTTTTGTTGTTTTTGACGAACAAGACAGCTGAACACGACATTTTTTTCAAAATTCAAGTACTTTCAGCTAAAACAATGAGATTCCATCATAAAATTCAACAAAATGCTACAATTCACCACAATGGGTTGACCGACTAGTCGGTCAAGAATTGACACGACTCACACTGTCAGTCCAACGTTTCCAAACGTACATCAACTATCTCTTTTACTCGTAGCTAGACTCCGTGGGATAGATAAAGACACACGATTGCGCGTTGATACACTGTTACAAAAGCGGCAACGTATTATGACTTTGTCCATTGTGATAATTGGTCCGAGGTGAAAGATTACGTATTTTATTATTTACGTTTACTACAAATTATTTTTAATAATACTATTCATATTACTCTGTGAACGAGGGGAAGAATTGCCATTTTTCGGCAATGACGTTTTTTCTTATTACTTGGATTCTAATACCTTACCCGTAAACTGTAATAATAATAATAATATATAAATGTGAAACAGCGGTCGAATCAAGATCAAACAGTTAAATTTATTATCTTGAAATAATTACCATCTCACTGTTTTATGGCCTCATAATAGCGAAATATGGCAAAGAAACAATTTATCTTGAAACGATTTCTGAATCGGTCTAATTTATTTGTTACTTTACCTACATGCCGAAATACAATGAACACCTGCATTTGTAACTTCGAAATGATTCTTGCAACGGATGTGCTTAACAGCAAATTTTCACCGCTAAACAATAATATGTACTGTGGGAATAGTTCTATTGCAAACATAACTAGAAACACGAAAACGCTGAAATGAAATATTTTCTTTGCATGGGAATGGATTAAAACGTAATTACTTTGAAATTCTATCGACTTCTTAAAATCAATATTATTATATTTCATTAAGTATAAAGTATTAATGAAAATAAATTTTTTGTTTATTATTTTTGTTATTTATTGTTAATTTAACAAATTTATCAATTAAATTATATTGGAACGATTACTGTATTGAAGCAAGTTAAATAACGTATTATTTTTTATTGTACCTAAGTATGTTATATCTTATAATAATACAAATAATACCTGGGAAATCGCACACAGCGCCATCTAGTCCCGAAGTAAGCAAGTATTGTGCTTGTATTATGGGCACTAGTCAACTGATATACATACTTAAATTTTTTTTTTATAATACATAGATACTTTTATACTCAGACACGGAACAAATAGACATGTTCATGCACACAAATATTTGTCCCGGGCGGGAATCGAACCCTCGACCCTTGGCTCCGCAGTTAGGATCTCTAACCACTCGGCCAATCGGTCAGTCATTATCTTAGATAGCATATTAACAGGATAGCGCGTCTCACATATTGACACGATAGAAAAGGTGAGCAAAGTCAGACTTAGTGAATAGAGATACCATACGTCAGTATCATTATTTTGAACAAACGTTTTCTTATATTTTACACATTAAATGTAATTACTAAATTAATGTAATTAATATTTTGACAACCGCTTAGTCTAGTGGGTAGCGACCCTGCCTACGAAACTGGAGGTCCCGGGTTCGAATCCCAGGTCGGGTCAGTATTTATATGACGAATATTGATACTGGTACCAGGTCTTGGTTGCTATATGTATGTAGCGTCTTCGCTTGGTATCCAAAACACAAGCTAATGCTTAGTTTGGGGCCTAGACGTTGTTGTGATGTAATTATATTATATATTATATTACGTTATATATAATTTCATCATCATCAGCCCATTTTACCTCAGGGGCTTAGGCCTCCCCCAAGGTGAGGAGGGGGTTTGGAACTTAAATACACCACGCTACTCCATTGCGGGTTGGAAATTGTAACGACCGCCATCTATTGACAGCGTCCGGGACCGACTGCTTAACGTGCTCTCCGAGGCACGGATATGACGGCACAATATATAATTTAAGAGTCTATATTTTCTTTTGAATTACGAATTATCCATGTGGGTCACACGAAAATCAACTTTACGACGAATATTTCAAAACATCAACTGGTGTATATTTTGTCCACGTGGCATATTTTCTTGCTCACACGTTTGTTGTCAAAACGCGGTATCTATATGAACATCTATGGTTATACTAAATTTAAAAAAAAACAATCTTTGGTAAACCATGCGACCTCATTACACAAATCTTACTGAGAAATTGTAAAAATATTTTACAACGCAATAAATACAGTAGTCAGTTTCGAGAGAACTAACTGGATTGCGAAATTTCACAATAAACTTTGACGATTCATTCTAAGTGAGTGTTCATTGATTTTGTGATGAAATTTCTCGAGATCAATTTCATTATTGTTTTGAGAATTTCATTTACATTGTTGATTGTTAATCACAATTAATTATGTATTTCGATGTTTATTTATTTATAGTTTCAAACTATATTAACGAAAAATTTTAATCATTAATATGAATTATATAATTAGGAAAGTTATGTACTGCAATTCGGTGTCTTTCACAAATATACAAGCGTCGAAATTTCAAGAGAGGTTAGTATAGGCATAGCCCTGTTCTATTTCATAAAGCATCGAAATTTTAAGAGAGGTAATAGCCCTGTTCGATTTCGATTCACCACGATCACCAAAAATCGATCTTTAACAAAATCGAGCAAGTCTGAAAACACTCAAGGCACACAAAAAAAATTTAATTTAATTTCCATCATCAGCCCTTTTTATACTCCACTGCTGGGGCCTCCCTCCCCTCAAGATCAGGAGGCTTGGGGCTTAAATCCACCACGCTGGTCCAATGCGGGTTGGTGGTTTGTAACGACCGCCATCTACTGACAGCTACTGGGACTAACTGCTTAACTTGCTCTCCGAGGCACGAAGTTAGTGATAGTTAATGCACTTGAGTCTGAAAAAATTCATAAAATTATTCATAAAATTCATAAATGTCAAATGGTTAATATTCGTAATGATATTAAATGAACTGTCAGTCTTGACTATCTTTCGGTAATATTTAACACGATAAAAATGAAACTTATTTTTGTAGACCCACGAATTCAAACGTATTTTTTTTTCACTAAACAGAAACAAGTAATGACTGAGGTCATAAAAAATGTTTAACAAATACGTCAAGTAGGATGTTTAGTGAAATATTTTCTATTTTCCCTTTTCTATGTATAATAAATACCTACTACGTGTTACCAGAGAGTTACTGGTGTTACCGACCTCTCAAAGCGACACGCCCAACTATGTAAACATTGAGAAAAATAATAATAATAAAATCAACCTAAATATTAACATTAAAAAAATTTAAGTCCTATCAAGCGGTACTTTTTATAGATTTTACTTTTTATTTAAAAAAATTACGTTAAAATATTACAACGACTTAAATTGTGACAATATTTACATTTCTATTAACTATTATTAATAAAAAAATATATTATTAATTTTTCGCGTGTTTATGAAATAGCTTTATTTTATCAGGCATGTGGTAATACGTCACCCAGTAATAAATCACTACGTATAAATTAAACATAGAGTAGCAAAATCAAGAACAGATATGAACTTCTTGCTGTCTGCTCATCCACATGCTTTTCACTAATCGCATGATATAGTATTTAAATTGCATAAGTGTATTAACAATATACGACGCTGTCAATAGATGGCGGTCGTTACAGTTCCCAACCCGCAGTGGAGCAGCGTGGTGGACTTAAGCTCTAAGCCCCTTTCCTCACCCTGGGGGAGGCCTAAGCCCCTGCAGTGGGGTAAAAATGGGCTGATGATGATTAACAATAAATATTTCAATAGACATTTCTTACACCTTAGAAGAAACTGTTAAACCATACTTTTGGTTCTAAAATATTATAATCATAGAAATATAATGAATTCCTAGAACACCCCATAGAGCGTCATCTATTCCCAAAGTAAGCAAGTATTATGCTTGTATTATGGGTACTAGACGATTGATATACATTCTTAAAAATCCTGTTTTTGTAAAATATACATATATACCCAGATACCTTTTACAACCTCACACGTAACAAATAGATATGTGAATGTATACAAATATTTGCCCAAGGCGGAAATCGAACTTCTACCTCTCCGGATTGAAAAATAACAGCGTCATGATATATTGATACTCTATATTTTTAAGTCATGACTTCATTCAAATTTAAAATTGACATAAAAACCGTTGTAGTGGTTTTAAAGTTATAAGGCGTTAACTTAATAAAGATTTTTTTAAAGGATTTTTTTTTAATAGACATAAGGTTTTTCGTGTACAGACAATAATGCTTACAATTTAATATTTGTATTGATTTACATAAGAAAAATAGTATAGCGGAAACTAGATTTAGGTATTGTAATTTATCAACAGAATTAACTATCTAGCTTGTATAATTTGGCACACGTTATCTCAACGGACAAACGTACCATAGATATTTCATATTTGCAATCTCTTCTTGCACTGATAAAAATGTTAGGCTAAATCTAGATTCGGGAAGTAACAAAAAAGAAAAACTATATCGATATAGATCGATTATTTATATAAAATAATAATAACGTATGTATCACAACAACGTCTAGGCCCCAAACTAAGCATTAGCTTTTGTTTTGGGTACCAAGCGAAGACACCACATACATATAACAACCAAGACCCGGTACGAGTATCAATGTTCATCGTATAAATATTGATCCGACCTGGGATTCTAACCCGGGACTTCCAGCTTCGTAGGCAGGGTCGCTACCCACTAGGCTAAAGGGTCGTCAAATATATAATAATTGATTTTTAATCACGATTAGATTGGTAACAGGAATCAATTTTCAATATGGTTACAATTATTATTTATTTTTGTTAAAAATTGTTATTATTACATTTAATAGGTTACAATCAGTGATTAAAAATATATATATATATATATATATTTAGTTCATTTATATACTAATTATAAAATCAGTTATTATAGGGACTCGCAAGTTTTTGCTAACTTTTGCGGTTGGCGTACATTCTATAGTTCACAGCAAGTAGGCTGACGACTTATCCCTAATCTCCAAGTAAAACCAAGCCAAGTGCGAGTTGGACTCGCACACGAAAGATTCCGTACCGAAGTACAATATAACAAAACACGTTTCGTGTATGAGTACCACCTTTAATTTTTGACTATATTTTGTTTGTATTATTTGTAAAATTTTAAGTGTAAGCAATTATCTCACTACCACCAATTTCTAAAAACGTCAAAAAAACACGTTCCTTGTATGGGGACCCATTATTATCTACCTATTACGTATCTATCTATTGCGGTTCACATGATACAGTCTTGTGACAGACAGGCGAACGGACGGACAGCGGAGCCATAATAATAACCCTTTGGTACTCAAAAAATCTCCAACTCCGATTTCATTATAAACGACGTTCGCCAAGTACTCCCTAATAAGTAGTGAAATTCAACTTTATCGTATGTACCTACATGGAAATATTAGTACATTATGATGCAAGTACGGTAAGCTGCATATTATAATCGAGGTGTTTATAGGCACGAAACGAAGCCGAGTGCTTATAATAAATCGATGACTGTAATAGTCAGCTTACTGAGAATGAGCATCATACGACGCTTTTCAATTCATTTGCAATTAAAATTTGTTAGATACTTATTCGAGAAATTTAATGGTAGTTGACTATTTATTTTAAATTATATGTGAAAAAGTTTTCTAAATACACTATAATAGGGAAAATCCAAGAACCCATAATTTTAAATTATATAAAAAGTAAAACTAAAAGTATTTACAAATTAAAAAATACTATGTGAATTATGATAATTGACAAAATTTTAAAGAGACGATGGGTTCAGGGTACCAAGGATGCTTGCCGCGTTGCCGCGCTGTATTGCGACACTGATCCTCTGAACAAAGTACTCCTTGCTCAAAGGATCCCCCGTCAACAGACACAGCGCGACACCCAAATCGTGGACAAATGATTTGGTATCCTTGGACCAGGGACCCATCGTCTCGACAGCAAAAGGGATGAAATGGTAACGATTTAGAAGTTCCATGTGCTTGGCTGTTTTCCTGCGAGCTGCTGTCTCAGCAGCTGCTCCAGTTTTTTTAGATGTATTTTTTATATAACTTTGACAATAACAATTATTCTTATGACAATTCCGAATTATGTCATAGAGGAGAAAAAAGTTAAAAAATCGATAAAACAATATTGCATATTGTATACTTTTAATCTCTCGTTAGATACTTCAAATGTAATAATGGCGGGTGCTAAGGGCGCGAGCGGGTTGCTTTTGCGGTTTGCGCATGCGTCACAAACAGAATGCTCGTTTGTGATTGGCGTAAAGTAAAAAAGCTTAGTACTGTAAAATACAACATTACGGTACAAGTTTCGATGTCATAAAGACCGTATTAATAGCAGATTAATGCGCCGTTACATAATAGATTTATCGAAAACACCACATCACTAATAGTAGCTGCAATTCGCTTATCATACGCACACATATGACCTAGTGAAATGGACTTAGAATAGCTATAAAAATATATTTACTTTTTATACAAACTATGTAACATAGATATGTATTTTGGTACACATTCAGTTTTATTAACTGTAAATATTACATCTCTTACAATAGAGTCTGTTTTATTAAGTTTTTCAGTTTATTTGTATTGAGAAATCAAAGTTTAAGTTTTTAAGTGATTTCAAAACTGGTTATACGTATAATAGACGTTTAAATAGTTGCTGCTTTGTCGTCATAATGAAGTCAATTCAATTTTTCGGGAAACTGTCGGAACTGATCCTAGTCCATTTGAGGCTGTTATCTGAATGAGTTCATTTTGTAGAGACTTTCTCTTTCCATGAAATCGGCCAGTTGCTGCCTCCTTGGATTTCGCTGTTCAGATTCAAAGTGTCCTAATGTCAGCTCATCTTCTTCGACTAGTTTCACGTTAGATTCCCCCATCACAATTCGTAATGGATTGATTGACTTCTGATATGTCTTCATATATTAAAAACAGAAGGGTTATTGAGTCTTCTTCTTGTCTTTGGACTTCAGATAATCCTATAAGTCAGTTCAAGTTGTCTACTACTTCTTCTAGCCCAATGAACACCTCGGCTGTCCTCAAAGTGTGTGCATTATAAGTTACCAGGTCGGATCGTCGGGAATGGTAGCCGGATTTCCGGAGCTGGCTATTCTTGGCAATCCGTGCCTCGCTCATGCCATGACCGCAATCGTAGCCGAGGGTAGCGAGACCGCTGGTCACTCGGGCCTTTCTGTTTGATCGTTTGTCATATTAGAGGATGGGAGTTCCTCCATTAGTCACCACGCTCGGCTAGCGCACGTCGGTGACCTACACCGTAGTGGGGTAGACCTACTTTTACTCAGGTGGGCACTGCTGCCCCATCGTTCTGAGGACCAGGATAGTTACATTTAACGACCGCTTTTCGGTCGGTGGTATGGATCGATATAATTTTTTTAAAGAAGTATATTTTCAATGAACCAAGATACGCTCGCGTGTAATATTATTCCTAGGAAACATTTAAGAACAATTCATTTTTAAGCAAATAAAATTATAAATAAAGTAATTTTTAAGTAATTAATTTCATAGATGAATAAGTAATATGCTAGAAATTATTACATTTCATAAATCAAAGATATAATATAGAGTGCAATCGTTTTATTGTAAGATTAAACGGGGTCAAAATACTAGAAAGTATCGCAAGGAAGAAGTTATCGGTGACCCAATGTCAATAAAGTCATTATTCAACATGTACAGCAACATTTTATATTAATAAATACATTTATTATACTTTTCACATATTATAATATCAAATCAAATCAAAGAAACACTATTCAATTTAAGATGTTTACACACACTTATTGAAAGTCAAAATGAATTGATTAGGTACAGGTTCAAAAAACTAGAAGGAAACTCCCCCCTGTTTATTTTATTTAAATGTATATGTTTTATTTAATTCTTTTTTTTTATTTAAAGTGGTTACAACTATTACACTGATGTCCATGCGCACTTGTTATTTAAATATTCGGTAATACTTTTATATATTTTAGATATACGCTTATACATTTCATTGGTTTGATGATTTTTTAGTCTTTCTGTATGTAAATATTTATTGTTCAGAAACTATGGTGTTTTGGTAATACTTTCGCCACAAGACAGTATTTAAATTTATTGATGAAAAGTGTTAATCATTCGATTCAGCATTACTAAACGTAACATATATATTTTCTTTAAGCCAAGGCTTCAAAACTTTAAAAAATTACAATTTCTGAAAAGAAAAATTCAAACAATTAAGAGTATTGTGTAATGACAAATTTCCAGACAAAAGACGTTAATGGTTGCACCACAATAAACCTTATCCGATTAGCCCAAAATATATGTATATGGTATTCAGATCAACGAAAACTAGGTTTATAAGTTTTCAAATATTTAAATACTTTAATATACCATGAGAAAAAAAACTTATATGCGCGGGATTTCTTTTTTCAAATTGTTTCATTTTGCACAACATGTGCAACATGAAACTAATTGCATTTTCACAACATCTCATAGAAATTAATATTTTTAAATATTTAATTTTTTTATTTTCATATTTGTAAAATAAAAAAATACTTGCTCTTATGTGATACCTGTGTAATGTAAAAAAACGAGTACGTTCTATTTTTTGAGATTTTTGAATAAAATAGTAACAGACATACACGCAAACTAAAACACAAAAAAATAAATTATATTTTCGATTCAGTATTATTAACTGTTCAGTAGTATTAACTTCACTGGAATACAGTTTTACTTTCTCATAATTTTGGTAATTTTGTTCCAAAATTCTTGTTGGAGTCATTGTCTGCCTGTTGAAGGTATTTGATATATGAATGTATGGTATATTAATATATTATTATATTAATATATTACTGGTATATTAATATATTATTATTAGCCTTAATACATATTCGTTCTGTTTTGTAGACTGTACTTATAGTACTCACAATCTATGTAACTCCTAGATTAGAGAGCGATGGCTTGCTAGTTTGATTAAAGTTGTACGGTCAATACATGAGTATGTTAGCTTTTTATTTTCAGTCGCAGATTTAAGTCTTTAGTATGGCAAAATAATATTAATGACATTATTATAATTTTTTTTTCAATCATTTATATAAAAACTTTTAAAACAGCCACGACGAAAAAAACGAAGGTGATCATTTAAAATTGGGTAATAATTATATAACTGTATCTTAGACTTTCACCAGCCCATCATATCCCACTGCAGGGACTTTGGCCTCCTCCCAGTGTGAGAGGGATTCGAGCTTAATCCATCGCGCTGCTCCAGTCCGGGTTGATGGATATAACTGTATTACACCTTTCAATCGACTTAAAACAATAAAATTGAAGATTTTAATTAAGAATCGTCTTATCTATACAGTCTACGGAGAACTAAACACATCTATTGCAACACCTCCTGGTAGTCTAGAAAGGTAAAACATATCGAAGAACGTGTTCTGAGGTGATATCTATGTAATAAGAAAAACCGCATCGGAATCTGTCTAGTAACAGTTACTGTGTCTTCATAGTACAGACAAGTCAACCTTATAGACCACGCTTTGACAGGGAGTAGCATTCGCCAAGGCTATGTAGTGACACTACATAACTACCTACGTCTCTTCTGAGCGGTTAGTTGGAAGCACGTCGGAAGCCATTAAATTGTCAATTTTGAACGAGCCAATGAAAACAGTGTTCAATGGATTCATGAGCTCGATTTTTGTGGAAACAAAATTGCATAATCACATTTTTTATAAATCTGTTACTTTAATAGGGAATCAGACCACTTGATTTGTTAATCTATATCTTCTATGTATAAATACATGATTGAAAAGCTTTAGACACCTTTTTAAGCGTACTGTGCGCACGGAAGAGTGTGATATTCGGCATAGTTACAGTTTAAGTGGAGTAGGAGTGTTGAAAGGTAAAATCTATATACAGGATGATTTTTTGAGATGGGACTGTATAATGAAATACTAAACTATGAGAAATAGCGAAAAGTGTTAAAAGGATTCATAAGCTCGATTATGAGAAAAAAAAACTGCATATTCACGTATTTGAATAATTTGTTACTTTAGCAGGAAATCAAACTACTTAATTTGAATATCTATATATTAATACGTAAAGAAGAAACTTCGTACCTCTTTTAAAGAATTATTACGTGTACGAAGGAGTGTGAGATTTGATATAGGTAAAGTTTATATGAAAAAAAGAGTGCCAAAAGCTAAAATCTATGTATACCTAATATGCGTTACGAATACTGTCAACCATACGAGTTTAATAGTCTGTCGTTTGATGCAGTCTGAATTGACTTAATCTCGCCTATATATTGTTGGTGGTTTAAAAAAGTGAGTACGGTCGAACTTCGGCTGCTGGGCGACCACTTGTTCATAAATTAATTATAGCTAAAACAAAATTTTATTAAATCGCATGTAGTTATTCCACGAAAAATGTTCTAACCTTGATACTCTTCGACGAACTCTTTTCCGCAACTCGACGACAAAGCGCCTATTATGACGACCACTTAGCCTAGTGGGCAGCGAACCTGCCTACGAAGCTGGAGGTCCCGGGTTCGAATCCCAGGTCGGGTCAGTATTTATATGATGAAAATTGATACTCGTACCGGGTCTTAGTTGTTATATGTATGTGGTGTCTTCGCTTGGTACCCAAAACACAAGCTAATGCTTAGTTTGGAGCCTAGACGTTGTTGTGATTGTATGTGTTATTATTATTATTATTATTATTATTGTTATTATTATTATTATTATTATTATTATTACGCGTAGGTGGGTGGCATCATCTATCCAACCTTATATTATTTAGTCACATCTTATCCCGTAAGCTAGTGGAAAGTTCTGAGGAAAAATTATGTTTTTCCTGTTGTTCTCAACCAAAAAAATTGTAGTCGAAAATTGTCTTTTTTAGAAACTTGACTCATAGATGAATATAGCGGAATAACAAATAACGCGTTAGTCATTCTAATAGGGCAAATAACTAGAAAATATCTAAAATGTGCACCCAAGTTTGTGTGCGTCAAAACACAATTTACAGAGTGAATAAATTTAGGGATTTTTCAAACTAATCACACGTTCGTACGAACGAGTGTCGTTTCTAAGATTTTGTACTCAAAAGCTGTCAACAAAGTCTTATTGCTATACCTACACCGTCTGTCTATCTGTCTGCCTGCTTTTCTGTCTGTCCTACCTTTAAAGTGCCGTATATTGTGAACCGTAACAGATAGCCTGGTGAAATTTGCACAATGTGTGTTAATATGGCAAAAAGTCTAATAATCAATGATAAACGAAAATTAAAATATATAAATACAAACAACTTGTTTTTTAGGTTTTTTTACTATTTTGCTTTATCCTGATAACAGTGACGCGTAGAACAACAAAAGGACAAACAAACGACAGTGACAAAGACGCGTAGAACGTAAACTCTAAATTAAAACAGCAAGTATTAAAAAAACCGGCCAAGTGCGAGCCGAACTCTTGCACGAAGGACTCCGTACTAAAGTACAAAACAAAAAAATACGTTTGTTAATACATACTCCATGAAACTTTCAAGTGTAAACAATGATCTCACAACCACCAATCACCAAAAACATCAAAAAAATAAAAAAACACGTTTCCTGTATAAGGATTTCCTTCATTTTTTACTTTATTGTATTTTTTTATTTGTTGTTATAGCGGCTATTGTAGTACATACTTCGTGAAAATTTTAAGTTTAAATAATGTTCTCACAATCACTAATCACCAAAAAAAATCGAAAAAAACATGTATCTTGAATGGTAACTTCTTTTAATTTTTAACTTTATTTTATTTTTGTAATTTGTTGTTATAGACGCCACAATAATACACGTTCTGAAAAATTTAAGTCTCTACCTATTACAGTTCAGACGATACAGCCCTGCGACAGACAGTAGAGTTCCCGTTGGTACCCTTCATTTATTTATTTATTTATTTCGTAACAATTGTAGTTTACAGTCTAATAAGTCTAACTTCGGGTCGGGTACCTTAAAAAACACCAAATAAATCTCACGTTTTGTTGCGAAGCATTGTTTTCTTTCAAATTAAATATATTTAATTCTTTTTCTTGTGTAAAACTCACTCATCGAAACAAAATGTGAGATTTTAAATTTTTATTGTCTGGCATCCGAAAGGTTTTAACAAGATCCTATTACGAAGCCTACACCGTCTGCCCGTCTGTCCGACTGTCTTCCTTTAAACTTAATAGGTAAACAATCAATGATTTTTTCAATTCATAAGCTATTATTAATACGGTCTTTATGACATGGAAATTTAGGCCTTTTTGATTTACACCAATCACAAACGAGCATTCTGTTTGTAACGCATGCGTAAACCGCGAAAAGCAACTCGCTCGCGCTCTTATTTCCCGCCATTATTACATTTGAATAATTATTTTAATTATTTTAATCGTAAATGTATTGAAAAACATCGTATGATGCTCGTACTCAGTAAGCTGGCTATTATAGTCATTCTGCTATTACATATTCTATACCTAAATCCTGACAATAAAACCAATCGAAAAGTTGTGTCAAATAATAATAATAATAATTCGACAATCTAATCTAGAATTGATAGTTTTTTGCAATGGATAAGAAATGACATAACTTCTTTGCCACTTCAAAGCTTTTTATCAGTCTGAGAACTACAATGTAATATCTTTATCTATAGTAATAATCTTTGATGCAGTAGAATCATTGGAATATAAGCCACAAAGAAAAACGTAGTGCTTAAAAAGCAATTATTATTTTTTGGCTATAACATTGACTATCCGAAAAAATGTTACCAAACTAAATAATTAAGTCGCTAATAGTAGATGTAAGTTACAAGATTGTCCCTTCTGCTATTGGTTATTTGTATGACGAGTGTTTGAATTCTCTAGTAATCGCCCGCGTGCTGATATTTTGTATAATGTATAAGCTATATTTTTCTTCGAAGAAAAATTATATTGATTGCAAATTATAAACTATCGTATACCAAGCATTAACAATACAAAATAAGTAGGTATAAAAAAAACCACAAAGACTTTTTTTCGAAATATTAATTATTGTTTATATTAAGCATTATAATTAGAATTCAAAGGCCATTTTTTTGTTATTACAAATTGAAAAAAAAATTAAATTAAATCAAATATCTTTATTTCCTAGTTATACATCTTAATCACGGACGTAAATTAGATAAATTACGTCGATGATCATAATCTTGAAATACGTCACAACAGTGAATTTATTACTTTGTCGAAGAAGAAAGTCACCAAAAAATAAAAAAATATAAGTATCATTAAATATGTTTATTTATTTAATTTTTTATTAATTAAAAACTTTTATCCATGGGTACTATACGATCTATACTAATTTTTTTTCTCTTTTTCTTTTTTTAATACTTTCCTTTTTCCTTTTTCCCTGGATTTTCCCCTTCAGAACTAGAGTGAGAACCCCTCGGTAAAACACCATAGCATTTTTACCCGACACAGCAAAATAAAAAGAGAATAATATATCTAATAATTGCCTGAAATCTCCTGGAACGCTACCTACACAAAACCTATTTTGTTAAACACGTTACACCTATCGAAATCATCAAATAACTACCAACAGTAGAAATCTGATTACCTATTAGAGTTTTGTCTATATGGAGTAGGTAGTGCCACGTGAGACTTAAAACAGTTTTATATAGCGGACGGGTCGATTTTACCTTCTAAGAAACGATACTCGACACGTCGTCGCGTCGTCTGCTCGTCGGTTGTAGTCGTTTGAATCGAGATTAGTTATGATTAGTTGAATCACATCGTCGAAGTTCTATTTACGTAGACACTATCGCGGCGTTCAAACTGTAAAATGAACTTTTTTATCGTCATCATAATACGCACGTTCGACTGACCAATCGGCCGAGTGGTTACAGACGGTAACTGCGGTTTCAAGAGGAACGGGTTCGATTCCAGTCCGGGACAAATGTTTGTGTGCATATACATTTATATTTGTTCCGTGTCTAGGTGTAAAAAATATCAATATGTATACATTACAAAAAGTTTCTAAGTATGTATGTGTCGTGATAGCCCGAACGCAGCGAACCTGTTTCAAATTTATGAGGGCGTCAGGCCGTGGTTTTAATCCGGACGCGTAAAGTTCCATTCAAACTTTATGGCGGATCGGAATACAACGCTTCATGCATGCTTGCGCAGGTTCAATCATACGCCCCTCGCTCCACTGCGTCCCGCTCCACCTAAAACTGGTTACTGCGACGCGACTTGTGCCTATGTTCACATCCGCCATAAAGGTTGATTGGAACTATACCAATGAGTTTTTCTAACTTAAGTACATTAACTATCACTGACTCCGTACCTCGGAGAGCACGTTAAGCAGTCGGTCCCGGTTGCTGTCAATAGATGGGGCGGTCGTTACAATCCATCGACCCGCACTGGAGCAGCGTGGTGGATTAAAACTCCAAGATCGCTCACCCTGGGGGGAGGCCTAAGCCCCTGCGGTGGGCTGTAATGGACTGATGGAATGTAAAAAGTATGTATATCAGTCGTCTATTACTCCATAATACAAGCATAATACTTGTTTACTTTGAGACTTTATGGTACTGCGATGTGTGGAATGTCAGTCAAAAAAGTAAGTTTTTTTATCATCTTAATCCTCGTCTTCTTTCTTTTGTTCTTTTTAACGTTTTCTTCTTCTTTGCCTTGCAAAATTAAATTAAAGTCACGAAAAATCGCTATAATTTTTATTTTACGTACACCAAAGGCCTAAGCTCTATGCAACTGTTCCCTGAATAATTTTTTCACCCTGCCATCTCTGAGATAAATCGTGATCAAAAGTACCAATAAAATTTTAACATGACCAATTTGAATCCCTATGTTTTTTTATTGAAAGATTTACTTTACTTATAGATAGAGTTACTTTATTAATTTATTTGTTTATTAATTCTCTTTGTTTAAAAATTAATTCATTCTAGGTGATTATTAAGAAAAAAAAAATTTTTATCATAAATTTGTTACAATTTTTTTATATATAATCTAATATATGCAAGTTGCTAAAAATATACCTAACTTCATTTTCTTGCGGTTTTTCTTTTATGTTCTGATTTGTATGAAATTATTTTGAAGCTACGCGATTCATAATTTGAAAAGGTCAAATATATAATGAAATCCGGTGCTGTTTAAAGAGAATACACCGCAATGATTCATATACATTTCCTCGATGATTGTTCATTGATGGCCACACAATGATTTTTCCGAAAACGACGACTTGACGTTCTCTCTTTTATTTATTGTTTTGATTGAACAATAGTGAAATTTCGCAAGTTCGATTCTCGATTTAAATCGAAACATGTGACAGCATTACTGCTAATTTTTAACATCTGTGACCCGTTCCGTTTTTTCACAATAATTGTGACGAAATTAGATAATGAATGCATAGTATAATTGACGCTTTTTACGGAATAGCATGCATAGGCTCCTGAGGGCCAAGTTTGAGTTTTTTACTATTAACTGTGTCGTTTGCGTTTTTTATAATTTATTTGGAAACTCGTATAGCACACCTAGCGGTCGTTTTAGGTAACTACGAGTTTCCATACAATTTACGGAAAACGCATACGGCGCAGTTAATAGTAAAAAAACTCGCACTTGGCCCCCCGTTCGTCCATGGTAGATTTTGTTTAGGTCGATACTAATTTTACTAGCGCAAAGAAAAATTGTTATGACAGCCGAGTGGTGGCGAACTTGCTTCTTGTTTATTAGGTCGTGGTTTGAATCCCAAAAACCGACATGTACCGGTCGCGGCAGTTGTTAAAATCCACCAACCCGCACTGGAGCAGCATGGTGGATTAAGCTCCAAACACCCTCATCCCGCGCGGAATCCTAAGCCCCTACAGTGGGGCATAATGGGCTGATATGGATAGATAGAAAAGTTACTGTCCTGAATGTTAGATGATTTTAGGACTATTAAAATGGGCTTGGACTAAAATTTTAAAGTTGCGCAATTGAAAGGAATAAGGTTATATGACTACCTTTTAAAACATCTATTTATCTATCAAGTTATTTAAGAAAATTCATCTGATGATGAAACTGTCCTTGTGACGTCATCTGGACAGTAGAGCTTATTCCGCTGCTTTCCACGGTAAAAACAAAAGCCAAAAAGTAAAAATAAAATATTTAGTTTAGTCTATTTCAAATAATAAGTATAATACATAATAATAATAAATAGACCTTCCCTTTATGTGAATATAGTGCGTTAATGTAAATGAAACTGTAGTCCTCATGAATCAATCAATTTATTATTATTTAGTCTTCGATGAAGCAAACAGTAAACATCTGTCCAGATGACGTCACAACGATATTTTATTAACCAAATTGTAAAAAAAAAATAATAAAAATTGCCTATTATTTTTTTATGTCGAGTAAAATGTGTAAATCTATTTATATTTCCGGAAAAAGGTATAATATGTTAAAAAATTTGCTGCAAGCCCATTGGTGCGTGTTGTCACAATATTATATCTGTTATTGCGGTACTGTTTAAGAGTAAACTACAAGGTCTTCGAATACAGTATCTATAAAAATAGTGACATATTCTAGGTCTGCCAGTGTTTATATATGAAAATGTAGTTTATACAATTTTGAAAAGATATGAACAATTATTTCCGGCGGTCATCGTTACAAAAGATACATACGTGGGGTACGCCGAAATAATAGGTAACTCAATTATTTTTTCTTGGTTTCCTAAGTTACAATTCAGGCACTCGCATCCGATAAAATCACTCATGACAAAAAAAATTTTTTTTTTATTTATTTATCAAGGGTCTTCAAAGCGCTGACCACGTGATAAATTTTCATTCTAGAAAATACGCATGTAATACAATTAAACCAGACTTGAAACAGAGCGCAAAGAACTGAAACAAAAATACACTAACGTAAAACCAACAGCCTTCGTTTTGCTTTCGTATGTATTTATAACAAAACAATAGTTATTATCATGCGTATCTGTCACTTTTGTTATTCTATTGTAGATATAATGACACGATGTTCCATCATATCAGCCCATTATGCGCCCCTGCGGGAGTTTAGGCCTCCCCTCGGGATGAGGGTGCTTGGAGTTTAATCCACCACGCTGCTCCGTTGCGGGTAAAAACTCATAAGTACATGCCGGTTTCTGGAATCACAAACTTCTAAACAAGATGCAGGTTCGCCACCATTCGGCTATCACGACACTATAATTGCATATATGTTATTGTTTAAAATTATTTGGACTGCCAATTTTTATTTTTTATTTTTCATGTAGTTAACATATTGACTTGTAGATAAAAGCATGTTGTGACATCGAATCGATCTTTAAGACACTGCGTGTACTAAAGTTACCGTAGAGCACAGACCAGTCAACCTATAGACCACGCTTTAATAAACGTCAGTATGAAAACGAAATCGCCAAAAAGTGGCGGGGTGCGGGGAGAAGTCGGCTAGTTTTCATTGGCTCGTTCAAAATTGACAATTTAATGGCTTCCTACCTGCTTACAACTGACGGCTCACTAGTGACATAGTTATGTAGTGTCACTACATAGCCTTGGCGAATGCTACTCCCTGTCAAAGCGTGGTCTATAAGGTTGACTTGTCTGTGCCGTAGAGTAAATTAATTTGACAGCAGGGTTTGGTTTTGATAGAGTCATGAATGTCAAGTTCACAGTACCGAAGTGACATTTCTGACTGACCAGTTGGCCGAGTGGTTTAGGGACCCTAACTGCGGAGCCGAGGGTTACGGGTTCGATCCCCGCCCGGGACAAATGTTTGTGGGCATTAACATGTCTATTTACATTAAATTAAATAGGCGACACAAATGGAAAGAAGCGGTGCGGTGAGGCAGAGGACGTTTCCCGAGATCGCTACTCACTAAGCAGACAAAAAAGGTTTAGTTAATTAAAAAAAAAAGTATTAAGACCACAGACGCTTACATGTGTCTAATAGATTTGATATATATGAGAAGCAAAGAACAAAAAAGATATTTGTTTATATATTAGTTTGTTTTCGACGTCGTCCCTACAGTGTGTCTAGCGCTAAATATTCGTAAACCGGCGTTAGTATCGAAGATGACTTACTTACTCGGGGCCGCGCGCTCCAAGTACTTTGGAAAAGGTAACAAAGCTCTTAAAAATTGTGCTTGAACTTGAAAACAGACAACTTGTACCTATTGCCTCATATCTTCATGTTATTTTAATAATTTTAATTATTTACTAAAGTTTTATATGAATTATGAATTGAAACCATTTGAAACTCCTTTCGAGTCGCCTTAATTTACGTGCCTAAACGTATGCTCTCCTAGTCATATTTTATTGCATACAATCGATAATTTTCCAAAAAAAAAACGTTCTGATACAACTTCATCTAAAATTATTCTAGAATATATTTATCCGCCTTTATAGCATCCACTATAGTTAAACGTCTTTAGGTGATCCCAATGATCTAGCTTCAATACCTCTTTGATTAGCAAAGACAAACTAATATGTAAAAATGTATATTCCAATTAAAAATTCGCGATAACTTAGGTGAACTTTTTATGATAACAGAGTGTAATTATTTATCTACTATCAACATGCGCCGACTTTGTCTGGGATCGATGCGGGCATTAGTAAAATATTGTGTAAGGCCGCGGGCTCGATTCCCGTCCGCGACAAATGTTTGTGTGTGTGAACATGTCTATTTATTCCATGGCCATTATATGTCTATTTATTCATATTAGCGGGTGTATTATTTAAAAAAAATATTCAAGTACATATATCAGTTTTTCTAGGGCCTATAATACAAGTTTTGCTTAGTTTAGGACTAGGTGGCGCTGTGTGGAATATCCCAGATATTATTATTATTTAAAAAAATCACATGTCGACGAAATTGACAATGTAGGAAAGCTAAATTTTTAGCACTTTTAATTCTTTCGATTAAACGGTGAGCCGAGGCATCAAAAACCCACATCAACTTAGTCTATCCCTCTGGCCTATTGCCCAGTTTTTCCATAATATTTTTCCACTACATAAACCTATTGGTTTTTAATCATAGACCAGTGGTTTTTCTCTCGCACTCCATGAGTACGCTCCAAAATGCGTGGAGTAAAACCACGTGTGTGATTCAAAACAAAATTCAGGTCCGAACACCACCAGGACCGTGTTCAACCCTGAAAAGCGAATGTCCCACAAGTCGCGCCTGAGTCCGCATACTTATCGTGAAGTTTGGAGCGCCTACAGTTTGATCCGCAGGATTGTTGCGTTTTAGGAGTTAGAAAAAAGACACACACCAATGGGTACACACCAGCTACCTAGAGTATGTATGAGTGGTAAGACGGTAAGCGCAGAAGAGGGCTTCAAGTTTTATTTTATAAGTTGTATGACATTAAAGTATTTCATGGCGCCGAAAATATTTGAGTTGCAATGTTTGATTGTCTACTAATAAATAGAAAATTGGCTTGCAATGCTTTGTTGATATATTTGTGTGGAAAGGAATATGAAAAGATTCACACGGACGCGGCTCAAACTATCGAGTGCACTATATTGACTTATAAACTATCTTTTGCCTTAGCTTGCAACTGTTACACAATGAAGTACTGTTTCTACGAGTTTTATAGCAGAGGGCCAAGTGCGAGTTCTTTTACTATTAACTGTGTAGTTTGCGTTTTCCGTAATTTGTATGGAAACTCGTAGTTACCTAAAACGACCGCTAGATGTGCTGTACGAGTTTCCATACAAATTATAAAAAACGCAAACTACATACATAGTTAATAGTAAAAAACTCACACTTGGCCCTCAGAAGTACCCCCGCTTAGCTTTTAATTGCAGAATCTGATTCGAACGCTACTCGAATCACGTTTAAAAATTACAATTCTAACCTATTGTTAATTCCGTGGTTCAATTGTTGTGTTGCATGATTGTCATACAAAATTTATCCAAGTTAAGAGATAAGAGACATTTTTAAAAACAGACTTCATTTATAGTTGAAATGTGACAAACTACAGACTAATATTAATATTAACTAATTAATACCTATAATAATTTTAATACCTGGGACATGCTACACAGCGCCATCTAGTTCAAAACTTAGCAAAACTTATATTATGGGTACGAGACAACTGATATACATATCTACTTAAATATTCTTTACGTATAATATAAACATTTTAAACCTAGATACGAAACAAATAGACATGCACACAAATATTTGTCTCGGGCGGGAATTGAACCCGTGACCCTTGGCTCCAAAGTTAGGATCTCTAACCACTTAGCCAATCGATGGGTCAGTCTTGAAATTGTTTGCCACAGCCTAGTCTTAGCAATTGTCAACAAAGCAATGATTTTTGTAGCCTCAGCAGAAACGTGATCGCACCTGTAAGCTAGGTATATTTTATTATTTAAAATAATATTATAGAAAACGTTCATCATCATCATTTCAGCCTTTACCTGTCCACTGCTGAACATAAGCCTCCTCCATGGCACGCCACGCGACGCGATCCTCCGCTTGCTGCATCCAACGGCGACCTGCCGCCTTCTTCAGGTCATCGGTCCATCGAGTCGGGGGCGCCCGACTCTACGCTTTCCCGTGCGTGGTCTTCACCCGAAGACTTTCTTGCCCCATCGATTGTCGGTTTTACATATGTGGCTTCCCCACTGCCACTTCAGCTTGCTGATTCTTAGATCTATGTCGGTGACTCTGGTTCTTCTGCGGATGTCCTCGTTTCAGAGTATAGTTCTTTCCATCACTCTGAAATTGAAAACGATACTAAAGTGTGATCAAAATGTCAGTGATTAATTGTAGAAAAACCATGGACGTACAAAAAAAAAGTACCCCTACATTTTGAATGCAGTCAGTCACATTTTGAACATCTTATGAAAAATTAAACAATTTGGAAAAAAACCGGCGCATTTAGGTTTTTTTTTATGATGTGTAGAAATATTTAAAAATAAAAACGTATGAACCTAGTGTTTGCTAATCCGAATATCATATTTTTTTACGCCAATCGGTTAAGGTTTAATGGGATGCATACGTTAACACCGTTTGTATGGAAAAATTTGCCATTACATACACCCCTTAAATTGTTAAATTTTATTCTAATGCCACCAGCTCATGCATACATCAAATGAAAAAAAAATTTCGGGAACAAATATTCATTGAATGCACATATGGTAGACTATATTCGTGACGTATGGTACAAGGTCGAATTTTAAGACATATATACCTACGTATAGACATTGTTGCGAATCTAACATTTGATTAAATGTGTAATGATATAACAATAGCTCTGAAACAACTGTGCAACGCGGCCAAATCAATATTTGCCATAGCGAAAAACGTTTCTAGCTATATGGCCCAAGAAAATTCGTATATTTTCATTGTATTATATAGCGTTATATATACCTATATATCCTCAAACCAAACTGCCCTATTTAAACAATCATTTGAAGTTCTATTTACGACGCATAATCTCTGAGAATATTTTTTTCCCATTCCACCAGCCAAATATGCCCCACTGCAGGAGCTTAGGCATGCCTTAAGGGTGATGAGGGGAATTATTTTTACTGTAATATAAATTTAAAAATAGTAAATCCTTATTTAATAAAATGTTAAGCTCGTTAAGCAATAACATAGTGAAAGAAAGGTAATAATATAATAACCTGAAAAAAACTTAAAGCACCAAAGTACACTTGGGTGTATATTTTTGTAGTTACGCTGCGATATCTTGACGTACATCTATGCGAGCGGGCCGCTGTCTCTAAGTAGTTAATATATAATTACACGAAACATAACTGACCACGGAATGGTTTTATCTACTGCATTAGAGTGGGGTGACATTGGTGCCAGATAGCCTCTTTATCTGGCGTTTTTTTTTTAGCGAATACGAATTTTTATCGAAGACCTAGGCACCTATCTTATCGTAGACTGTGGACGATTGTTCAACAACTCCGCTGAGCTACTTTTCTAGGTTTTTTTTTCCTGATGCTATACGAACGCGTTATATTATACGAAGGCAATAGTACAATTGAAGCATTGAAATCAAATAACGTTGAAAGGTCATGTGAGATTGGCAAGCGTAACCCTCATATAGTAGCAGATGCTCCTATTGGAACGGAAACGGGGTTACGTGATTGGCTGTATACCGGGTGCTCATCTGAACGTAGACTAAACTTATAGAGTGTGTACAGCTTACCGAACTAAACAAAAAGTTTCAAGTGAGCAAATGGCGCAAACTAACGGTTACCGAGAAAAACATGTAAGCTCTACACGCTCCATAAGTTCGGACTACGTTCAGCCGATCACCAGGTATTTGCAATCATTTGATTTCAGAAAAATCCCTAAAAAATTTGTGAAGTGAAGATAATTAAATACGATACATTTAATCATCCCTAATTCTCAATATAATCATTGGTTATGTCTATGCAGCAAGATATGTCTTATCTGTCATCTGTGTGATGTGATTTTGACAGCTCATGCAACAGTTGACAGTAGAATGCAGTGACGTACGGTGTCCTATAAAATCGATCAAGTGCGAAACGTACTTGCGCACCGAGGGTTCCGTACTATGACACAAATACATTATATTAATCCACTAGCCCGCACTGAAGCAGCGTGGTGGATTAAGCTACAAGAACCTCATCCCTAAGGGAGGCCTAAGCCCCTGCAGTGGCGCATAAAGGTCTGATAATTACATGGACATAATATATTTGTGTTATGTTTTTATTTATTGCGTTTTGATTTGTTCGTTTTGGTCACAGCGTACAGCGTTTTCAGCATTTATTATTCAAATACAGTGTAACGTACATAATACACAAAAATTTTAAAATCCTAATTAGTTTAAATTCACAATATTGACAAATCTTGTATGTGTATTTTTAACCGACGAAAAAAAAGGGAGGAGGTTCTCAATTCGACGCGTAGGTAATTTTTTTTTATGTATGACCAGGCATAACTTTTTGCAGTGTAGTCCGATTTTGATAATTCTTTTTTTATTAGAAAGGGTATATATTCTGTAAATGATCCGATACAAATTGAAAAAAAAAAATCCAACCCTAAGGGTAGGAATACAGGGGATAATTGATTGTTCACTCACTGATTGTAATGTATGACCATGCATGAAGGTAACTAATTTAAAAGTAATCAAAAATTATGTATAGATATTATGTAAATTATATAAAGTATGCATAGTCAGTAGATTATAGCCACAAAAAATTATAAAATAAAAACTTTTCAACAAAAAACTTAAACCGCCGAAAAAACTAAAAACAAGAAATATTAAACGTTTCGTATTATTTAACTTTAACAACTAAGTTCTTGTACTAATGTACTTATATCTACCTAAGTAATTATGAGTCGGCATCAAACAATCAATGAACTGAATTACAAAGAATTTAAAGACTAAAATTTAAAGACTCTGTGAAACTTGAAAGCTTATTTGGCACCAAGTAAAAATTCATCATCATCATCATCAGCCCATTTTTACCCCACTGCAGCGGCTTAGGCCTCCCCCAAGGTGAGGAGGGGGGCTTGGAGCTTAAGTCCACCACGCTGCTCCACTGCGGGTTGGGAACTGTAACGACCGCCATCTATTGACAGCGTCCGGGACCGACTGCTTAACGTGCCCTCCGAAGCACGGTGTCAGTGATATTGTGTACTTAAGTCAGAAAAACTCATTGGTACACGCCCGGATTTGAACCATGGCCCGATGGGGCCAAATTTAAGACAGGCTCGTTGCGCTCTGGGCTTACTTAGGGGGGGGAGTAAAAATTACTTAGGTATAAGTACATTAATTTAAGAACTTAGTTTCAAAGGTTAAATAATAAAGAAGGTTTATTATTTTTTGCTTTTTAGTTTTTTCGGCTGTTTAATTTTTTTGAACAAATTAAATATTGAAAAAAAAATTTTATACTACACCTGCTCGGAAAACGCTCTAATACTCTTTACATAAAAAGGCGGAAATTCCTTCTTTATTCCCATGGGAGAGTATAATGTACAAAAATCCATTACTCCCGCCAGCAGTGGGAGGAATGTTGTATGAAAATCAATCTTTTATATGAAGACGCAAAACAATGCTGGCCACATTTTATTCTGAATAGAAATTTTAAAAAAAAAAGGTAACTATCGTCAGAGCCGTCAAACTGTCTCAATCTATATGAAAAAGCGAACAGATTTCTTTTAGTGATTTATAAATTGTTTAATTACATAATAATTTTATTAAATATGCTCTAAAAGCGTTAGTGACGATTTGTTGACTATAATAGAATTCAAAGAAGCTGCTTAAGCCATTATTGACATCTTGTCAGAAACGGGGAAAAGCTTTGCTATAATTTTTAATGATTGCAGTAATTTTAATATTAATTTTAATTCATAAACATTTTTTTTTTGTTTCATTTTCTCCTCGTCGTTGACAGTATATAATATTATATACCGTGAACGACAAGGAAAAAGAAATACTTTCAGCGAGTTAAAATGTATTCAAAAGCCTCTCTAATCTTAAATAATACAATTCAAAGACTTGAAATAAAATTATACAAAATTTAAGTTCTTTACAATATAATTTGTTCTCGAAAAACTTCCATATTAAAAACAATGAACGCTTTGTTTTTCTATCAATCAAAAAAATTTGTGTACACGCTTATCAACCACGTCACACTAAAACCATTTTGCGACGCAATTTTTGATATGAAACATCTATTGGCGAGGGTATAAAACTGTGTGTTGACGTAGCGACGCATGCCGTGGCGACGCGTCGCCACGCTATTAATTTAAATGAAAAAGAACCTCATGTCTTTAGAGTAGGGTATCAATTCCTGAGCTCCTTTTATTTATTTATTTAAAGTATTTTTTATTAAGTAAATTATTAAATATTACGTTTTGTTTTTTTTTATTTGCATTAATGTCGAATCAACTGACCGACTGCCGGCCAGTAATTAAATGTAAGCATAATATTATGCCCCTCTCACCCCGCGCATCGTACGCGGAGCTATAGTGGGGCGCGCAGTCGTTAAATAGACTGTCTACATATTACTTATGTCACAGATTAAAAGAATTGAGTTGTCGCAACTAGAAATATTTTTTTAAATTTTTGTATACAATGAAAATAAATGTTTATTAAATAAAAGTCATCGATTTTTTTTTTTAAATCGTAATATTTAATTTTTTATTATGCCATATTTACTTCCTCTCGTAATTTTGACTTTTATGCATATTACTTGAACAAACTCGATGTTCCACATCTGCCAGGCGTCCGGTGTTTATTTATTAAGCTCATCTAATAGTGTAAAAAGATTAATTAGTCTGTTAGATTAATCTAATGTTCTATCAATTACCCAATAAGCAAATTTATATTACAGTCATTTTATTTTATTTTATTATTTTAGCCCATACTTCCTGGGCCGTGCGTTATCGTATCCGAAATCATTCGTTACTGTAAACATACGAAATTTGTTATAATACAAACTTATTAGATACGCAATAATGACATATCTCTAATATCCTAATTAATTTATCATTAACTTCATTAATTTGTAAAATCGAGTTATTTTTAGTGTAAACTGTTTTTAAAAATCGTTTTAAACAATTTAAACATAAAAAAAAATGAGCCGAACAATATTCGGAATTTATACAATGTAATTTTACACAAAATGACAATGCAAGTAATGTCAGTAAACTTGACTAATTCAGTACAGATTGAACAAAATTTTGAAATTAATACTCGTATGTTCTAATAATGATTAGTAATCAAAGAGGTATGGCACGGGTAAAGACTGTATGCGGTGATGATGGTTAAGGGACTTCTGAAATAACTGTGTCGCTTCTCCCATGGGACTATTGGAGCTAGATAGTCCGAGTTGTCCAATCATGGTACAACACATAGGACTAGTGGAATACACTGGATAATCGTACACACGCGTTCTGAGAAAGATGTACCATTTTCAATACTCATTACAAAAACCAGTACTGATTGTATACCTACCTACCATATTTCTGAACACTTGTCTTCATATAAAAAAAAATTGAAGTGGTCGCTAAACTAAAAGTGTTTCATTTGGCGAGGCCAATTTAAAGTTTCCGTAACGGTAACGAAGGCACGGACATCTTGTATACTGACGATTATAAATTAAACATGGACCTAAAGCATCCTGTACCTGACTGCATTAGGGATGCAACAGTGAGCTTTGAATTAATTCAATAGAGGAGTAATGCTGACCGTTTAGTTCGAGAACCAAAATTATCACATTTGAGCCATAGGATGAGGAAGGTAGACCGGCAGGACGAGTAACGCTCACACGATTGGTTGCCCAGATGATCTTCGGCCCTTGTCTCTAGTCTGCTAGCAAAGTTCTTGGAGCGCGCACCCCGAGTAAGTCATCTTCGGTACTAACGCCGGTTTATGTATATTTAACGTGAGACACACGTGTAGGGATGTCGACATCACATAGCTACGTACAAATATCTTTTTTTTCGTAGCTTTGCATATATATCAAATCTATTAGACACATGTAAACTTCTGTTATATTTTTATAACTTTTTTTTTAAATTAACTAAACCTTTTTTGCCTACTCTCTCGACACTCGCCGTAGTGATCGCTGGGCAGCGTCCTCTGCACCACCGCACCGCTTTTTCCCACTTGTGTCGCCTATTTATTGCAAAGATGCTCTACTTATAGAATTTTAACTTATTTTGCTGCTACATTTATAGTTCGGTGGGGACGTAAGGACCGTACGAAGCGGAAGTTTATAGTCTCTATACCTACATCTTCAGGAAAAAAACTAACGTACGTGTGATTATATAGTTAATAGTTGCGTCAACACTAGATTTTTTCTCGAGAAGCCTGGCATCCGGCGCGTTCAGAAATACGAGACGCATTGTACTAGTCCACGCGTACTATCAACACATCGCTTGTTTGTGAAACGAAAGTGAAATATGCATTAGAGACGTCATACTGTGTAATCTATAGTATAAACTAGTTTATGACTTGACTTCGCTTGGAATAACTGCGGCCAAGATACCACGAGCCAATGACATGTGTCAGCAATGGGGAGGGTCGAGCCAGAAAACTATTAAATAGTCGAGCCTACGAACTCAGTAAACAACTATTCCCGAAACAAACTCGTCCTAATGGGACGACCCACGACCCTGCTATCCTCACGCGGGCCAAAGAAAGATTTGTACGTGCATAACATCGAGCTGTAAATTAATTCGATAGAGGAGTAATGCTGGACGTTTAGTTCGAGAGCTTATAGTTTTTTATTTATTTATTTATTATATTTTACGGCTCAAGTTATCACATTTGAGCCATAAAATGAGAAGAGAAAAGGGCGGGACACGCGTATACGGCCCACGCGATAGTTTACTTAGACATTGTGTTGTGTCTAGGTTTTTATGTATTACATGTCGCAACTAATTTCATTGCATTTAATGAAAGGCGGATACCGACAAAAAATTGAAGCAAATAAGTGCTAGCTGCTTTGTACGAACTGTACGACGATATTGATAATTTTATTCCAAAAGTTTTCCAATTCCATCAGCTCATTGTACCTCACTGCAGGGGCTTAGACCTCCCCCCAGGGTGAAGGGGGCTTGGAGCTTAAATCAACCACGCTGCTCCAGTTCGGGTTGGCAGATGGTAACGACTGCCATCTATTGACAGCAATCAGGACCGACTGCTTAACATACTCTCCAAGGCACCGAGTCAGTGATAGTTATGTACTCATATCAGAAAAACGCATTGGTACACGCCCGTATTCAAACCACGCCCTCACGGCCTTTTTTTTACTTTTATTTTTTTTCAAAATTATAAAAATTTGAAACATGTTCGCTGCGCTTGAGCTATCACCACATTCGAAAAGTTTTAATAATAACTTATTTTAAAAACTATAAATTCTGAGTTACGCAATAGAGTAGCATAAAGTTTTGTTGGCAATTCTGCGCGTGCGTTAAAATTTATTAAAAATTAACTATTGGACTGCTCTGGACTACTGTGATATTATGATAATATTTTTTATTAACAATTCAAAAAGAATAGAAAAGAAAAAATAACATGTAATGAATTTTATGCGTTATGTACCTATACTTACCTATACTTAAATAATTAAGTAAAAAACGAACAGACAAAACAATTTATATAATACATACTAATATAAATAGAATAACTTGTCTAGAATGAGTTATAACGGTTGGGAATGTAAATAAGTATTCTGCTCGTATTTAAGAAACACAAATATAAATCTAAATCATTAATTATTAGGCGTTAAATGGATAAAAAATATATCCATTGAAAAAGCGACAAAGATGGATCACTATAAATGGTTGCAGAGGGGATGATATAAAAAGGTAATTTCGAAAAATGGGGACCTCGTAGCCTCTTTTCAAACGCTCTCAAAAGATTTTTAGTACGGTGTTGTTGCTATGAATGTTCGACATTTTAAACTGTAATTTTTTAATAGGTGTAACTAGTTTTTGGCTTATCGTTTTTTTATTGGGCTAGGGGTACAGTCGCTTATGTTCAAATTGGGATATAAAAATAAATAATTGAAAAAAAAAATTAAGCTATAAAATGTAAATATAATACTATAAATTTTACATAACAAAACATTATGAATTAAAATCAAAATAATTTTTTTTTATTCGATATATGATGGGTACACCATAGAAAATCGATTTTTTTTGTTTTACCCTTGCGATGGGAAAGCGGATTAACTCTACAGTTTCCGCGTGCGCGAGCGCGCGCGGTATGTGGGAGTTGCACCCACTAAACAACCGCCTGAAGCACAATAATGACGCGTGTCGTTAGCCCGAAAGCTCTAACGACTTCATCGGATTTATGATCTTCATCGGGCATTTTATGCCCTATATGTTAAAATCGTGATAGCCTGGACACAGGAACCTGTTTGAAATCTATAAGGCCATGGGGCCGTGGTTCGAATCCGGGCGTGTACAAATGAGTTTTTTCTGACTTAAGTACATTAACTATCACTGACTCTGTGCCTCGGAGAGCACGTTAAGCAGTCGGTCGCGTATGTTGTCAATAGATGGCGGTCATTACAATCCGCCAACTCGCATTGGAGCAGCGTGGTGGACTAATCTCCTGCAGTGGGCTATAAAAAAAGCTGATGGAATGGAATGGAAATGCTCTATATGTTAAAATCCATCAAACCGTTTAAGCTACAAACCACGCCATAGAGATAAACATACAAAAATAATATAATTGATATTTGACATGATTTGATTTATTTTTTTATTTCTATGGAATTATATTCCTACCGAGGGAAAAAAAAATCATCCTCACTTTCCATGTATAGGCATAGAAAGCTACTTTAAATTATTTACATTACAGTTCTGTATACGTACTCTTAGAGTACGAACAAGTATTTTTCATACCATAAGTTTATTTAATACAATTTAAACGAAAACTTAAACAAATTAAGACGATTTAAAAGAAAACAGTTGTACAATATTATATGTGCTAGGTTTTATTAGTATTATTATTATATCACAAAACAAAAATAAACAAAATCTATTGGATAACACAAGGTTAAACAATACAGCTGATTTTAATACAAAATTAATTATCCAAAAATTACAAAAAATTCACTTTGTTGTATTTATTTTACCATCTTAATCAGTTAGTGTATTAAAGAATTTTCGTGAAATTCATTAAATATATCTTTTTCAACACAGTTATAATTTTGGTTTTCAAAAAAACTCGCTCCCACGTTCATATTTAAATCGAAAATTATGAGCATTAAAAGCCAAAATTAAAGCCATTTTTTGGTTAAAAAGATAATATTTTTGTAAATTTAACGACAATTTTACAATGCATTTTACGTATTATTTTTGACGTATGGTTTCTTACTTCTAGCCAAATAAATTTTTTTATTAAAATCAGCATTGTCTTTCAACCTTCATGTTAACGTTTTATGATTTGCCAAAATCTCACCAGCACTGTCATACTATATATTAAAGTTAAAAAAGATTCAATTTGTGTTGTAGAGATGCACTTAAGACGCGCACATAAATACACGCGTTTATAAATATACGCCATTTTTTTTCTATATCTTTCCACGTGCAAGTATCAAAAACTTTTCGTGCTTTGCGCTTTTTCCAGTAAAAGTGGGAAGTAAATGGTCGTCATGGCTACCTGGTAACACGGCAACAGCCCTTACGTAGAATTTATATTAAACCTATGCTGAAAGGAAAATCGGAATAGGTAAACAGGAAAAATTTACAAAATAATTAAATTATTAAGAGTTCGCCGAAATCCGGAGCTGAAAATTCGAAGTAATCTTCATTGTGTTGTTACGGAGACCTCGTGGAGCTTCCGTATAATTTTTTCACGTAAATTAAATTAAGTGAAAATAGCTAGAAAGAAAAAAACAAGTGGACTGCGAATCGCTTTTTTTACATCTACGCATTAAGATGTTTTGATTTCTCGTTAGTTTACTAAATGTGTTACGTATACATATACTCTTTTCAATACATTTGCTATTAATACGGTCTTCATGACATCGAAACTTGTACCGTAATGTTGCATTTTACAGTACTAGGCCTTTTTACTTTACACCAATCACAAACGAAGGGTTGCTAAAAGCAACCCGCTCGCGCCCTAGTACTCGCCATAATTAAATTTGAAGTATCTACCTAATTTTAATCGCAAATGTATTGAAAAACGTCGTATGATGCTCGTACTCAGTAAGCTGGCTATTATTGTCGCTATTTATTATAAGCACTCAGTTTCGCCTCATGCCTATACATATAAACACTTCGACTATAATATACAGCTTACCGTACTTGCATCATTATGTACCATTACAGTACCCAGCGGTAAATTATGAATATACGAATTCTAGAAAGCGGCTAAGTAAAATAAGTATAAAAATGGAAATATATGTAATCTTATACTTTTTTATTTAAATAAAAAACCCCATTGTTTGACAATATTGTAATTGAATAAAAAATTATAAAAAAAAATTATTACCTAAAGTTGCATTTTTAAACTTGTATTTATTCAGCCGCTTTCTAGAATTCGTGCGCATAACTTACGACCGGGCAGATTACTGTCTTATCATAATCACAAAAATGTATTGAAAATCTAGAATCTGTCTAGTTTGTTTGACAGTATTAGGAAAATTCTTACGAATTCGAAGCAAGATATACAGTACGTGCAACCGATTTGTACGTGAAGTACGATGCTGAAAGCCCGCCTTACTTCTCACCGTAACGCTTCTCTGTAATGTTATCACGACGTTTTAGCATTAGAAATGCTTTTTCGATCGCGTTAGTAGAGTGACCGTTTTCAAGAAAAGTGCGACCGGGAGCTATTTTTCAATTATTAAAATAGAGAAATGAAAATAATATCCAAATAAGCATTACTAAAAGTACTGCAATACAGTAAAAAAAAATTGTATATGTATGTATATATTTTAATTAAAAAACGCCATTTTTTGAGCTTTTCTTTTGGGACTTTCTTCAAAGAATCTTAAACTTCTCAAAAACGGAACGATATCCTAGAATAATATAATAATAAAAGGTAATAGAAAGGTATCCGAGATAATTTAAAGAGCTTCAAAATTATACCATTCTAGTTTCGATACGATTGTAATTAAGGATACATTTTTCCCCCTTTCGGAGACACCTTTTTGGTGACTTCACATATTTCCTTTAGAATCTGGTCATTTGTCATATCGAAGCGACTGTTGTAGATATCGATTCTTGTGATCCGGCGGTAAAAGCGTCTTGACTTTCAATAAATGTGTGTGCATCTTGTATTGAATAAAAAATTTTGAATCTTGCACTCAATATCTGAGAGATTTCACTCACTTTTATCCAGTTCGATTACGCAAAGCTTGTTTGGTTGTGAAATGCGAAAACAGAAAATTAGAAAAGCCTTGTTACATTTTAAAATATTGTGAAAACTACTCTACAATTGTTTCATTAGCTTGTTTATTTCCACAATACTGTATTTGTTATGGAAATGTCAGCGTGTAATCGAAAACTGTTTATTATTGTGTTACGTAATATTGTTACGCGTCTACATCTTTTAAGGGTTTAAGGGTCCACCGAACTATAACCCAACCCCCCGTTTGTCTATAAGTGGTTTCCATTCAAGAACGTTTTCACCGCAGCGCAGCGGTGGTAGGTTTTGCGGCATGTGCCTCGCCCACTGCCACTTCAGCTAACTGATATAACATAATACATGAAACATCACAAACAGCGCCATCTAGTCCGAAAGTAAGCAAGTATTATGATTGTGTTATGGGTCACTAGACAACTGATATACTTATTCAAATATTCTTTATAATATATACATATCTAAATATTTTACACCCAGACACGGAATAAATAGACATTTTCATGCATACAAACATTTATCCCAGGCGGGAATCTAACCCGCGACCCTTGCTTCCGCTGTTAGGGTCTCTAACCACTCAGTTGTTTGATTGATAGTGACATAATTGTTTTCGAGCTTTATTCAAACTACATTTCTTGTACTCTAGTGAAACTTGAACAATGTATACTGCGTGAGTTGGACTTATTCTACGATTCGTGAGGGGTCGATTGTCCAAAACAAGAGTTAGACGAAAAATTTACTAAGTACTTGTTCGAAAGTTTTTCGTTTTTTTTATGTTCTATGAAAACGCACAGTAAATCCTGAAATTTTTGACAAGTAAAACTTTAGTGAAAACCTCAAATACGTTTGTACAAAATGAAAGTTTACAAAACGAAAAGTTTGAAAACAAAGTTATTTTTTCCTGTGTTCTCATAGGAAAGCGTCAAGTTTAATTTTTTTAATTTGTTGTTTTTATTTTTATGGTTTCTCATTAAATATAAAAAGTGACTTGTATCCAATGCTTACGAACGGAATTGTACGTGACGACTGCAAGAAACCCGACGGCTTGACCGTCGTTCCCTGGAAACAGGGGAGGTCGCTGGTGTGGGACGCCACTTGTGTTGATACGCTGGCGGCCGTCCCACATCCAAGCGATCTCAGCAGTCGTTGGCGCGGCCGCTGCTGACAATATCAAACGGCGCAAATATGCTGCCTTAGGAAGTTTTTACATATTTGTGCCGTTTGAGGTCGAGACGATGGGGCCGTGTGGGCCTGAGGCGCGTCAGTTTTTTCACGATGCATCGGCCCACCTGATCGACCGGCGCCTCGGGTGATCGAGTGACTCGGGCTGGTGCTTTAGGTATTGTCATACAGCTAGGTAATGCCGCCAAACTTTAGGGTACTTTGCCGCATGGCACTGATTTAGATGATATTTTTTATTTGTAGGAATTTTTAGTTTTTATTTACTTTTTAATTTAGTATAAGCTTTTATATTTAATTAGGTATTAATGTTTATTTATGTGAAAAAATATCCTTAAGCTTCGAGTGGTATTGTTTTAATCAGTCTTGTATTTATTTCTTCCAACCGCCACTGCGCACGTCAATTATAACCTAGCAATTAGGTGATATTTTTATCTAGGTCTTTTGACACCGCATCTCAATATTGAGATATAAATAATCAAAGATAACTGGTGTTTGTAATACATGGTGTTTGTAACGACGATTTCAAAGGATCTGGAGTAATATACGGCTTGGAATAGGGCACTGGCCGGCAAACGATTAATTGTAATATTAATTAATAAATAATAAAAATAAAAAATATTGTTATAATTATATAAACTAGGCCGTGTAGTGCAATAACTCAAGTAGATAATGTTAGAATATAAAAAATGCAAAGTCGTTCGCGTGACGTTTTATCTTGAGCGACCCGATTTTTTAATCGTACACTTTGTCGTAAATAAATGTTATTTATTACGAATTACTATTTCAATAATAACAATTATTATTAAATGGGCGTTTGATCGTAATATCTGTTTCTACTGTTTGAGTTTTTCTTTTGAATTCAATCTAACGAAAGAAAGAATTTATACTACAACTAATTGTCCGCTACTTTGCCTGCGTGATATAGTATTTACATGATTTAGTTTTTGGTTCTCACCATGTCCTCAAAAATAATTGAAAAAATCGTTCCCTCTCCAGTCTTTAGGTTAGAAAGCGTGATAATAGTACATTATGATGGAAGTACGTTAACCTGGGTATTATAGTCGAGGTAAAGTATATAATAATAAACCGATGACTATAATAGCCAGCTTACTGAGTACGAGAATCATACGACGTTTTCAATATATTTGCGATTAAAATTAGGTAGATACTTCAAATGTAATAATGGTCGGAGCTAAGGGCGGGAGCGAGCTGCTTTTCGCGGTTTACGCATGCGTTACAAACAGAATGCTCGTTTGTGGTTGGTGTAAAGTAAAAAGGCGTAGTACTGTAAAATACAACATTATGATTCAAGTTTCGATGTCATAAAGACCGTATTATAGCAAATGTATTGAAAATTGTATCTTAAAGTAAACCCTGAGATACAACTAATAAATAAATAAAGCTTGAGTAGCTTTTGAGTTTATCGTGTTCATACAAATAAACATAAACAGAAATTCCAAACCTAACAATGGTAGATTTAGCAGCAGGCTGATAAAGCTCGAGCCTAGGGCGGCAGATTTTAGGGCGCTTAAGGTCAAAAAATTAAAACGATTTATATAAATAGAGACTTAAGTATTATTAGGTCTATAAAAACAATTCAAAATATAATAATTAATATGTTTTACCGCTTAGATATTTTTTTTTTTTACAATTTGCCTAGTTGCTTTGTTGATAATCAACTTCTATTATTCATTTCACGTGTTTTTAAAGATAATTAATACATACATGATGATTTGAGTAGCAGGTATGGCGTCACGTTTTTAACGACAATACCATATTTTTGTCATGTACGGTATTTGAAGTAGTATATTTTTTACATGTTAAAGGATAAATTAAAAGTATAAGTCATATAATAAAAAAATTGTTATTTTACAATTTCATCGATAACTGGCTTATAATAATATGATTTTTAAATTAAAAAATTGTCTTACCGCAAGATTCAAGATTTACTCCTTAACAAGTTTAAAACTGCAGTAAACGAAAGCTTTATACAAAAGCTCATTATAAAGTATCGTACTATATAGATGATAAAATCCAAGGGTGTAGACTAATAATGATAGAATAATATTAATCTTTACACACTTACTGTAAAAAAAATATTTATATTTTTGTTCAAAAGAACGTTCCACAGTTTCTTGCGTATTCTTCAGAGAGGAACCAGCATTTCTTTGAATGCGCCTTTGTGAGGACGTTTTTCCACAAAGTAATAAGTTCATTCTTGTGACGTAAGTATTTCAAGATTATGAAATAAAGATATTTGATTTGATTTAAAAACGCGATTGTCTTTTGTTTGGTTGTGTTGCTTAATTTTGGTCAATTTTATTTTTCCTTAAACTCGTGTAAAATTTTTTATTTCTGTCAAATATATAATTTTATTAACCAAAAAATATTTAAAGTGATAATGATATTGTCATTTTATAAAAAAAAATGTTCAAATTAACTCAACGGGATAAATTGAAATTCTTTGCATGATTGCTTGACATCATGCACATTTGACATTGACACAACAGTTGCATTGCCCATCATCCAAAAAGACGTACTTAGTTGAAATGTTGAACACAACTCATCCTGATCGACAATCCAATAATCAAAGCACGGTAACCAAAATAGAGTCTTAATACTGTGCATTTAGACTCTGTTTGGTCCCCGCCACCAGAAGACCATCAGCTTATGGTTTTATTAGCAATACAAATAAATCATCACTTAACGTACTAACAGTTAGCTTCTTATTTCAATATGTCAGTGTCACAGTTTCTAGAATGCGAAACCGGGCTACCAACCTAGTGCGTCCACGCCGCCGTAGGAGACACCTCACCTATGTGTGTGTCATGGCTCCGCCGCGTCGTCGGCGCGTAACCAATCAGATTTTCGTTTCTGAAATTGTACTTTTTTTCTGAAGTCTACTAAAAATTCCATTCTAGAACACTCTACATCATGAAATCAATCCAACACTGACCTTCCATGAATGTTTGTGTAAGTTTCATAACTCGGCGCGGTTCGACCTATCGAAAATTAATTCACTATAAACATTGTACATTTCTCGTGAAATAAGGAAACGTTCTCGAAAGATCTAAATCGTAAAGTCTGTGCGACATTGACCTCTCAGGACGTCTTCATAGGGTTCGAATTGCTCTCCAAATGTTTCGAGACATATTACAGTGTTACAGGCAGAGCCAAAGAAATCGAGTGCCAGCTTGATTTTGAATTGTTTTATTTAATTTTAAATGGTTTATGTGAATTTCGTTTGATTGATGAAAGTTTAAGGTTTTGAAAACGTGAATTTATGAATGTATTACCATTTCATTCCTTTCGCCCGGCGTCAAGACGATGGGTTCCTGGTCCAAGGATGCTAAATTACTCGCTCACGATTTAGTTGTCGCGCTGCGTCTGTTGACAGGTGATCCTATGAGCAAGGAACACCTTGTTCAGAGGATCAGTGTCGCAATACAGCGCGGCAACATGGCAAGTATCCTTGGCATCCTTAACCCGTCGTCATTTAGATAGTATTTCTAATTTGTAAGAATTTTTAGTTTTTTAATTAGATTTTAATTTAGAGTGTATCTTATTTTATTATGATTACTTTAAATGTGTATGAATTAATTTTATAAAATATTATTTTAAATACAAATTATAAACTTGGTAAAAAAAAAAGTAATAAATACTTGAATGTATGGTGTTTTGTATGCACGTTCAAAATACCATTACAACTTAGAACGGATTTGTTCATCTGCGCACTGGAATTTATATGCGCGAAGGACGCGACGTCAGACTTGCGAAAATTTGTGAAAACGTCCTTAATTTCGCATAGTTTCACAATTTAAACTTAAAGATGAATTTCATTGTTTCAGAATTTAAAAATACAATCATATCACATGACCGACACATAAACCGTAACAATGGTCGACACGCAACATTTCTGTCTGCGCTGGAACAACTACCAGAGCAGCATAACAAGTGCATTTGAGAACTTGAGGGACGATGAAGATTTCGTTGACGTCACATTGGCTTGTGACGGGAGAAGTTTGAAGGCGCACAGAGTGGTTCTATCTGCATGCAGCCCTTATTTTAGGGAGTTATTAAAGGTAAGTGAAAACGTAAACAGTTAAAAACTGTCGTAAAGAGTTACCTCCCACCCATAGTATTTGAGATCGAGTTTTTTTTGGAAAATAGATTTTTTTAAGTTTTCGTACCTCAAAATTAAAAAAGGAACTTTTAAAGGATCACTTGGTTGTCCGTCTGCCTGTCTGACTCTCTGCATCTGACAGTTCTTTTCAGGAATGCATGGAGGTAGGTATTAAATTAAAATTAATATCTAGTATTTAGGTCCGCAGTTCTTTGGAGCTGTAAGTACTTCTAAATCAACCCACTAAAAAAAATAGGTCTATTTAAGCAGCAAATTTTGACATTCGTAGGTAAATCAAAACCTTGAGAACACTTCCCGTTGCCCTAGAATCATGAAATTTGGCAAGAAGCAAGGTATTAGACCACAATTAAATGTATAAAATTAAAAAGTGTTAATTTAATATATAATAATATTTTTTATGTAGTAAAACTATTATTACATAAAAATATTATTTAAATAGTTCTAAACTGAAATAATGTTTACGTGGTATTTTGGCGAAAAGTAGCAAGCATCAGTCCATATTCCAGAAGTAGAATCAGAAACAGAACACGCACGAGATAGGACGACTACAATTGTCGCGAGGTATCCCACAGGTGGCCGCCGACTGACGTAATTGTCAGTACGGTAATACAGTACCTTTATGCCGCCATATCTCAAAATTTTAAAACTAAATGACACATAAAGAAATAACAAGACCAAATATTGCAAATTATTGAATCAAAAAATGTAATCACTTAAACAGTGCGTTATTATTATTATTTAATTATTGTTTTTTTTTAAACGGTTTTTATCCGTGTCCATTTTGAAAATATTCATGATTCGGAGGCTGTTTACGTTTTTTATCTTTTTATGGCGCTTCAGTTATAATGACAAGGCAACTAAATATGCCAGTGTTTACGGATGACTTCAATAATTTTATTGTATTTTTATATAACTACACTGTCTCACAGATTACACACACATTCTTACAGACTAAGTGCTTCGTGCACTGTCTTTATTACACACATAGACACACAGTTTCTCTCTAGAGCGAAAATGAAGTTCACGGGTTCGATTCCCACCAAATTACAAATAATTATGTGCATAAACATGTCTATTTTGTTCCGTGTCTGGATGTAAAAATATATATGTGTGTATATATTACAAAGAATATTTAAATATGTATATCAGTTATCTAGTACCCATAACACAAGCATAATACATAATACTTAATTTCTTACTTTGGGATTAGATGGCGCTGTGTAGGATGTCCGAGATATTGTTATTTTTGACTAACAAATAAACTATAACGTATCATCTACAGTCGACGCCCTGCAAACATCCGGTGATAGTACTCCAAGATGTTGCGTTCGCTGATCTCCTCTCGTTGGTGGAGTTCATCTACCATGGAGAGGTCAACGTCCACCAAAGAAGTCTGAGCTCGTTCCTGAAGACGGCTGAAGTTTTAAGGGTCTCCGGACTAACTCAACATGACGACGCTCAAGGGGTAAGGACCGTTTCTATGACAATTTTACTTAATGAAGACACCGGTTACATTCATGAAGCCTTTGGAAAGAAGTTGGGGCATTCAAAAGCTTGTGGTGGAATGCAAAGAATTTATCTGAGCAATTGACTCGCTTACACCGGTCCATCCATTGGACCGAGCTAATATCGAGAATTTCAGCTGATTTGAATGGAATTTTTCTAGAAAAGTATTAGTTCGGCACCTGCTATATTATAGAAAAACTATGTTATATGACAACTTGCCACATAAATATTACAAATTTTATTAAAATGTTTATGGGTGCATTAAATAAATCACAAATTCCTAAGAATTTCCAACCAAATACGTGGTTATTTAAACGTCAAATGCGTCATAGTCACGTTTTTAAAATTAACTGGGAAGAATGATTATACGCACGAATTCAGATTTTGTTCAGAGAGAAGGAAGGTGCAATTTTTATGTGATTTTACCTATCTTTTAGAAAATATTCATTGTACTCAAAATTTTTATTGAATCGTACTTTGTTTATAGTGTGTTAGTCAGGGGGGCAATTGACCCCTGGATACTTGATTGGTGTGCTCTTAAAATTCCTATGAAATGTCCTTGTACACCAAAAATAGTATATATAGCGTAGACTCAAATAAAATTTTCATATTAGCTCTTCTTAAACATACATTACACCCACCAAAACTTTCCAAGTAAGGCACTGGTGCGGGCAAATACGTAACTGCATGAAGCATTAGCATTGTTAATAAATGACTAGCTTTCCACTGTGGCTCCGCTCTCGTGGACTACACAGTTGTGTCGATATCCCTTTTTTCCATGGTTTAAAGTGACATTGGTCACTCTTCAGCTTATAGATTATATCTATGCAAAAAATTAGAGCGGTCCCAGTACAACTGTGTAGTCCACGCAAGCGAAGCCGCAGGCTGAAAGCTACTTTGAAAATAAAATATAGCCCATGTTACTTGTTGATAATGCAGCTTTCTATAGATGAAAGAATTTTAAAAATCTGTTAAGTAGTTTTTGAGTTTATCCGTAACAAACAAACAAGAATCAAATCTTTCCTCTTTATAACATGGTTCCTCTTAGCAAATTAAGTTTCCATGGTGTCTTAAAGGAGCTTCTGGTAATTTAAATGTACGGTTTGCACCTTAACTTTAAAATCATAATAAATTATTAAATACAGCGTCTTCAGTTACAACGTCGTTAATTATAAATATTAAAATTGATTAAATGAACAGCTTATATTCTAATAGTAAATGTAAAAAAATTACTTATATCTATAACCGTATTTGACGAGAAACAGACAAATCCTGAAATAGAAAGTTACTCATTTATAATTCACCGAATTGAAACCTTAAATTGTCAACCAATATTACGTAGAAAAACGATTGATAATGCATCTTGGTCAATATGAATACGATTTCTATTTATATGTACAGATCGCGTCAAAATTTATGGCGGATCTGAATACAACGCTTTGTATGGGCTTGCGCTGGGACAGTAATATATCCCTAGCTCCTCTGCGTTCCGCTGTACTTAAAACTAGGCTACTTTCAGATCCTCCATAAAGTTTGATTGTACACGTAACTGTACCTTGTACCAAGAATTTATTTTCAATGTTTTTTTCATGTAATCCATTCAGTTGGAAAATAAATAATAGATGATTTTCAGTTTAGGTTTTAGAAGTTATTAGTTTTGTGTGTAATAATTATAGACGGAGACTAGCGCAAAATATTCAAACGATAACAATATCTTTATGTACACAGCCGTTGGCGCAAGTGCAGAGTCTGGCAAGAGCCGCCGCCGCCGCCTCCCCTCGTACCCCTCCTCACCCCGCTCATACCCCTCACACGCCACATCCTCCCCACACGCCGAGCTTCACGGAAAAGCTGGAAGAGGCCCTTTTATCGCATCCACCGCCTGTCCAGCAAATGATGCGTAGGGTACCACTCCAACCGCGACGCATGAGTCGTTCTGCCGACAATTCCCCTGACGTGATCAAGAGGATCAGGCACGACAACAACAATGAACAACCGCAGATCCACGCAGCGGATTTTTCGACAAAAAATCATTCTATGGTGAACAACAGACACGACTCCGGGAACAATGGGAACGGGATATCAACTAGCAGCGGATCCCCGTCCCCGAGGCTGGACGACGTGAAACACGAGCCTTTGGACATGATGTGTTCCGGAGTGGAGACCGAACGCACAGCCGATGACACGCCACCCCATCATCACCATAGACCACATGTGAGTTAAAACATGTGTTTATAACGATAACGACTAATAAAGTGTTGACATTAATTGCCTATATAAAAAGTTCATGGAGCTTGCATGCATGGAAGCTTGTCACTTGTGTGGCGGCTAGTCAATGCGGACGTGCTTTTAATCAAATCTATTTAATGAGATTTCTGTGGTGTATATATTGTTCGTACTGAACACTGGAAAATAATAACTCACACACACATTCACAACAAAATTGTAACACACTATACGCTTAAACAAACACATGTTTCTAATAGCCACGCTCACTCTTCGAAAGCTCACCTACTATCTTCTCTGGTGGCCCAAGTTGTAGATGAACCCTTTACGTAGCAGTCTGATATTATACCTACAGCTTTTTGTAAACAATAGAGCATAGCACGCGATGTCGCGTGATGGAACAAATCTGCAAACACGCGACGTCGAGTGTTTGCCCGTCCTCTTCATATTCTTCACCTCTTAACACTCTATGACTTGCTACAAAACTACATCTTGGCAATAGCAAAGGTTGACTATAAAAATGGGAGCCGACAGTGATAATCTGAACGATAGGCGCCCTGTCATTAATATTGCGATCGCAATAGGTGTCTATTAGCCAGATCGCCTAGCGCCTGCCTTCCCATTTTATAGGTGACTATCCACCACTAGACCTGGTTTTACTCAGTATAACTTGATCCAAAAATACACGATGATAGTATATAATTATTATTAATTTATACAAAATACAGGGTATCGGCCCGCCATCTCGTGGCAGTTCCGCGGAAGCTGACGACCGCACGCCACCGCCTCCGCTGCCTCCGTCGCCATTTATAGCCCCTGAAGCCAAACTGTTCGCGCCGACCAACACTTACAACTTCAGCATGGCTTCACTCGCGGACCACCCTCTCAGTGGTGAGTCGATAACATGTCTCTTATACAGAACTGAATGTCGCGTATATTTATTAACGCAACATGAAACAGAGCACAGACCGCAAATCTATATAAGATTACTGTACATGGAGGTGTAATTTTGAGGAAAAAGCTCATATGAACTTTTGTGACCTTTTGTTGCGGCCACGAACCAAACGGGAAAATAGGATATAGGACCGATGAATAAACATTTTATTCTGTTATTATATAACTCTGAATGAAACAGTGATGGAACTTAAAATTGGAGGTTTAATTAATAAAAATATTATTTTGTACAAAGTAAATAGTCAGTCGCGTTGCATTGAGTCGTTTTGATAAATAATATGAAATACCAATCAACCATTTGGTTAATTTGGTTAGCCAATTGGCCGAGTGGTAAGACCCTAACTGTAGATCCAAAGGTAACGGGTTCGATCCTCACCTGGGACAAATATTTGTGTGCATGAACATGTCTATTTGTTCCGTGTCTAGGTGTAAAAGTATTTCATAGTACTTATAAAAAATATTTGAGTATGTATATCAGTTGTTAAGTATCAGTTGTGTAACTCTGCTTAATTTGGAACTAAATGGCGCTGTGTGGAATATCCCAAATATCATTATTTATTTGGTAGATCGACGCCGATTCGTTTCATAGTATAGTCCGAGCGGTAACGCGATTTTAGTCACCAACGACCACCACCTGTTTTGGGTACATATTAGGAATATCGTCTCAAACGTAACGAAAGCTCTTGATTCTCATTTGCTTTTCCTGTAATCAACTAACACATCAACATTCATAATTGTATGGACCGTGCTAGCACGTATTTCTTTAATTAACTTTTAACAAGGATACAGGATTATATATATCTTGACAACACACTTTACTCTGAAGCCTACAAAATATTCACGAAATTCAACTAAAACAGTCCAAGAACAAACAGCTTTTAAGAGTTCAAGATACGTAAAGCAGGGGTCAAACAGGTAAATGAAACGAGGGTCAATGTAAAAGCCAGGTTTACGTATTACAAATAAACTAACTAAATGTACGTACGTAAACTACATAATTCTAGAAATTGGAGGGACCGTTAACATGAAACGATGTGCAAGAACATTTTATACAGACATGTATGTTGATTGGTCAGTTTGTTAGAGAGAGCCAATCAGAATCAAGGACTTCACAAGTGGTGGTCGCTGGTGACTAAATATCAAATGCTCTATCTTAGTGGAAATGCGAATGAATGGTTACCTTGTATAAAATAATATTTTTGTAATCTATCTTATCTCTTAGCTCCGCCCCTATTTAGAGCAATATTGTAAACAAATAAAACACTCTCATCAGTCTATTATACCTCACCGCAGGGGCTTAGGCCTCCTCTCAGGATAAGAGTGTATTTAGCTTAATCCACCACGCTGTTCCAGTACGGGTTGGTGGTTTTTAACAACTGCTATTCTGATGGTAACAACCGAGCCCGACTGCTTAATGTGCTCTCTGAGGCACGGAGTCGGTGACAGTTATGTACTTAAGTAAGAAAAAACGCATTCGTTCCATATTAGTTCATGCCGGTGGCTGGAATTCGTGCCACGTCCTTCTAAATAAGAAGCGGGCTCCCCACCACTCGGCTTTCATGACACTCATTTGTTAGTTTATATCCATAATTCAATATCTGAAAATATAATGGCAATCCTCTTATATCTTAACCAGAACCTTATTAGAAGTAATGTTGTAATAAAATAAATTGGGAATTGTCTGATCCTCTATCAATATTTTCCACTTTTGCTTTCTGGTCGCAACAAATTAGAAACGCACAAAAATCACGCATAAGGTTTTATATATAGAGCTCTGTTTCCACATAATTTTCTCATATATAATAATCGCATGCTCCCATAATTATATTAACATTTTAAAATAAAATAATTAAAAAAAAAAATAAAAAACAATATAGTATTAGAATTATTAAGGACGAGAACGCGAACTGTTTGATTCTTAAACAAAAAGTAAGCTATAAATGTTTTTTTTTTTATATAATGAACAGTTGATCTTGTATTTTGGCAGAAGATAATTCTTGGACATGTCTTTTTCATTCTGTGATACTCTAAGATGCTTATGGTTATCAGTAATATTTCTTTACTACTTTAGTATAAATTATTTCCACTGTTGTCTCGATGAAGTGTGATTTTTAAGTCACGAAACATTCAGTATCATCTATCGATATCCAAGAGTATGGTCCTGTCTTGAACTTGGAAAACGGTTTGACGATAGATGAAACCACTATAGACGTACTTAGATACCGCATAGACGTATATAGACAAAAATATATACGCCACAAACTAAATTTACGCCAGTTGATGTTCCGACGCATTCCCTCTGAAGTGGAATTTAGTGTCATACGCATATAAAATTCGTTTTGGGATATCAAATAAAAATTCTGAAATCAGATCTAAAGTGTAATTAATTTAGCAAAATATTTAAAACAAATGTTGGTACTGACGTATGGTTTTTTTGATCTACAATTGGTTATGAATGGGTTTTCGGTCATTTCGATATATAGGACGCTCCATCTTGTTGATTTTGCTAAGCCACTATCATAAAAAATTTTAAAAAATTTCCGGCCCCAGTCTAGTATTCCGTTAGCAAAGCATTAAGAGCTATTATGTTAGCTTATTATAATATAATTATATTATTATTTTTTTTTATAATAATAATAATAACGTCTACATCACAACAACGTCTTGGCCCCAAACTAAGCTTTAGCTTGTGTTTTGGGTACCAAACGAAGACAACACATACATATAACAACCAAGACCCGGTGCCAGTATCAATATTAATCATATAAATACTGACCCGACCTGGGATTCGAACCCGGGACCTCCAGCTTCGTAGGCAGGGTCGCTACCCACTAGGCTAAGTGGTCGTCTTTTTTTAAATTTTTTTATATTATTTTATATTTATTAATTTAAACTAATTATATTATCTAAATCGTTAGGAGAGGGTAATCGATACGTCGAAAATGTCAATGAAATAAAATATTTTGATCAATGTCCGTCGTCGAAAGAAATCTTGTTTTCCACTTTAAAATTTTTCGCGAAAGGCCTCGAAATTATTAAAACCAAATAATACGTTAGCTAAAAATTTAATACACTATTAATTTTCAGTAGCTCTTAATGTTTTTTTACGGAAAAGTAGGAAAGTGAATAATTAAACATAAAAATAGTTTTTGTACAGTGGCTCCATCTATCGTCAAACTATCCTTCGGGAAAGCGCGACGTAGCCTTATAGCAATTTTCTTTATTTTTCCAACAGGACTTCAGAGCCCTCTAACGCCGGATGGCATGGCAGGAACATCGCAAGGTGAGTGCAGCTTGTTTTATAGTAAGAATACAATTTATTTTATGCATTACCTATACCGATAAAAATGATAAATAATGCACTGTCTGTCGTATGCCACCATCACCGCTTCCTCTCTGCTCTGTCATTAGGTTTATATTTTTAAATTTATGCGACAATCACGTGATATATATTATATTATCTGATTTATATGTATATATTTAATCATATATTAACCTCTATCTTCATTTGTGGTCTGTGTTCTGTATTAATGAATTAATGTCAGCTTTTTTAGTTTTGGTTCGATGGAGCTTTAAATATGTTTTTTTGTATATAAAATACAAAAATAAATGTCGTTGAACCAAAACTGAATACGGCGTGCATGCGATTTGTATTGTAATACTTAGTTAATGTATATCATAAAATGCTAGCTTGTTTTAGATGTACGGAAGAACATATAGGGCTTATGAAACGAAAATCCCGAATTCCTGTGTACTATCCGAAATTTTATTTAAATTACATATTATTTTCTTTTTCTTTTTCAATTTCGAATATTTTATTCCTGGAGTAAACTGTCACTATTCTAATTTCTCACTTTTAATAATTTTCAAAATTTAAACAGATTCTAATCAAGATTAAAATTGTTAAAGTTTACTTTATGTAACATATTGAAATGATCGCATAAATTCGAATCGAATTGGTATTGTCAACCATTCGTAACGGTAATCACGAGATTTTTTTGTATTGATATTTCACATAACCACGGAAGCAAATCAGAATATCGTATTTTGTAAAACAAACACCCACCAGCGTGATTCATTAATGTATCTAGAAACAGAGTCGAATTTCACTCGAGTTCATTGTGTTCAGAAAAAAAAATATGGAAAAGAGAGCGGGCCGATCGCGGACTCACCAATTTAACAATGGGCTTACGTACCGCGCGGGCTGCATGTATTTAAAACATTCATTATTTAATCGAGGAAAATACAGAATTGTGTCAAGAAATCCGAGACCGGCGAGGAGATGTAACGAAAACAGAGGGCGCTGTCGGCCCGCTGCTTTAGGGCGGCGGCATAGGGGCTAGGGCGGCCGGGCCTAAATGCATCCGCTAAGGGCTATATGAAATAAGAGCTACTGGTACTAATCGCTTGCGTAGGCGGGGTGGGGCGACGCGCGGGAGGAGGCGGGTGGCGGTGCTTGACGGCTACGACATGCGACACCAAGTGCATTGGGGCTAACCCGTGTTGTTGTGTGCCAGGTGGCGCCGCACGCCCCCACGAGGATTACAGGTGCGAGCCCTGTAACAAGAGCCTCTCCTCGCTGACGCGGCTCAAACGGCACATACAGAACGTACACATGCGGCCCTCGCGCGAGCCCGTCTGTAACATTTGCCGCCGCGTCTACTCCAGCCTCAACAGTCTGCGCAACCACAAGAGCATCTACCACCGGAAGCAGCCGGCGCCCGCCCCGCACGCGCCCCCCGCGCCTCCATCGCACCCCGCGCCCCCAGGGCCTTATTTCCCTCTTAACTGACGCCGGCCCGTCCGCGCCCCTCCCCGCCACTCTTGCCTCCGCGGCCGCCCTAGTTAAGGCCCGTACATAGCCTAGTGGAGCCGTCGTTGCATGCGCATACGCTGTAGCTGTAACTAATATCGGTGTAGGTCGCTCGCCGGAGGGCGGCGCCCGGCGGCCCGCGCCCGGAACCAATAGGGCCGCACACACATTGGCCGGCGCGAGGGTATTTCGCGAGCGCATTAGTCACCGCCGATTGGTTCCGGTGCGCGGGCTTGGGGCGTGGTGGGTGGCTAATGCGCTAATGTCGGTTGTTGTGTGTGCGGCAGTGGGTCCGCTGGGCGCCGGCCACCGCTGCGAGGTATGCGGCAAGCTGCTCTCCACGCGCCTCACGCTCAAGCGGCACACGGAGCAACAGCACCTCCAGCCGCTGCACTCGGCGCGCTGCACGCTCTGCCACAAGGTGTTCCGCACGCTCAACTCGCTCAACAACCATAAGAGCATCTACCATCGACGGCAGCGCGGCAATGCCCCGCTCCCCGCACAGCCTCCGAGGCTGCATCCGCCCGCGCCGTTGCCCCCCCCAGCCTCGCATCAGCCCCAAGATGCCAAGCTGCTCAACATCGACTTTTACAAGTTCAAGGATCAGTTCAATGTCTAAATCGCTCATTTGGATCGACATCGCATCACCACGCCACGGCTACACGCCTTCCCAAAGTTTTTCATAAAACTTTTTTCATTTCATCAAAACTGAAACATTTATGAAAACACCATAAAAAATTCTAATTAGTGACAACTATTAAACTTATATTTTATGTTTTACTTCAACCACAGTTAGCTGGCTAAAATAGTGTTTTAATTCTAGAAAATTATCAAATTTTTATTTAATGTTATATTTCTTAAGAACTTTAATACGTATAATAAGAAAATCTGTTATTTTTCTCTTACATCGGACTTGAGTGTTTTGAACTTGTAAAAGATCTGATAGTTTTTACTAGGCGTAAACAAAAACACATATTTCATTTCCTTTCTGGAACATTCCAATGAGCTTAGGGAAACTCTTCGACTCGCTCCGAGTGAAAAATCGTGTAAGAAAACTTCGTCTATAAAAAGAAATTTTATAAAATGCACATTGGATATATTTATTGAAAACTAAAAGTGCAATACTGCGGTAAACTAAAAGAAAATAGGAAAAAAGAGTGACAATAAGGGACAAAAAAAATATAATATTTTGAATGATAAAACCTTGGTGCTGTAAATTTATAAATTAGGCTTAAATGTTATGAAAAAAAATCTTGGATTGTGATTGTGAATTGATAAATATTATTTTTATTATAATTTTGACGTTGTGTTCATGAACTTTGGCTTTCTAATTTATTTTATTCTGTACTTTTACCTAATTGATCTCAATATTAGATATTTATACGAGATTACTAAAATTATTAAAAATTTATTTACAGAGTTATTTAATTGGCTTATGAGGCTTTTTTTCAAATCTTATCTTTTTATTCGTAAACAAATGTTTTTTTAAATTTATTTATTGTTTTTATGTAACGATTCAGAATCATCGAGCACCACAGTAAATTTTTATGTTATTTGATAAAAATATACAATAAAACCCGCAGAAGCACAGTTCAAAAAATAGACCAAGTCCAACTTCAAAATGTGAACAAAATATTATCCGTAAAGATATTTAGTTTTTTTTTTTCACTAGTAAAAAACAGACATTTTCTTCACTGCGTATTCATAGGAATCAGTTATAATTTCTATATACGCAGCAATTTACTGATGCAACAAAAAATTTCAAATAAGTTATTTTTTATTCCGAGCGACTTACTTTTTTTTATTAGTATACGTTAAATGCTAAGTGCCATTCATTTCTGTCGCCTATGCCTACGTGTGGTAAGTTATTTCAAGTAAGATTATTTTAAATTAGATTAAAATAAATAAAAAATAAAATACCTTTTTTGAAATACCTTGTGTTCATTATAGACTTTTTTTGTTCTATTACAAAATAGGAATAACGAAATCTTCCCGAATTTCTTTTTATGTTTATTATTAATTTCGATTAAATTATTTGTTAATGTTTGACATATTATTATCTTTTAAATGAATTATCTTTTAAATGATTTATCATTTTCTATTCTAACTTTTGACGCACTGAATAGATAAAAAAAAAACTACAGAATTTATTTAAAAATTCGTCATTTTCGAATGAAATTTCATAAAAATTATGTAATTTTTAGAATTAATTTCATTTCACGATATGGTAACTTGTATTGTAAATGCAATTGTTAAAAAACTGTATAATATTGACTAGGTGTGTATATTTGTTTTCCTTTATACATTATAAATATATTTAAAATAAAAAAAAAGCAAACTCTCGCCATGTTATTCAGTGTAATTTATATATCTGTAAATCGTTTGTTATATGTATGTTCTTTTAATAATTAAGAATATAAGTATGAAACTAAAAATATAATTTATTGCTATTATACTTTTAAAGTAATCGTTAGTGCCTGCTTTACATATAATTATGTTTGGGAAAAAGACATATTTTTTTGCATTAAATCTAAGGGGCAGTCGTTGAAAATAAAACAAGTAGTTTGTAATAGTTATTGCAATTATTGCCGATTAGGTTTTTTGTTTTTTTTATTTTAATTATTTTATTTTGGGGATATCCAACAAACGACCGGTTTTTATGCCTTCAATTGTGAAATTAAATGTTTTAATCATGGATTTAAATTATTATTATTAATTCGGGTATATTTGTAATATTAGCTTTTCATCTTTAGGTATTGGGAAATTTTCAAGTAGATATAACTGTTTTTCTATTGCATAAGATATAGTTCAGTTATAAATCCGCTGTGTAACAGTTGGTTCTCTTTAATATGAATATATAAAAATAAATAAATAAAAGAAATTTATTACTAAAATGCAATTGTCAAACAAGCGAGGTAACGACAACCATATACCGGATGAGGTTTTAATGACCAGCCAAATTTTAATATAATGACCTTTGATGAAAATCCGTTGGCCGTCTTGTTCCTTTTTAGTATCGTACAGTAGGAAAATATTCAGTTAAGACAACGTAAACCTTTCCCAAAACTACCAACATACTAGTCACCATGCACGAGGGCGCCGGTGCACGTACACGCTCCCTGCCCACATGCCCTATGCCCTGCCCTTTCGCTCTATGTAAGTAGAAGGTAGCCAAATTTTAATAAAATATTTAGGATATAATTATTGATTAGGAATATTTGACCTATATTTTTATTTACGTAATGAGGTCTATTGGTGATAGCTAACATCTAGAAATTTTTGGCTGGTTACTAAAATATTATCCTGTATAGATAGCACTAGGCACTGCACAATAAACACACCTTATCCCATTTAAGGGCAGCATGGTACGTCTACATATTTTGAACCAATTCTGGTGGGGCAATTCAGTGATTTAAATCTATGGTATTAACGAAATATACACCGTGTTCAGTTCAACGTACTCCAAACTTATAGAGCGTGTACAGCTTACCACACTAAACAAAAAGTTTCATGTGAGCAAATGAACTTACTGTTACCGAGAAAAACAAAGTCTAATTTTTATCGCCTATCTTACGATTTTTATAGCAACCAATTAGTACAGAATTACTATATGAAATTAATGCATTTTTATTTAACCAGGTTTACTTGCATACTCAATAAAACACCACGAGACTGTCTCCTGAATCGCAAAATTGGAGAAACACTACTGGTGAAACACCTGATAACGTCAATGACCCACTGTTTTTTATGTTAGCAGAATTTTTGTTATGTAATCATTACATAATTGGCGGTTGGCGATAGACCAGCTGCCTTGGAATAGTTTTGGATAGATAGACAGTAGGGTGACCAAGCGTTTAGGTTGTCCGTGTAGTGATTTTTTTCGGTAACCGTTAGTTTGCTTACTTGAAACTTTATGTTTAGTTCATTAAGCTGTACGATTTTTTTGAGCTTTGGCTACGATCAGCTGAACACGGTGTGCAATAATGATGTGAAAAATTATCGATACATTGCAATGGTATAAAAACTGCAGTAATTGCAATTACTACTTTGTAGTATCTACGGGAATAAAATGCTTTATTCTGAGACTAACAATAAAAGAGGCTTCCTATACTTTTAATTCAATACGTTATACGATTTTTTTTTGTTGTTAACTGTACGCTTAGCCATTAGTTATTTAGGATTATTTTCATAGATTTGTAATTGAAAGACTAGCGTTGGTGCTATATTGAGAAGTTCGTGGTTAAAAATCGGTGGATCGAGTTCATAAAAATCGGAATTACGAAATTTAAAAAAATAAACAGTTATTCTCAACATTCCTATTTAAAAAAAAAAAAACTGTTAAGTTTTTATTTGCGCTTAGTTGCAAACTTAGTATGAAAACTCCTCGAACACTGTTCTTTGTTTTCTAGTTTTTAGGTATTTTTAGGTAATTTGGTTTGTGGGGATTAAGTTCTAAATGTAAAATTAGGTTAAGATTCATCTGAAATTCTAGATAATAGCGAGTAAATTAAAAAAAAAAAAGTTTAATTTACGATTACAGGGATGTGCTGCTAAAAGGCAGTCTGGTTATTTCACTATTATAGTTATAATTAATTATGAATTAAAAAAAAAAACTATTATATCATTGGTTATTTAAAATCTTACTCTCAATCGAAAAAATATATAAATTTCGCTAAATTTAATAACGCTATAGACTGACTAGAATATAAAATGTACACTATTAGGCATATATTAGATTAAAAAAAATGTACAGTCATTTCTATTTTCATTTGTTTTGGTTTTAAGTCAGTCGTTTCGGTGAAACTGAAAAGTTTCGTTTGAATTATATTAATATTATATATAATTATATTAATAAAAAATATATTTATATCTATGTATTTTTATTCAAAATTTGTAGGAGTTAGATGTCTTTCGGTGAGATCTCAAAATTTCGCATAAAGGTGTCCATAAAACACGTTTCTCATGCCTCCTTGACTGACCGATTGACTTAGTAGTTAGAGATCCTAACTGCGGAGCCAAGGGTAGCCGGTTCGATTCCCGCCCGGGATAAATATTTGTGTGCATGAACAAGTCTATTTGTTCCGTGTCTAGGTGTAAAAGTATCTAAATATTATAAAGAATGTTGAAGTATGTATGTCAGTTGTCTAGTACCCTATAATACAAGCATAACACTTGCTTACTTTGAAATTAAATGGCGCTGTGTGGGATGTCATAGATATTAATAAAACGCTTTATCACATTTCATAGACCACAGCCAGCTAATATTGTCACATTAGGTTGACCTCCTTTGTGTATGCTACTAATAAATAAAAAAAAATTACCTATTTTTGCATACCTATTGTGTTATTTTAGTACGTGACGTCACATCACGATCAGAACGAACTTCACCCCGTTCGTCAAACATCCATAAAAGAATTATATTCTATACCTTGTGCATGCGTATTTTATGGACAGCTCCTAAGCGAAACGAAGTTAGACAAGGTAGAGTTGGGTATCACATCGTGTTCAAGGAGCAGAACACATCCCTGTTAAAAAAAAACTACATTTTACCTAGTTAGGATTTTAGAAGGCTTAAGACTGTTCCTGTGACCTGTTTTAGATGTTTTTTTTTTATCTACCTAAAAGTGTTTTTTTTAAAGCGACTCGTCACGCTATACGATGTGTTCTATATACTTCTTGTTGGCGTTTTACTTATTTTATTAGGAATCGAAATTAATTTATTGGTTGTTGATTCAAATTTTATGTTTTTTTTTTAATGTAAACTATTACTTCTCTATTGTCGTATTCGTGTTCAATCGAGACATTGTGTGATGCAGTTCATTTCGATTATCGATTATAGATTTTTTTTTTCAAAATTTTGTAAATGCCAGGAAGCGATGTCGAGTTTTGAAGTGAATATTTATTATAAAAAAATCGTAATCGATACTGAGATATGGGCTGCAAAAATCGATTTTAATATACTTAGTAAATTTGTACGATTCAATTGTTCCCAAACACGTCCCGGTATAAACTCTCTAAACTTTCATTTCGTAATTTTCGCCTAACTACTCATTGTAATTGTAAAAGTTATACTTAATGCAATGCATAAATCCTAATATTGATAATAATGGAGGTTTTTTTAATAAAACAAATATGCAAAATATCAAACAGTTTCATTAGTTTACCAATATGAACCTTAGAAAACTTGTTAATGGAATTTGATGTAATAAGTGTTATGTTATAAAAATAAAAGGCCGTATGTGACGATTCAAAGCATAAGTAGTTCATAATCGCATCCGCACACACCATTTTGTTTCTTAATACATATATATGTTGCGGTAGTCGCTTGGCACACCCGGTTTGGGCGCACAGTCATTTCTCTCTCCCACACTTTGCATGTCTAATGTTTAACATTTTTTTTTCTTTGTGCCACTGGTCACTGTAGCTTCGCCTTCGTTTTTTTTACTTTTTAATTTATGTACTATATTTTTTAATTAATTTTATTACATTTTTTACGTCACTTTCTTGTTTTATTTCTCGACCTCGATCGTTCTCAACCGACGCTGTAGATTGGTAATGGCGGGAATCCGCACGGTTAGGAGTCGAGAAGACTATATGTCAAAGAGAAGGGCTGAGCAAGGGGATGACGCCCCGTTTTGTTTTTCCATCTGTTTTCAGGTAAAAAGTTATTTACGTGCACCCTATGCGGGAAAGTGTTGTGCTCGAAGGCGTCGCTAAAGAGGCACATAGCGGACAAGCATGCCGAGCGCCAAGAGGAGTACCGTTGCTCGATATGCGAGAGGGTGTACTGTTCGAGGAACTCGCTGATGACCCACATATACACTTATCACAAATCAAGGCCAGGAGAGACGGAGCAAATCCGGTTTTTTTAGTGACTACTCGGAGGGAGTTGGCGCGCGCGGCGGGCAGTCGCCGCCCCGCACGGCGCACGTGGCTCCTCACCCTTATATAACTCAACTTGCAAAGGTCAGCATATAACTACCATAGCAACTATCTAACAAATCATTAACAGATTATACGAATAACGATCATGCACAGTTAGTATCGATGCGATTTATACAATAAGAAAGACTAATCGAAATAGGGTGACCTTTTTTGTTTACAAAACCATTTTCTTTTCGTTTAACATTATTTTTTTATTTCGTTTACTTTTTTGAGTTTGTCGAACATTTCTGAGTATCTACCATCTATCTCTCTGTCCCGACCGGCCCCTCCCCGGGTTACGCAGTTTTGACGTTGTTGTGTTGCTTGAAGCATGCTTCTATCATTTTTGTTATCACGTGTTCTGTGTCATTGTGGTTGAGAGATCTTTTAAGATTTTTGAATATTTTAAAAACGTGATTACTGTGTAGTTAGTCAATGTGTACAGTGCATATATTAGTATATATTATATCACCTCATATATACCTATATATTGATGTCGATTGAAAAAAAAGAGCTATGTCTAGTCATGACGAGTGATTTAAGTAAAAATTAAAACACTAACATGCGACAGCTCGTCCGTTTCTGTCGGTCTCCCATCGGCATTGAGTAAGAGAGGATGTTGTCGGTTCCAGCTGTGGCGCCGCTCCGGATGCCGCCACCGACAGCAGGCGGCATCAACGAGCCGCAAGAGTGCCCTTACTGCCGCAGGACATTCTCTTGTTACTATTCTCTGAAAAGACACTTCCAAGACAAACATGAGCAGTCCGACACGCTATACGTATGCGAGTTTTGCCATCGGCGATACCGTACGAAAAATTCGCTAACGACCCATAAGAGCCTCCAGCATCGGGGATCTAGCGGCATGCTTAAGAGATTGCTGAAAACGTCAGCGCTGCAAAGCGCTTTAGCGCCGGCGCCTCATCATTTGTTCGATCTGGCCGGTGAGCACGGCGCACAGCTGCCACCCGGCTTACAATGACCACAGACTATGGCGTGAACCCATCGCGACCGATGCTAAGCATCCCAGTGCACTACCGATGACGAATTTAAAATAACAATTGCACATTCAAGATTTTTAAGTCCGAAAAGATTTCGTTTCATTTATGTACTAAACGCAAGATGTTCTACATTTTCGATTTTCGATTGTGGAATCGTAAAAATCGTAAATGCGAGAAAAAATCAAATTATTTTGTCGTGAAAGTTTTAAGAATTGTCTTGTCCGCAAAAGTGAAATCATTTCGAATTCAATTTAGTATTAGAATTTCTAATGTTATTTTAAGTTCCTCGGCGACAGAATACGTCACGGTTAAAGCCTGCCATTCACGAACAGTACCATAGAAGCAGTCACAATTAAATCAATAGTTCATGAATATTTTCAGAAATATCAACCTCAATACGAAGCTCTATTACGGATTTCTTTTCTAACTGAACTCCGATAACGAGGTCGAGGTACGTAAGACGTCAAATAACTTGTATATTTGGTTTGCAGATATTGAGGAATAACCATGCATTTATTCTATCAAATTGTACTGTGGAGATTGGTGAAATATTTAAATTGAAACTAATAGTTCGTTTTAGTAGCAGTTTGTCTCTAATTATAACTAAATTCTGAGCACAATTAACTGAAATTTTTAACATAATATTATTAAATATCTTGACTTCTTTTGGACTACCTGGTTTTTAGAATTTCATATTGGACATATCGTATAGACAATTACGTAGATGTGCTTTTTCCACACATCATGCTCATGGAAAACTTTTTCGTCGGTATATAATGCGTCGTCACAGTTAACTAAACTATGATTTAACTTTATACATTGTAGAGCTCTTGCATACTTTAAATTTTGGGAACTATTGTTATGTAACTATATTCAGGCTGTACAGCGATACGGTTTCAGAATCGCAGGTTTTAACCGACCGACAAAACGGGCGGTTAATTGTATTTTAATAGTAAAATGTTGTCGTTAGATATATATAACATAAACAGTATTGCCGATCGCGGCTCCTAGACTAGACGCTTTCATGAGTCGACCTTTTCGCTGTCATGAGAACGGCACCGAAACGCGTTCGTAAGCATTTTCTAGGGAATATGAGACAGTGTTCATTAAAACAATGTAAATCGGAGCAATACTAAAAAGTCTTCATGTTTATAATACTGCCAAAATTTGCCAACCGTATTGTAAATGAGAAAAATTTAAAACTGTTCATCACTTTTCGATTGGATGTCTATTAGTGTCAAATTATATTCGGACAAAAACTGTACAAATGATTGACGTACAAATTTTAAACATTCGAACGATAGAAAAGAAATATTTTATAATAGAACTTTTTCGGAGCTACCCGACTAAATTATTAAATGAACAAATAAATTTAAAAAAAAATAAAAAATATTTAGGAGGTTTATTTAACGAAATTTTTTAGATAATGTTCATTGAAAACTTCCTGAATCTGATCTGAAAGTACAAAAAATTGAATTAATAAAATAATAATAATCTTTGGCTTCCTCTGTGTATCATCAGTGTATTAAAGCCGTGCCTTCGTATTCATGCCAAGATGTCGGGCTGATGGACGAAGTGCTGTTGTATGCGAAAGCGAACGGCCTGATGAATTAAAATCGAGGGTCTGGAACTCGCTGCTCTGGATATTAGGCGCATCACCATCTTCGACTATCACAGACGATTGGTGTGGCAAGCAAATGGTGAAGCAAAGTCAAATACACTATTTCGATACATTTATTCCATAGTGCACTAAAGTAAAAAAATATTGTAAAATTACATATTACATTTGACCTCGTATACTACTATGAATGTTAGGTGAAATCACTCAACCGGTTTGCGACAATTTCTTTACTTAGAGTCGCGCATCCATGGATAAAGACGGTTGTGTACGAATGTTACATTGTAATCGACATAGTTATGTATTTGATTAATATTTTCTATTCTGCAGTTATTTGCTCGAAAATATTATATCGATTTGGATTAAAATAACGGCATATAAATTTAAAAAAAAAGGTGTTTCCTTTCGAACCCATCATTATAGAAAATTACAATTTAATAAAATTACAAAATATGATTTCAATGAAGTTTCAATTAATTTATAGAATATTCATAACTATGTATCTGAAAGAAGTTTCTTAAATTCTGAAACCAAATCCGCAACTTAAAGTGTAGACTTTCTTAAAGTTAATTTAGGAATTTTCTTAACAAATTTAATCCAAAAAAAACTAATTTAATTGTTAAGTGTATGGCCACATGATGGACCACTTCCACGAAATATTTTAAAGACACTCTTAACAGTACTTAAAAGTAGATTTATATGAATGAATAATCGTGCAAAGTTAATATGTCGAGTGCAGCGAGTATCAGACCTTAGATATAAAGCGAAACTAGGAAGAATATTTCCTTCTATACAGGGTGCGCTGAATTATAAGAAAATGCGAAGGACAAATTGAGGGTCTTCGAAAAGCGGTTCGACGATCGTATACGTGTGGTGTGCATGATTACAAATCATGATTGAAAATTAACACTCTGTATATTTCTTAGTTGTAGGTAACTATAGAAAACTATATTATAATGTGTATCAAACTTTGGATTTCTCTCTATCAATGTATAGTTGTTTCTTTAAAATATTGACCAACGTTAGCGGGCATCTTTTTATTATTTTTATTATTGAAATATATTAGATTACTATATTCGAAAAAAAACATAAGTATAACCATAAGATGGCTGCAGATTGTAAAAAAGAAATATTTTATTTACTTATTCAATGTCAATTTCTTAGGGAATTGCGTTTAGAATTCAAAACTGTATTAGACAAAAAAAAAACATGCATATCTATCCAGGGTGTACGTATTTTTAATTTTTGTGGCCGGTGTTTTTAAAGTTAAAAACTAAGACCGTTTTTACATTGAAAAAAATTATATTAAAAAAAATTATCAATATTCATCCAACATATCGGAATCGATTTCCATCAGTGATAGTATATAAAGCCAAAGAAAGAGAAAAATATTTCGCCGATTGCATTTACGAAAAAAAAATGTATTTTTGAAATAAGGTACAACAAGTTACAAAATCGAAAACGATCTGTGCCATAAATAATATACATTTAAAAAATATTGACGGACGACATATCATTCATTAAGGGTGAATAAAATTGTTTTTGATACAAAACACATTTTTGTTATAATTAAAAAAAATACTGACGATACAATATCAATGCAAATTTTACTTTTTTTTTCAATTTAGTTTTACGTCATAAACCATCGTTTTAGGGTGCCGACAGACTTACAATGAAATCGTTTGTGTATACGAATATTGATTAAAATCGAAGATCAATAATATTTCTTTCAATATATCTAACAATATTAAATCGAATATTATTGATGTAGTAAGTTCAGTTAATGGGAGGTTTTCCAAGTTTAACTTTTAGCGCCGAAAGCAAAAGTCGTTGCAGGTCATTACGATTGTCAATGTCGATTGATTGAATTGAAATCTACATTGTCTTTGGTAGTCGTCACAGCTGCTTGCCAACTTAAAGTTTCTAACACCAATATCTTGTTCGTTTCAAGTATTATTACAAAGTTATATATTTCTGCTTTTATTTTATAAACAAAAGTAGATTAAAAAACGGGAATTTCTCCAAAATTATCAACATAGACGACGTTATACCGAATTTGATTACCAAACAATGCGTCAGTGCCATCTAGTAAGGTGATTTGGTACTTTTTGATTTTTAAAGAAAATCTCCCATTTCAAACAAAAGAAATGTATACGTTCGCATTATTTTATACTAGTCTCTATGCGTAGATACGAGTATTTAAGTCCGCATGCATAGATAGGTTGATTACAAGACATAAGTTTGTCGCTCACTAGTCACTTCTACAACTTTTTGTTTGTAAGATCAGCCACAGAGTATAATGATAGTATAGAAACGCGTTTAATCACTAATAACATTCAACTTATCTGTGTCCATAAACGGAGCGAATAAACTGAAGTCCATGGACATGTATGATTTTATTTAAAAAAGTTGTACCCAAATCCGGAGTGAAAATCAACATAGGTTTGAATAGAAACAAATTAAAAATAAATACATTCAGGTGTACTTTTTCCGAGTTTGCAATTTAGGATTATTATTTGACATAAATTTTAAAACAAACATTCTTGTTCCTATTTAATCTCGTTTTTATCTACCCGAAATTGCGGTACAAATTTATTTTAGGGTTCTTATATCCTACGATAGACCGTCGGCCGAGGTGATTTTTCTGATGTATCATATCACGCCTTATTACATAGGTAATATGGCAGATTTTAAAAGACATATAGGTTGTTATTAGGTGTGATAAAATACATCAATAAGAAACGGCTTCGGCCGACACAACGACGGTCTTCAAGTGGCTGGCGTTAATTTGTATCAAAACCTAACTCTTTTTCAGTGTGGCTAATATGACATTTTAATGAAAATTTTAGTAATTACATTTATACAAAACTCATAGAAAACGTGTGAACGCTTGCTGATTGAAAGCGATTGAATTCAAAGTAAGTCTGCCATAACCCTTAGGAGAGCTTCTCTTTTCTAGTTATGTAAACTACACGATTTAAACCACTTTTTTTTTTCTAGTATTTAATTCCAAGTTTTTATGATTCCAATGAATACACCTGTAATAAAATTGTAAGCAGTTATACACAAATGATCCAATCCACAGTTTTTAGTAGTTTTGAAGTAGGTATCGATGTTTCGACAAAGTATTGCACGTATAAAATAATGACGATGCAAATGAATTGTGACTCTGAGTCGTTACTTATATTTCGGAATAACTACCTCATTTTTAATGATTGTTAGTTGGATCATTTTCATTTAATAACGTTTAATTATTAAAATACATTTCATTTCATAGGAGTCTCATAGCTGATCAGGTATGATTTTAAGAAGCAGTTTAAATCCTGTAGTAAACTGCCCAAAAGAAGTGGAAGCTTTGTTAGTACTACTGCAAACGGACGTCAAAATGACGCGTCATTTGACGGTTGACGCGTGTCGTTGACGTATAAACGGAAATATTGACATATTTTAACGCGATGACGTGTTAATTTTTGACGATCGCAAGCGTAATACTTACTATACGTTAGGAATTTATGATGTTACTCAAGAATTTAAAAAAAATATATTTTGTAGGTTCGTATTTAAATATATAATTTTAAAAAAGCTTGCATTTATATTCAAATTATTGTTAGGTAGTGTAAAGTTATTTAAGTTTTGAATTATTTTTCTTTTTTACTTTCGGAATGTTACATATTCGTACTATGTGATATAATATATAACTTTTATAACGGACAATGTTATTCGTATATTCTGGTAACATTAAGTTTTTTCTAACACACATAACCTCAGTAAGTTACTTCAGTGTGACCAGATCAGGGTTTTACTGTTAAAAAAAAAATAACGCTCTAGTAATACCAACGCCTAGAAATAGTTTTCTCATTATTTCATCATACCTCAAAGTATACTTAAGTGTTGTTTACGAATAATTTACAGAGCATTTTTATCTAGCAGTTTATTTTTATTAAAATGTAATTTAATAAAAATAAAAGACGTAAGTCGTGATTTTGACGGTTAACGGATACATTTTCTCTTGCCACACGTAAATATTTACGATATCAGACTATAAAATAATTTTTTGACATATTAAACAAAAATTAAACAATAAATCGTCGAAATGTACAGTATCGTAGCAGGTATTCTGGAGCTTAGAAATGAGGGAGTAAGCGGGTAGATTGAAATTGTAAATATTTATTAAGTTAGAGTTAACTTAATTTACATAAATAAATTTAAAGAAAAAAAAAACAATGTCGTGGCTACGTTTGAAATAGACGCCTCGTGATATTATTAATTAATAGTTAATAGAGAAAAAAAAATCATTTTAATCGAAAAGATTTTTATATATTCAGCCGATGGATTTATCATAGAGAAACTTAAGTAGTTGTAGTGTTTCCATTTAAGGGATTTTGCGTTTGTTGTTTTTTTTTCGCTGTGCAATTATTTCTACTTTTGGATATTTATAAGCTTGTTGACTGCTTCGTTTAATTAAAAAAAAATGTTTTTATTCGGTTTTTCGTTCTAAATTTTGTTAATTGTGTGTCGGAAATTTGATCTCGAACAGCTGCAAATTACAACACTATATAGGAGACAGCCGTTTTGTAATCGTTGGGTCTCATTACGATTTTTTTTCGTTAAGTTTGATGTAATTAAAAGTGTCGGCATATGAATAATGAGCAGCTAGAAAATTCAAAAATATAACAAAGCAGTCAATAGATGTACGGGGTGATTTAAAATTTTACGAATTATACCAAAACAATGCATTTTTTTAATACTAAGATTAATGAAAATAATAATACCGGTGTTAATATGTTAAGTTGATAAAGCCAGACTGTGTTACTAACTAAGGTAATTAAAGCAACGGAATGCCTTCATACAGTACAACTATAAACAATAGCCTACAATAAGTAATTAATTAATATTTAATGCAACTGTAGACAGCTCAAAATACAATGTAACAGTTTTAGGGCAGTGTACACATGGTGAAATGCAATTGATTCCCGAACGATTGAGTTTTTATATTGTAATCGATTGCAATAAAATTTCATAGTCTTTTTACAGTTCCCCCAAAAGTAAAAATAAGATTGTCACTGTAGCAACTTAATAGTTGAATTCTAGACATTTTTTTTTTTATAAATAGCACTTGTATCAACCTCACAAAAATCCAAAATCTGTGTTTTCGTACATGTTCATTTAGCATTTTTTTGCTTTTGGGGGCCGATGTATGTAATTTTATATAGTATATTTTTGCTTCCAGTGCTAAAAGCATACCTGCAAATTTTATTTAAAAAAAAAACCAGTCTCGGCGTAACCACAGTTTAACGAAAGCTTATTTTAAATAAAAGTAATTATTACAAGTTCACAAATTTGTTTCACAAACTTTTCATTTAACGTATTTTTAACTCGAGTCTCTCCTAACATTTAGCCAGTAAGTATGAGTATTAACTATAGTTTGAACCGCTATCAATTGGCTAGTCTACGAAATACAATGAAAACGAATAGTAAAATTATGATAACCATACTATCAAAAGTAAAAAAAGAAAATTAAGTACAGAAAAATGTTCAGTGCTTAATTGTAAATCGAAAGCCAATTCGAAGTTAAGACGACGAATATTATTTTTCGCCTTTTGAACGAATACAGACATGTTTTCTGCGTTATCAACTCCGTTATATTTTGTATTACTAGCTATTGAATGAGAAAAAAAATGTATCAACACTATACCTACTGAAAACTCAGATGACCATAAAGAGAACAAAGGATATACCAACAAGCTATAAGATTACCTATTATAGGTAAACGCCAAACTATAACTTAAGATATGTTATATTAATAAACCCATATACAAATATTTTTTTATACCACTACCATAATAAAATGCAATAGTTACTATCGACTATGTTTTAGTTAATATTTCGAGATTTAAGCTAATGAAATAGAAAATTAGTAATGTATGAAAAACATTTAGCTGTATTAGTTACATTCGAGAGGAAAAATTTATTTAAAAGAATATCAACAGTATTTCACTTTAGTTTACCTGTAAACATGAAAGTAATGTATATTTTTTTTATAGAAAATCAAATTAAAATATAGGGGGTCGCTTGAATACAATAGTTATAAAAATGCTCGGCAGATGATGATGATAAAGTAGCAGAACTTGAGTGTATATCAACTGTGTGTAAAAATACTAATAATTTAAATGTTATTAAAGTTTTATTCTATTTATGTCATTTAAAAAATAATAGCAATTGATATTCACTTAAAAACCATAGCTTTAACTATACTATTTGTTTTTTCGCCTGTATCGATAGTTGCAATGCAATATTTCTTCACATAAATTACCTCATACAATATGCTAGATATATGTTAGAATAAGTTACAGCAGGTCACAATAATAATATAAAGGAATTTAAGGTTTATTACAATATTACATATGGAAACAAAAAATACCTAGGTAATTGCAGTTTTTTTTACAAAATCAACTGCCTGATCATAAGTCTTATTACACAATGTAATAGTTCCATAATACGAAGTGCCCTTACGATTTGTATATTAATTACCGTTTACAATAAGTAATCTCTCCATAGATATTATTTTTCATCTGTCGAGCAAAATCGTTACCAATCCATTTACACAATACATATATACATACCTATACATAAAATAAATATTTACAATAAACAGACACAACTTATGACAGTTAAAATAGCATCATAATAGCAGTTAAAATAGCATTGTAATAGCAGTTACTTGTTATGCTATCGTGACACATTTTATATGAGAAATATTTTTTTAATAAAATAAAAAATATATTTCAGAGTTAATTGTAATTTTTTACTGCACAACGTATTTGCTGACACGTTTAGGGTTAGTTGCTAATATATTTGGTGTATTTTGTTTTATAATTTAACATGCACGATCTGCATTTTATTATTCGCCTTTTTCTTGTAAGACTCACTCGACTATTATTACGTTGAAAGTTTGTAAAGGCTCTAGTTTGCTGACGTTGATAAAAGTGGATAATGTGTTAATCAGTTTAGTTAATGAGTTTGTTAAAATTTGAAGGCGAGGTAAGAATGTATATGAAAAGGGTTGGGATAGGATACGAGAGGGGCATTGTACAGTTTCAAAATAGTATTCTCTATTATCGAGTAAGATAGGTAGGTGTGATTCCATTGGACGAATCAGGATCTGTAGAGACGTTAAGGATTCTCTTAAACCAAAATTGTTGTGAGTTGGACATCTTTAAAAACACGAGTCGGTGAAGAGACTTAAAGTACTAAATATTGTTGTATGAGGTGTTCAGACATAAATGGATCGTAAACTGTTGCAAATTTTAGATTGTAAGCTGTTTGAAATCGATGCGGTACGCGGCAAGACTCTTTGCCGATGTATATGTAATTATAAACTAAATTGGCCCATAAAGAAATGGCACTAAGTACCTACTTCGATTACCAGCAGATGCATAGAATTAAATCATCAGATATGCCATTCCAGGACATTAAACTCTATTTCAGTACAGTCTATGTATGGCGAGTTTTTCACAGTTAGAATCTATGTAACACTAACAGTTAGTGTCAATGTGACACTAGCGGTTAGCGTCTGTACGGCACTAACAGTTAGTGTCTCTACAACACTCACAGTTAGTGTTTATACGACACTAACTGTTAGTTTCTTTGAGCTAATCTGAGATTTAAATCTATGAACAAAGAGAAGGATATAATGAAGCGATGTAAGGAAGATCGGATTAATTACTTGTTTTGATGTTGTTGATATTAACATACGAGTACGGAATCAGCCGAGGTCTGTCGGGTACATATCAGTAGTTTGGAATCTTAGTACTGTAAGTATCTTTGGATCTGACTAATCGAACGATATTTAAAATATTATTTCCATGGCTGTTCAATCGGAACATTGTGTTTGTGTAATCGATAATAATTTTTTTTTTTCAATTCGCAGAACATAATTTAACAGTTGAATGTAATAGAATTATAAATAAACTCGCAGTGATTCCATTGATTGTTTGTATGATTTTTTGCCTTTTTAATCCTTGTTTTAATAGATATTAAAAAAAAAAAAAACAACTAGTGGGTTTATCCTTAGCGTGCATCATTGTGTACACGAACAAAAAATGAAACTTAAGGGTTATACTTACACACTTTTTTTGTGTATTCCATAAATATAATCAGTGATCGACAACTACGTCGTAAATACAAACAGTGGCGGGTTCCTTAAGTATAATCTGTTAGGCTCTCTGTGTACAGGCTCCACGACTATATCGCAAATATAATTAGCAACGGCCTCCCCGACTATATCATAAATATAAATAGTAACAGGCTCCCCGACTACTACTACTACTACTTTTATTATATGGTTTATGATTCGACTGTTTCACGACAGAGGAAATGCGTATATAGCGTCAAAGCGTAACGCTTGACGTAACGAAAATCTTTTTCTACCTTGTCAAAAGAAGTTTTTTTTTTGTATCCGTGCGAAGCCGAGGTGAGTCCCTAGCATATAATAAAGGGAAAATAACTTAATTCCATTTCCCAATATAAATAAAATGTAATATTTAGAAAAATGTGGCACTCAAATGTGGTATATTGCGGGAACGGGAAGGAAAAAACGTAAGTTTAATAAAGGGATATTAATCTGTCTATAGAGGGAGAACGGGTTTCATTATATAGATATATATATAATGAAACCTTGCTTTTTGCTTTTGAAAATTTGCTTGCGTGTGTGACTAAATATACCACATGCTTCCGCTATGGCATACTAACTTGTACCAAACGTGTCTGTGTGCGGGGAATAACCTAACAGTAAAATCATATTTTTATCTACGTTTTTTGACGGGCAATCTCCATCTAGAGATATATACCAAGTGATTTTTTATTACCATCCAAATGTTTTCTAGGCTGTAGGTAGCATCTAAAGATTCCATTTTTGATAAAAAAATAGATTATTTTTTACATTAGAAATATTTTTCCCAAATGAATTATCGATACAGTGTGGCTATTGAATTATATATGAATGAGAAAGGTGCAATCGCGGGTGTAGAGGAGAAAAAGATTCCGCTGGCAACCGCTGATCGACGCAATTATCAGTTTATACTTGCCCATCTCAACGGTAATTCGACAAAGTCATCGAAAATTTCAACCTGTATAATCAAAGGACACACGACCTGTCGGCAATTTGTCTTGGTGTTAACTACATAGTTATCTGTAATTATGTGTTTCACCTTACCAGTGTCATTAAAAATGATTTTTATTTCATCGCTCATCTTTTGTTTATAAAAGTTAGTCAACAGAGTTTATGTTATTTTCACATCGAAGCCAGCCGGTATTAAGAGGGAGATTTGACCCACTCGAGTTATATGTATAAACAAGACCAGTTAGTCAACACTCCCTCTTTTGGGAGGAAAGCTTCTTTTATTTCACTCATATTTTAATTATATCAAAATGGAAGTTCCTTTCCCGGCTGAAAGAGACTGCTGCACAGAGATGTAGGTTTACCAAGCAGGAATAAACAATCCATTAGAAGAAATAGATAGATGGTTATTCTATAAGAAAATCTACTTAAAATATAATAATGATCGATCTACGTCAAGCCGATGTCCGGAAATTTTGGTTGAATGTATTTCTCAGTAACCGTTCGTTTGCGCTATGCGCTCTATAAGTTTGGACTACGTTCAACCAAACACGGTGGAGCCATACTAGACAAAAACTTAAAAATTTATTGTCAAAGGGAGGCAGTAACCAAAGGCAAAGGCAACCAAAAACAGTTGACTATTTAGTTACTAGACCAGCAAAAAGTCACCCGAAAAAAAAATGCGGGTGGCTTTTCTGACCACCTGAAAAAGGTTAGAGAAAAATTTTGATCCGAGCCTCATAATATTTCTAACTGTAAAGAAACTGGTAGTACGACAGTGCAACAAAATTATAATAACATGTCTAAGTAACTAAGCAAAATGGTACCAAAAGTTTGTTTTCGTTTGAAAAGGTTTTGCTTGTTTGAATTTGTCAAAACCATATCTAAACATGGTCAAAATTGACTGTGTAGGTTTCTATATAAAGAAAATGTTGTCATAAATACAAAAAGATATAGTTATTTGGTTTGTCGATATACCTTAACATAGTCTTTTTTTTATTTAATCACTGGTCACTAAGATATTTTCAAATCTCTCTGCATTATGGATCATATATCCTTTTGAGGAGATGTGAACAAAATCTTATTTTTTATAAAAGGTAGTTGCCTATTCAAATTAATGAAAGAGCCCCTGTAAGTTCTCCGTCGTCGACAAGGCTTTCGAATGCCACAAAAAAAAAACAGATATTTCTATAAAATGAGTTCATCAGATTCATATATGGATTTAACGTTTTTTTACTTTCCTCATATTCGTAATGAAAAGCAGAGTGCTTACCTCGGGTGAAAGACCTATTTAGGCACTCGAACTATTAGCGCCCTCGCTACGCTTGTGCGCCAAACCATCTCGTGCCTAAATAGATCACTTTCACCCCTTGTGTAACAATCTACTATTTCATTTCTCATACTCGGAAAGTAGTGTTGTTTTGATCTGATTATTGGGTAGAAAATGCTGCTTCCTTCCCTAGAGTGGGAAAAACTCATATAAATTACTTTCCACCTAAGGGCCGGAACGAAATTTAAAAATAGAACTGCTGTCAGCTGTGAAGAGTTTTATGTAAAAAAAAAACTAATTCAAAAAAATGCTGCGGCCATGTGAGTTTCTAAACAGCCAGTGTGAACTTAGCGCAAACTTCTTTGAGCGGAATAAGCTGCAACAATTTACGCGATGCGTTCCATATTTAAAATTTAAAAAGTCGACATAAATTGGCGGGATATTAATCTGTTGTGTATCTGTGACGGAATTCAAAAAAATAGGTAATAATCTTTTAACTAAATTTACATTTAATTTATATAGATTTGACGTAAATATTTACCATCATCAATGATAAAAAATACTGGCTGTGTAGAATGCCACAAAAAAAACATAGATATTTCTATAAAATGAGTTCATCAGATTCATATATGGATTTAACGCTTTTTTTACTTTCCTCATATTCGTAATGAAAAGCAGAGTGCTTACCTAGGGTGAAAGACCTATTTAGGCACTTGAACTATTAGCGCCCTCGCTACGCTTGTGCGCCAAACCATCTCGTGCCTAAATAGATCACTTTCACCCCTTGTGTAACAATCTACTATTTGGTTTTCAGATCGCGAAATCAGTAAAGTCTTAAAAAGAAAAGCTTTTAAATTAAGCTTCCATTTGATTTAAATGAAAATTAAATACTTATATCCTGTACATTTAATTATTCAGAACTAAAAGAAAGTTTCTCGAACACTGAGATATAATAAAATCGTAACGAGGTCAATCCTGCATATAAGATATTTTCCAAAGCAATTATTTTACAGAAACCATAATTTAAAATCTAATTTAAAAAACTACAAATGACTACAAATTTAAATACTATTTAAATAATGGCAATGGGGGAAAATTTTAAAGACACGACTACGGATCCAGGGTGCCAAGGATACTTGCTGCGTTGCCGCGCTGGATTGCGACACTGATCCTCTGAACAAGGTATTTTCTTGCTCGAGGGATCCCTTGAGCAAGATCCCTCAAATGCAGCGCGACACCCAAATCATTAACAAGTAATTTGCCATCCTGGGACCAAGGATCCATCGTGACTGAATGAACTGGTGACGTTCTAAAAGTTCCACGTGTTTGACTATTTTTCTACGAGCAGTTTCTACCACGTGTCTCAGCAGCTGCCCCAGTTTTTATCGATGTTTTTTTTATATATAACTTTCACACAAAGTATCCACACAAGTTATATCCCAAACAAGAGCTCTACCACTTTTGTATGGAACCATGGTTACGCCATCCAGTCTCTTGCCATCACAACAGAAAATACGTGGAGGCTCAAGACATGAAGGTATCTGTACAGAACGTAGTGCATCTTTTATAATGTGGGTAAGACGAGAATGCCCATGGCGACCATAAGTATCTGCATTTTTAACCCCGACGAAAAAAGAGGGGTGTTATAAGTTTGACGTGTGTGTGCATCTGTGTATCTGTCCGTGGCATCGTAGCTCCCAAACGGATGAACGGATTTAGTTGCAAATTTTTTTATATGAAAGGTGAATTAGTCAAGAGTGTTTTTAGCCATGTTTGATGAAAATCAGTCCAAGATGGCCGCCGCCACAAAATGGTGGACATCACATTTTTTCACTACTCCATCAATATGGGTATCAAATGAAAGGGCTTGACTAGTAGAATACTATACACTATGACAAATTTCAAATCCAAAATGGCCGCCACCACGAAATGGCGAATTACATATTTTCTTTCCCTACTCCATCAATATGGGTATCAAATGAAAGGACTTGGCTAATAGAGTACTATACACTATGACAAATTTCAAATCCAAGTTGGCCGCTACCACAAAATCGCGAATTAACATATTTATTCACAAATCCCTCAATATGGGTAGCAAATGAAAGGTCTTGACTAGTAGCATAATGTTTACTATATTGAAAGGGAATGAGGAATATTAACTAACGAAATGAAAACTAAAAACTTGAAAAATATTTTTTTGTCTGATTGTGTATGAAGTAGTTTAACTAAATAAAAGTTTAAAAATTTTGAAATAAAAATTAAATTTAAAATTAAAAAACCCTTTTTTTAATTTAAAAATTAAAATTATTAGGTATTTTAAGTTTACTTAAAAGTCCCCGACGCTTTTAAGGATCAAAAATCACTAGGCAATGAACAAACTTGTATTATTTCACACTTTTTAAAGATAAGTTTTTTTGTGTCGGGGTTTTTTTCAATTTTAAATTTTCCTTACAGGTACAACGGTAAGATCAGTAGATACTGAGACTTAGTCTCAAACAGACGGCGATGCGCCCATATTAGGAAAAATAGCTCTCAACCAGGCATCAGACTCACTTTCACGTGACGCCAGGAGATGCGGTTCATCTGTGATTGATTGATGATTGATTTTGGTAGCGTGGTGAATATATTTTTTACCGTAGGGTGGTCCTAGGCCTTTTGAGTACATAGAGAAGGAGGATAATCATCTGAGAAGCAGATTTCCAGTTAAACCCTTTATTTCTCTATGGAAATGAAAATTAAAAATAGAGAGAGAAGGTAATAATTGTTATGGGTTATGCAGACCATACTGAACTCTAATCAAAAATTTTCAGAATTTTTATCTGTTTGCTTTTTATTTGTATGAACACGATATACTCAGAAACAGCTTTTTTAACCGATTTCGATAAAACTTTCTGTAATATATGAGTCGTAACCCAGACTCTAATCTAAGATACAATTTATTTCGTCTGTTTGTATTTTTAGGGTTCCGTAGTTAAATGGCAAAAAAGGAACCCTTATAGTTTCGCCATGCCCGTCCGTCTGTCTGTCCGTCTGTCTGTTCGTCTGTCTGTCTCGGGTTTTTCTCGTTTCTATTGGCAATATATAGGTGGAATTTGGAAGGTAGGTGTAATCTATGAACCGCTACACAACGATATAGTGAAATTGAGAAAAAAATTTTTTTTGGGATAGGTCGCCATACATAGAACTGAAGCACGAAAAAAAAAATTCATCGCATATTAACGCGAGAGGTACCAAACGATAGGTCTTACAAAATGATACGTATCAAGATTTCAAACGATTTTTTTTAATTTAAGTCATCAGTTGTTGAGATATTCCATCCTAAGGCCCTAATTTTAGTAAGAGTCATGTGTCCCCCTCTACCAGCTAAACCATTGTTTTTGGATATGTGGAAAAAAATTATGACAGGAGTATATATAACGTAGTTAAAAGGAAAACTATCACAGCTACCTAGACTGTATAATTTAACGAGTAGGTAATAGATTAACTTATAAAATGTACTTTTATAAGTAAAAATTTTGTAAAAATTCCATAGAAAATGACAGATAGCGTTTAGCCAATAAACGAAAACTAGATGCATTTTATCTTTGTGATGTTATTGTAAAAGATATTTAAAAAAATATATTTTATGATGAAAACTCCATTGTATTACTAGGAACTATAAATTTCCGCTTTCCTTTGCGGAGCTTATTCTCTTCACAATCGATACTAAAAGTCAAAGGTTCACTGTAACAAAATATGTAGTAAAAATTGTCTCTAGCTATCAGTGCACTCATGTTATTACTTTTCGGATTAGCCAGAGAGGATCGAGCGTCTTCTAAATAACTGTATTATTAATATATAATAAAAAAAATGAAATGTATTTATGCAATAATTCTTAAATTACAAAATAATAACGATTAATGGTTAAGTTCGATTAACGTCGCGCTCGTTTTTTATATTGTATGGTGGTACGGAACCCTTCGTATTCCGTATGTCCGATTCGCACTTGGCCTGTTTTTATTTATGGGATCGTATAAAGAATTTGTAAATACCAATATCCTTTTTAATTTTGTATTTTTTGTGAGGTTTGACACGCAAGCAGTTATATAAGATATTTTAACGCCCGTTCGATATTATCATTTATTTATTTTGTGCAAAAATATTTAGCACATATTCCTCCGTGAGCGTCTGCAGCGCGACCAGGGCCCGCCATCATCGTTGCAATCAAGACAGCAAGAAACGCGGTACTGTCGATATAGAAAATAGTGATCATTTCTGAGGACCTACGTAGCGGTGTCCGAAATTAGGAACTTTTAGTAAACATGAGAACCGTTCAGGTGCCATATCTTTAATCTTAGTATTTGTCAGTGGAGAGGCTTCTGGGCCATTTTGTCGATATCGTATACGGGCATTTTTTTATTTTTTGGTACAGGTGACGAAGTGGAAATTTTATATTTCAATTCACATATAAATAATGATTGATTGAGCATTTGAATCAATATATTACTAGCTAACAAATACTAAAGTTTGATAGCAAAACTGTAAGTATTTCTTAAGAAAATTAAGTATTTGCTTACACCAGGTGAAGCAATATATTCCAATTCGTCACTTTTGTTAATATAACTTAAAATAAAAAAATCACAGTTAATTCAAAGATAATTTTTATTACTAATAAAAAAAACAAAAACCTTCTTGGCACAGGTATCAACTTTACAAAACTCAGTCTACACAATTTCTTAAAGCAAAGTGATTTTCCTCTTCGTCACATTTTTGTACATAAGGAAGTGATATGTTTTTGTTTTATGTAATTATAAATCATGCAGCACAAAATTTTAATAAAGACAAGAAATACTTTTTCTGTTTATTTTTATTTTAAAGTACAACGAGCAAACTGCATTTATATTTTATGAGATATTAAACAATTTTATATTTATTTTTCCTTGGACAGTGATGAAGTGGAAAACCACCGTGACTAATATGAATAAATTAGACAGTGTTCACATAATACTAAAAAACAATCAATAGATATAAATGTAATAATCAACAATATTTGTATAGCTTTTTGGTTTGTTGTTGAATAATTATACGAATTTAAGCACTTGAAAGATACATTTAAGTTCAAAAGTATTAAGTTATTTAATATATTTCAAATAAAAATTATTATATGAAAACAAATTTCTAAATTTCATTTTTTACTAAGAAAAAATAAACGAAATGAGTATAATAGCGAATTAGTCGAAAAAAAAAACAATTCTTTCAAAATACAATAAATAAAATAAATAAATTCTTTCAAATAATATAAAAAATACGAAATGTCATATTCATACTTTTCAGGATCCTGTTTTAATTTTTCTCTGTACTTTCTAGCCCGTTTTGTAGCTGTCAGTGCCATAATATCAACTAAAATAGAAAATATAATACTATAAATAAATGGCGAACTACGAGTTGGACTAGCACACAAAACATACAAAATATGCTAGTCATGTTGATACTTACCAAGTGTTCGAGGTATTGCATTAATTTACAACAACACGCTTACGGAAATCTTGGAGTCCTGCGACAGACAGATGCAAGGACGAATAGACACATTTTTAACATCTCCCAGAATTCATACCATAAAACACAGTTTGTTGAAATGTAATTTTTATGGAACCTTGTGACAATCAGATGAACGGACATATGAATATTTTTTTATCATTCTCCACATATGTAAATGACATATATAGTGAAATATTTTAACTAACTAACTAACTACACTTCTGTTTCGTGTAACAGATAGACATCGTACATTATAAAAAACATGCTATATTAGCTTTTATTTATCAAAGTCCGACATAACAACTATCATGACAAATACCTACAAACAAAATCATCACTGTGTAATTGGAAAAAAAAAATCAGTATGGATGCAGGTTTTGCAAATCCATTTCGTCAAAAAATTTTCCGCTTATATATCACGTAACGAAATGGATGTGACGCTGGCCACCGCGAATATTCGTAAATAATATCAACACTTGTTTGATTACAGTTTCGGCTTGAAGAACTATTTTTGTTATTGCTAATTAACCAATTGCTTATTTACAATTTACAATACAATGAAACAATTCACCTAAATTTAGTAATTTCGTGATGTTGATGGAATATTTATTCTAGCTTCTCGGTGTCCGTGACGCAATTTCTTTGTACATCGAACACATTCTCACTAACGGTTTGAATCAAAAGAAATGGTGGTTGCCATTTTACTAAATATGTTACCAAGAATATAATTTAATCCCGGTTTGGTAGTTTTTCGTACGAAGAAGAACGAAAATAAGCGTGACTAAGTAGGAATTTCCACTTCTTATTGTTTTCGTAGGACAACATTTCGAAAATGTTTTCTTTAATTTAATATGATTTATTGAATGGTTTTGCCTATTTTTTTAATAATATAACAGTTTGTGATATAAAAAAATATTATAACAATAGAATTCTAATACCACAAACACCTTAATTTTTAACACTAAATTTGTAAATGTTACGTGGGACATGGCAAAAATGAGGGACTGTATCGATTGTTTTACATCTATAATTTTTTATGTGAATATTTTACTGAATGTAACACGTGATATTATATCTTAAGAAGATTTTACGTTTAAAAAAAAATATCAGTTAACAAAAGTAACATACATAACTAAAAAAACTATGACGCTTCCCATGGGACAGTATCATTTTGAAATGTACAAAGAAAAATAAAAACGCCCATACAGCAGCAATGGCTATTACGCAGCCCGCGGGCCGCTTAGTCGTAGCGCACGTAGTCGGCGGGCGTTGTGTCGTTGTGTCTCACAAAGATTAAGTGGTCATAGCGCGATAGCGAAAGTACACGAGACTGTGAGATTGTTTTTTTTTTTTTGTGGCAACATTGACGGTAAATCTCTAGTTTTGCAATACCACGATTGTTAATCGCGCCCAAAAAACAAATTGTCATTCATATTTCATATTGTTTTCGACAGCTATTGTGTTAAAAACTTGATTCAAAAATTTAGATTTAGAAAAGCTTTGTAAATCAAAACAAATTCATGTATCTCATCATTAAAGTTTTAGTGTTGTGGCCCGCCTGCACGAGATGTTAAGCAAAAATCATGTATTACGGAATTGCTTCCATTATCACGTGAGGCTCGAAAGGGGGGGGGGGGGGGAGAGTGGGTTCGACAAAAATTATATATCACAAGGGCGGGGGGGGGGGGGGGGGGGTTATGGGTATGGGTAGTGAGATATCATGTATTTATTTTGTCATTGAACGCGTTACTTCTAAACTGAAATAACGCGTTCAATGTGAGCTCGAGTCTGTACCAGTACACTTATATGTTTTTCACGTGATTGAAGGTTTCATTTATAATTTTTATGTCAGTCAAAGACAACCTTATTACCTGTTTGGACGTTTCTATCACGGTCTATAATTTTCTAGAATTAAATTAGATTATACTTAACTACCTGTATTTAAAGATAATATTCTGAAATTTTTGTACTACCTATAAATATAAAAAATACACGTGATTTTGGGTTGGGACCGGGGGTTAGTCTTAAACCTCACCACGTATCACCAGTGGGGGGGGGGGGGGGCTTCCACCCGGGCGAATTTTTGATATATGCGATAAAGACATGATGTTCTTAAATAATATAGGTCATTAAGGTTTTGATTTCCGCTGTGGAATTTATTTGATATTTTCGTAAATATTTAAGTTTTATCACGGTTTAATAAATGATATCCTGTTTTGTGTAAATGATTAGTATTAGGTATATTACGAAACAATGGTACGAAACAAAAACAAATCAATTAATAAAATGCAAAACACACTAACCCTTTGTTTTATAATGGGAAAAGTTGTTTGGAAGATGGCTTTTTGTCATTGAAAATGACTATCAAATCCATTTCACGGGAGACGCATTTTTAGCCATAACTCCAAGGGTATGGAATCTAGCTAAGATTTTAAGGTCTTAAAAGATCAATAATTTAGTTGCGCATCGTATGACACCAAAATTTTGGAAATCGGTTTGGTAGTTTACGAAAAAAAAATTGGAAAATGTAAAAAAATCGGGAATTTTTCGGATTTTTTTTTTACTAAATCCAAAATATTTCGAGAACGGGGACCGATATCGAAAATCAAAAAAAATAGTATTTTGACCATTAACGTAGCTTCAGTTTGAGACCAAGTTTTTGGAAATCGGTTGGTAATTGTAAGAGAAATTATTTCCGAAAGATGAGATTTTTTGGTCGATCGCTGGTGTATGTATATAAGTTACTATATTTCAGAGGGTATTCGTCAGATTGCTTCAAAGTGTTATACAAAAGGTTAGAGGGCATCGGTAGCTACAGTTTGAGACCAAAATTTTGGATATCGGTTGGAAATCGAACAAGAAATTTGACATCACATGTTAGATTTTATCGACGATCGGGAACTTGTTAACATTACGGTCATCGCTTTTCGGCCTGTATTCGCTCGAATGCTTCATTATCGAATTCAGAACATTTAAGAATATCAGAGGCTGCAGTTTAAATCGTGGCAATGGCACGATTTCGTGGCAATGAAATCAAATAATCGGTGAAAATCGGATTTGAGTAGGTTCATTTTCAATGAAACCGATGGTTGCGGGGACTGCAAGATCTATGGATTTTTTTATGCGTAACGCAACATATTATATGTATTAAGGTAGGTTGTGTTCTTTGTTTACACTCTGTCTGTCACATTCTGGATCAAGTGTCAAGTCACAGTTTAATAATCCATACAGTCAGATTCATCGCCTTTGATGTTGGCGAAAAAGCCGCCGTCATCTTGTTGTTATTGAATATCAGCAGATTTTAAATATATCGGGACCCTGGACGGTTGAAATCCAAACTGTATATACATATTCTAATAATACTATCGACTAACTGCACTATTATATCGATTGTCGACGTCGATAGACATTACGTCGATAAACGTGGAACATCACTATAGGTGAGCTGCTATTGGTCCGACCGCGACCTGGAATACCAGCACAATGGCGCCGTGTCATCAACAAGAACTAATTTTTGATACCACGAAGTGTCACATTTGGTTAATGGTTATTGTTCTGTGGTGGTCACATCACATCTGTATTGATCTGTATCAAAGAAAAATTAAGTATTAAACTCTTTTACAAAGTATATATTTTCTTTTAAACATTTTATAATAACAATTAATAAAAATATAATTCGCGTTTTAAATCTACTTCAAACGATATATCACACATAATAATATTTTTAACCTGAACATGAAAGATTTAGGTTAGACCAGCGTGTGGTGCATAAAATGCGCTAAAAAGGGAAACTTGCGAATATCTGGCGGACGTGTTCGTAGTCAACGTATTACGGCTGTGATCTCGTGAATAGTTCAGATAGAGGAAAAATGGATGCTTATGACATTTATATTAAGCTAACTAAAGGACTCAAGTTCAACAATAGACTGTTCAAGGCAAAACCTCAGGTAAAATCTGGTATAATAATGATATTTATTTATTAGGGTACTCATGTACTTGTTAAATAAATCCATTTTGGTCTTAATGAATCTTGAATATTTACCTGTGTACAGCAGGTTTACTTTACGATGAGGGAATAAGACTTCAACATTATAGTAAACTGAAAACAGTAAAATATGCTAAGAGACACTGTTTAACAAAAAAATTACCACGAGGAAAGTAATAATATGCCAAAAAATAACAAAATAAAATCAAACAAGAACTTACAAAGCCACCAATCCGTAAAAAGGACATTATAATAACAGATAGCACTTAAAAAAAAAAAAAAAATATTGCAAACACTGTGTTTATATACCTACTGTATTTAAAATTAAAAGAAAGTATGAATTTCCTAACTTAGTAATGGGTAAAAATTGGATTTGCATAGCGCTTGGCGGCCATGCCATTTCTATTGTCTTAGTGGGTTGGAACGTAGTCGCAGTGGCTATTCAGTTTTTATTGTATAAATTTTTTATTTCACTAGGGTTATTTTAATAAAAATGACTTTCAAAAAAATATTAAATGGATAAAAATCCATTCGAGACATACAATAAAGTCGTTACTTTAATATAAATGATAGTATTATAAGAGAATAATAATTTAATTTAAATTTTTATTCTGTTTTGGACAAATCTAAAGATACACCTCAACAAATCTAGTAATATTTATTTCCTCAGGCTCAACTGAAAGTGTCAACACCTAAAAATGAGACAGAATCTGACAAAGCTACTAAAAATACACCAGATTTGGTACAGGACCCAAAAGTTGGGGTCAAAAAAAAGAGAAAAAAGATGTCAGAGGAAAGTGAAACTTCAAAAAAGAAGTTAGAACTTCAAGAGGTATAGTATTTTATTTGAATAAGACTATGCTATGAAATCATAATCCCATTATACTGTGTAAGAATACTTATTTGTTTATGACTAAAATGTATAAAAGTAGGTAAGGGGATTAGAAATAAATTATACAAGTGATTAACTAGTTGACAATTATATGACTATACCTAATCAAATTTATTTGGTCTTTATTGTCTGGACATGACGATTAATTATCTTTGATTAAAAAATTAATAGCAAATGATTAGTTAATTTTTGTCAATTTAATTTCTTGGCACTCCAATAAAAATTAATATGCAGTTAACAAATCAACAATTTGCCCACAATGTTTCAAAATTTGGATGTATCTCTATAAATGAATAGTTAATCTTAGTGTACAACCTCAGTAGGACCCACTTACTTTCTGACAAATTGATTAGACGACTGGTTAGAGACCCTAATTGCAAAGCCAAGGGTTGCGAGTTTGATTCCTTCCCGAACAAATAGACATGTTGATGCACACATATCCTGAAGTAATTCTACCAAATCAAATGCACCTTGGCGCAATTGTATCGTGCGCCAGCTGTGTCAGCTCAGTAAAGTGTGTTGGCGTAATTGCGCCGCGCAGCACTGTGTTACTCATGTCTACAGTACTATGAGATGTCCCAGATCCAAAGCATTAGAGTAGGTTAGAGTTGATATTCAACTCTACCTCTCTGGTTGGTTGGAATTTCCAACAAATCAGAGCATGTTCTTGTATTTTTTGTCACTACAGATGGTCTATCCGTGCAATGTAAACTCAACCAATGTAATATAATAGCATTGCTTATGTTCTAACACCATCTCACTCAAATTGGTAAATTAAGGGAAAATAAACTGTGTGTATTACCTATCTTGCTGCGCAATGTTGTCTTATTTAAGAAATAATGTGAAGGCTTTTTCTAAATTCTTGTTTATGATTGGTCAAATGTGTTCTTTTGATTGTCTATTGAAATGACGTACCTAACTCAGAACAACAATTTTCTGAGTTAGGCAGTATTAATTAGAACTTAAGAATTGGTAATTCACAAAAAATCACTAATTGTGAGTCATATGGCCCCAGTCATTATTACAAATCGGTGGTTTCTTGTACGGATATGAAAAATTTCTTATAATTATTTATTCAGTCCATCAAGTATACTAATTATTAACATTTTTAGTACAATATTTGATGCATAATTAAATTTATTACTTAATAATTTTCTACCACAGCAAAATCAATTCCGCAATGACTACGGTATACGTGTGGTAGGCCGTCACGTGCCAGCAGCATTACATGATTTTTCACAATTGGTTGATCGTTACAAAATTTCTGAAGGCCTAGTCAATACTATAAGGGAATGTGGATACAGTGAGCCTACACCTATACAAAGACAAGCGCTCACTTGTATGTTGGAGGTGAGTTGTTACGATTTGTCTATGTACAAGTTTTTTTCTTTGTGGACTTTCTCGCAACGTACAACCAGGTGTTTTATAAGAAGCGTATAACAACGTGAACAATATTAAAACACTGACAAGTTATCCATTACATGAGGTTAAAATAATAGGCATTGGCCGAGACAAGTGAGACTTTGAAACTAATCAATAAAGCGAACACGCTTTTAGAGGCCCAAGTAGCGACCCGCCCCGGCTTCGCATGGGTAGCAGTGAATATAAGCCGTAGTGTTTTTTTTTTGGTCGTAGTGTCCTATCAGCTTGTCGCATCAAACATGTGGATCGGATTTAATTAGATTTAAATGCAACGTAAGTTAATCCTACTTGGAGTATTTTTAATATATTTTATTTTAATTTCTGCAAATATTTGAATAAGTAATGAATAAATACATGAAAACAAACTACAATATTTCTTTGTATACAACATTGATAACTACTACCTAATTTTTCATCACGCATGTCGCGTCGTCGGCGGTGTGAAAGCCTGCCGCCCGGCTCGGTCGCTTGTCGCGCGATTTTTCGCTCTAACTTCGAAGATATTAATTTAAATTGTATGGCATAAAGGGCAATGAAATGCTGAAGATAAATAACGTATTTAATTTGATAAGGATTAATACTGTGTCTGTATAAATTGCTTTCCAATTACCTCATCATATGACACTATTTTTTTAAACATAAAAATAGGTTTAGTAAGCTATCCATAAGATAGACATATGCCATCGCGGACTTTTCTTTAGTCCTATAAAAGAGAAACAATTTCTATATACATTATTTTGTTATATCTCAAAGGAATTAGGCAGCGTTTTCAATAAAAACTCCCAGCCGGTTAGATTTTTTCAGACTTCTTTAACAATAATTGTCATATTTCAACTAATTTGCACAAAAAATTATTAAATTATACACACAAACCTTCCTCTTGAATCATTCCGTCCATTGGTGTCAACCATATGCCAATTAGAGCATGCACCCGGTTCTCTTGGAAATCTGGATCAGGGATCCGGTTCCAAAATTGTAATACCCAGGACTATCCGATTCTTCAGGTATTTTATTTTGTTCAATTGGATAAAAATTTTTGTATTACCATAAAACAACCATGTGCAAAAGTAAAACGTAGAATATTGAAAAAAAAAAACGGTACGGGAGCTAACTAAGTCAAAACACAAGCCGGGAACGGCGAGTAGGCACGCGGACACACTATTCCACCAATTCCTGCATCTTGCATCTTGATAAAAGCTTAAACATACTCTCCTTGCGCTCATATTAGCTGTCTAATAAATGTCTATAAATCTTTGGACCTTAGTCCAAAGACCACAATTATTAGAAACTTAACAGATAAACATTTGTGATTAAAAGACCTAAATACTGGTTGTTCGACTGAACATAGTCCAAACTTATAGAGCTTACTGAACTAAACAAAAAGTTTCAAGTCAGTAGATGGCACAAACTAACGCTTTATTTATTTATTACATAGACACAGCAAAGTTAACAAACATAGAAAAAGGTAAATATAGAAAATGTACAAAATACAATGGAGGCGAGTCTGTTGTCCTTAATAGCTACAGACGGCATTGCAAAATAGTACATAGTAATAATCAAACAAAAACGACTATATAATAAAAAAAGGAAAGCATTTATAATTTGGATAAAGCTCTTTTAAATGAGACGTACCTAACTGTGGTGATGTATATCGAATTCATTATTCAAGGCATTATATAGACTACAAAACCTATGTATTGGACTATTTTAAGAGACAGTATGTCGTGATAGCCCGGAGCGCAACGAACCTGTCTCAAATTTATAAGGCCATAGGGCTACGGTTCGAGGCGTGTACCAATGAGTTTCTCTGACTTAAGTACATTAACTATCACTGACCCCGTGCCTCGGAGAGCACGTTAAGCAGTCGGTCCCGGACGCTGTCAATAGATGGCGGTCGTTACAATCCCCAACCCGCAGTGGAGTAGCGTGGTGGATTTAAGCTCCAAACCCCCCTCCTCACCCTGGGGGAGGCCTAAGCCCCTGCAGTGGGGTAAAATGGGCTGATGATGACAATGATGAAGATACAGTATTATTCATAAAGGTATATATACTAGCGTAAGAGAGGAACACAGTGTGCGAATGACATCCAGCTCTTTGCGGAAATCCTACATGCGAGAAAGAAATGCAAGAAAATCTGACGTAAAACCTCTTTGAACACATTTAGTCTTCTTTACTCACTTGTCAAAATAAGGTCCAGCTTTGTTTTCTATTTTGTGTTATAATCGTTTTGAATTCTACAAAAATTAATTCTTGTGATAAAAATGGTGTAGTGTTCAGTTTTAAATTGCACTGTAACATATGTTAATAATCCAAATAAAGAGACATTTCACCGGTAAGTACTGCCAATAACATATTGTTATCTTAATGCTTATTTTTATAAAAAGCGATCCTAAATTTACTTGGTTATACATGAGTAGTATACGGTAAATACTTTATTTTGTAAATAATTTGTTATTTTAAACAATTATGTGTACGATACAAAAATATTGTGTAAAATTACAATCAAACAATTAAGCATAGGGATTGCACAAAATCTATCGATATGTCGATATTTTCAAATATAAATATTTTGTAAATTTGATATTACCTAATTGCACCTGTTCCACTGGAATGATGTCGTTAACTGTTTTTAAACATATTGTGAGGTTTATTTAGCCTGGCAGCACATTGTAAAAGAAAGTATGACATCTATACATATATACTACACATAGGGTATATATGTAAATACAAGACTTTTTCAAATGAAAATATAAGATATATACACAATTAATTTTAATCGTTATTTATTTATGATTTAAAGTCTGACATTCTATCTGTTCTCTGATTATGAACGTTGTAAATAATTTAACTTTGAATGACAAAACTACTGTATACAATAGTTTCTCATTTTCCTCCAAGAAACTGCGGTGTTAAAAAATGCTTCCTGATAATGATGACTCTTTCATAATATCCAGGTTTCCTGTAAACACGGTTAGCATAGAACAATGGAAAAAATGTTAAATAGAACAGGTGGGACTCCTCGAAAACATTCTTTGGTTTGCAGTAGACATTTTACGGATAACTGTTTTGTCTAACTAAATCACCGACGACTTTTGAAGAAAGGATCTATACCTACTGAATTTGTGCCGTTAGGGGTTTCTTTTTTTTCATATGTGCTTACTAAGTATATTAAGTAATATACTAATAATACTTAATATCTAAAGTCAGAGCATTTATGCCAACTGTAATTTCTGTACAGGTCAATCTGAAGACCAAGCGATCAGTGTCAGCGTACGTTTACCGGGATATATCACCAGGACCTTCAACTTTAGAGCCTAAACCTTTATTTCAGCACTAATATAAAATTGATTTGAAGAAAAAGTCCATCACAGTGAAAATATCAATTTTAGGCAAATTATCACTTTGTCTTTTACAGAAACTTGTTCCTTTATATTTAAATAAAACTTAATTACCTATTACATAAAGAAACAAAAGATATTATAGACTAGTCCAAGGCATCCAAGGCATAATTTGTGGTGCAGTGAGACGACGCGACACTCAATCGAGTAGACAATGTGACGTCATGGGCAGTAAGAAGCCACCAGTCAAACCGCACGAAAATACATAATAATAATAACGTGCACATTACAACGTCGTGGCCCCAAACTAAACATTAGCTTGTGTTTTGGGTACCAAGCGAAGACACCACATACATATAACAACCAAGACCCGGTACCAGTATCGATATTCATCATATAAATACTGACCCGACCTAGGATTCGAACCCGGGACCTCCAGCTTCGTAGGCAGGGTCGCTACCCACTAGGCTAAGCGGTCGTCAAATTAATAAATATCAATAATTTATTTCTCAGTCATTTATTGACGAATTTAAAAAAAAAAAACTTTCACTGTTTTATTAGTTTTGGTTTATCTTTCAATTCTATCGAGTTAAATTGTATATTTTGAACATCATGAACTTCTCCATTGTAAATGTTTTTGTTTTGTACATTCTCATTTTTTTGTTTACAAAGAGTTAAAATTTTGTTGTTATGCGTTGCAACGTGACGTATTGTCATTAAAAATAAAAATCGTTTATTTATATTGTTTTATTTATTACGTGGCTTGTATTCAACTAAATATTAAAATTTCCATAATGATGTTAACGCTTTCTTTACTTCTGCAAATTTTTTATTATCAACTGTTAACAAAAAAAAAAAAAATTTATTGGAGTAAAGGAAATGGCATTTGAATTGACTGATTGATGATTTGTCATTTTAAAAAACTGAAAGTTAGGAAAAGTAACTCAAAACAAAAATTATGTAGTATAGCAGATTCAAAATAATAAATAGGATTGCCGATTGCGACTTATGATAACGCGGTAATTTCAACGACACATTATCATGAAAGTACTACGTGCTATCGATAATATAAAAAAACACCCATGCACATCACTAAAACTGGCTCAACCACATGTGAATTTTGCACACATACTCATTTCCGTTTCGGTCATGCGATGTTTAGATGTCAGTTGGTCTCCTACGCTAGTATATATATGTCTATGGTATTATTAGTGATTGGTAAGCTAAACAGTCGCTTATTACGCAAACGATGTTTATCTCTGACATTGTTAGCTATCTGGTGAAGAAGGCACAAACCCATAGTTTTAAGTCTGAAGATGAAAGTAGTTTAGGCGATCATTATACTCTGGAAGTCTTTACATTTATTTTTACCTTTACTTTAAGTCTTTACCCAGTTCATTTCGGTTCCGGAACCGAAAAACCCGGTTCTTGAATAAAACGGCTTGCATTATTCCTCTATTAAACTAATTTTAAGCTCGGTGATCCGATCCTATTTATGACAGACCCATGCGTGCTATGTCACATTTTAAACCAATTCTCGTTACTGTTATGATACATAAAGTTCTTTGTTTTTTTTTTTTCAAACAGGATCGTCAAATTTTAGCCTGTGCTCCAACCGGTTCAGGCAAAACTGCTGCATTTTTAGTACCTATATTACATATGCTTGGAGCGCCACAGGGAGGCCCAAGAGCCCTAATCTTGTGTCCCACAAGAGAATTAGCTAAACAAATATACAGAGAAGCATTGAGACTTAGCGATGGGACGAATCTGCGATGCAGTGTTGTCTCTAAAATACAAGAGAGCAAAATTAAGGAACGAGAATCAACTATAAAGAAAAGTGGTATGTTTTTTTTTAAGTTTTTAGGTTGTGTCAAACATTTAATGTATAGTAAAATATTTAAATATTTCACAAAATTTTGTGTTGAAAATTGATAGGTATTATTTAATGTAAATGCATCTGAACAAGTATAATAATAATAATACCCAGGACATCCCACACAGCGCCATCCAGTCCCTAACCTTGTATTATGGGTATCAGACAACTTATATACATAGGTAATAATATATACATATATAGATATTTTACACCCAGACATGGAACAAATAGACATGTTCAGGCACACAAATATTTGTCCCGGGTGGGAATCACATCCGCGACCCTTAGCTCCATAGTTAGGGTCTCTAACAACTCGGCAAATCGGTCATTCAAACTGGTTTGAACCACTTTCTGCTAGAATTATGAATGGGTAATTAATATTATAGATCATTTCACTTTATTGACTAATCAACTGGCCGAGCGGTTAGAGACCCAACTGCATAACCTAAGGTTGCGAGTTCGATCCCCGGCCAGGCTAAATATTTGTGTGCATGAACATGTCTATTTGTTCCATGTCTGGGTGTAAAATATTTATATATATCATATGAAGTATGTAGATCAGTTGTCGAGTAGCCATAATACAAGCATAATACTTTCTTACTTTGGGACTCCGATAATGCTGTGTGGGACCCAGGTATTATTGTTATTATTATTAAACATATTCGTATAACTAAATTGAGTCTTTTTCCATACTCTAGTCTTTTCAGACTTAAGCCTATTATTACTCATAGATTATGTTGTATTCTTATAATTTTTCTATTATACCATATAGTTCATATTAAAATATTTTTTTAATCATTTTTCCGCAGATATTGTCATAAGTACCCCAAATCGTTTGTGCTACTTGTTGAATCTAGAAAATGTGAACATCACATTAGACAAGTGAGTAGTGCTTTTTTTTTTTTTAATTACATACCACGATAAAAAAAAATACTCTACACATTGAATTAAGAGGAAAATTTTATGTTAAAGTGCCCATTCTAACTTATGAAACGGGGGATTAAAAATCAAGGAAGTAGAACTAAATAAAACAATTTTAACAAAAATTGTTTTGAACAAGGTGTTCAGATATACAAAATTTTCAGTTACCAACTAAAGTTGTGTGAGGTTACTGATTATAAGATAGTAATTTATAACACATGCATACAGAACCTTAACGCCCGCCGCACATGCTGACACTCGCATTGGTCGTCACGAGCCAGTAGTACTGAACTGAAATGTAAACACGTGTCGTCCAATGTCAGTGTCCATGAGCGTGATATCGTGAACGAGTGCGAGTGCTAGCATGTGCGCCGGGCGTAAATCGATGACTATTCGACACGCGCTTGGCCAGTTTTTTTTACTGTCTTCGACTTTAAGGACTCTTATCTAAAAAGTTTATTATAAATAAAAAATCTAAAAAAATAATGTTATATTTAATAACTTAAATTAATAAAAAAAAGTTTCTCGTCATTGACTTCGTATATTCGGTGAAAATATCTAAATATGTTGGTATTATAATGAATATTTAAGTAAGTATATCAATTGTCTAGTACCCATAATACATGCATAGTACTTGCTTACGTTTGCACTAGATGGCGCTGTGTGGGATGCCTCAAGTATTATTATATATTAATTTACTATATTGTTGCGCATGATACATTTCAAGATTCTAATCTTTAGGAGCAAAGTTTGCTAAGTTTCACTAGTGTTAAGATTTCTTTTGCGTGAACATTTGATTGCTGAAATCAAATTATTAGCAAAAAAAAGTGTTTACACAAGCAAAATTTTGTATATTTTGGTCTAACCAATCAAATTGCACACAATTTATTGCAAATGTAATAATAAAGACAACAATTTTTGTGAATAACTACTTAAAGTTGTGTACAAATGTTTCAGAGTGAGATGGCTGATCATCGATGAAGCTGATAAAATGTTTGAGGGTTCAGCGGAACAGGAATCAGATTTTAGACAGCAACTAGAACAAGTCATGACAAGGTATATACTCTAGTTCATAAATTTAAAAACGTGAATTCTTGCCAAAGCCAGTAAAATATAAGCTAAGGCTCATTTGATTCGAAATGTTGTCTAGAAAATTGTACAAAAGTTTCAAACCCACTCATAAACGATTGCAAAATTTGTAAACAAACTAAGATTGAAAATAAACGTATTGTTTTTTGCAAATAACTCGAATCCTATTAATGTTAAAAAAAAGTTGAAGAAAAGTATTGAAAAGACGCAATATCCTGTGATTTTTTTATTTTTATTTTTTGTCGTTAATATTTAATAAAATAAGTTTACAATTAATTAACAAAATACGACGGGTGTTTTTTCTTTTGCCCATCATTATTACTTTAGAGGTTTGTTTTGTTTATCCGTTAATTGTTAAGATTTGTGACAACTATACTTTATGAGATTGTTGTTAGAATTGATCAGTTATTAATTATTTTAGCACACAAAATACTAAATTAAAAAAATATTTTTTTAAATTATTTTTACTTTTTTATGTACAAAAATACTATTAGATTACATTAATTTTAAAATTTTTAGGATTTTTTATTTAAAAAAAAAATTGTTAATAAATATGATTGATTATTTACATGTTTTTGAAAAATACAATCGTGTCAATTTATTTTTTAAAACATATGATTTAAAATAAACAATCTACAGCAAAAATAAAATAAAATTCTTTGTCTATGTAATACGCCTCTTTCGAATAAATTTATCAAACAATCTCATTGCTGTTTGTTAAACAGGCGACTGCTTCGCTCACTGATAGATACATTCACTGCGATGGTCGCGGATGCTCATTCTCTTCATTACGTAACAGCCTAACTAATGTATAAAATTTTTGAATCCTGTTTTATTTCACGCCCCGAAAAACATCGAAATTTTGAGTCTGTTTAAAAAACAAATACTAATCCAGTTTTCTGCGAGTCCATGGTTCTAATGTTGTATTTTCAACAGGTGTGGTGGTCGCGATCGACGCATCGCCATGTTTAGTGCTACGCACACGCCATCGGTAGCGAAATGGTGTCGGCGGAATCTACGCGGGTTGATCAATATAACTGTTGGACAAAGGTGATATAATAATAATAATAATAATAATAATACATGGGACTTCCCACACAGAGCCAGTAAGCAAGTATTATGCTTGTGTTATGGGTTACTAGACAACTGATATACATACTTAAATATTCTTTATTATATATACATATATAAATATTTTTTTTTTTATATATATATAACAACCAAGACCCGGTACCAGTATCAATATTCATCATATTAATACTGACCCGACCTGGGATTCAAACCCGGGACCTCTAGCTTCGTAGGCAGGGTCGCTACCCACTAGGCTAAGCGGTCGTCAACACGACAATATGAACACTGCAATATATTTTTTAATGCTTCAAGTTGTTCCATTTAATTTAATGAGACATAAAATAAATTAAGTGGTGAAGAGTACATTTCATATAAAATACATTTTAATTTTACTATAAATAATATAAATAAATTTTACTCTGTGCTTCCAACTTTTAAATATCACTAACTGCTGCAAATGTATTTATATGCGCATGTGACCAATCTAATTATGATGGCAGTGGTGAATTTAGCAGCAGGCTGAGTATGGAGCATACAGCGGTAGATTTTAGCATCAGCAAATTTGAATGTCTTACAGTTATGGTTTGTTTTAGGCAAAACTTTTGTAGATGGCGCTCTCGACGAAGGCACCTTCTTTACATATTGCGACATTTATATTTTGTTAATATAGTTATATGTATGTATTTGTTTATAAAATTTCCAACTTTTGTATGAAACTGACAGTCGATTGAGTACCGTCGCTCATGCGCCACCTGGCGAGAAAAAAAGACAAGGATACACCCCATTAAAAAGATATATATATTTATATAGACACCTAAATGCTATTAGGTTCACACAAACAATTCAACGTGTAATATGTTTCAGGAAAAAACAGTTACGAGAAAAAGGTCATGTATTATATATATTGTAAGTTAACAGAAAGAAAGTTACTTACGACGATGTAAACAATGCTATCTCCAAAATAGTCGAATGGTTCACGGCTAATAATTTATTACTAAATGAAAAAAAAAACCAAATGTATAAGATTCTCGCTACCGAACGCCAAACAGGCACCTACCAATATTGTTATTAAAAGCGAGAAATTGGACCTTGTGGATTCTACTGTATTCTTGGGAATCACATTGGATGCGAAATTGCAATGGGATCCTCATATTACTAACATGGCAAAAAGGCTCAGTTCTGCAGCTTACGCTGTAAAAAGGATCCACTTCCTTTCAGACATAGAAACCGCGAGAATGGTGTATTTCAGTGGGTTCCATAGTTTGATGACTTATGGCATTCTGCTGTGGGGACACGCTGCCAATGTGAATACAATTTTCGTGTTGCAGAAGCGAGCTGTTCGAGCAATTTATAAACTAAAACCTAGAGTATCACTTAGAAACAAATTTAAGGAAATTAATATAATGACGTTGCCGTCTCAATATATATTTGAAAACATAATGTACGTAAAAAAAAATATTGTGTTATTTAAAAAAAATTGTGATCGGCATAATGTCAATACAAGAAATAAGGATAAACTTGCTAATCATGTCAGCCGCCTCAATAAAATCACAAAATCTTTTAAAGAGCAATGTATACGCTTTTACAATAAGATCCCAGTTGACATTCAAGATCTACCCCTTAACAAGTTTAAAACTACAATAAAACGAAAGCTTTATGCAAAAGCTTATTATAAAGTATCAGACTACTTAGATGAGAAAAATCCATGGGTGTAAGCCGCTCGCCTATCAGTTTGTTTCAATAATATTATTCTTTAAGCACTTATTGTTAAATTTTTTTTTTTATAATTTTGTTAAAAAGAGCGTCCCTCAGTTTCTTGCGTATTCTTCTGAGAGGAACCAGCATTTTTGAATGCGCCTTTGTGGTGACGTCCTTCCACAAAGTAATTAAATTCACTCTTATGACGTATTTCAAGATTATGTTACATAACTACGAAATAAAGATATTTTGATTTGATTTGATTTGATTTGATTATTTGGACGATCGATATACACAAGCCTTAAAGTTACAGTTTGATCGATACTAAAGTTTCAATTGACATGACTGTAAACTGGGGTATGGAATTGTAGACATCGGTAGGGGCGGCAAAATTTGAATAGCTTACTGGTGCCAAAAGTGTAAATCCACCACTGGATGCCAGATGGTTTAGTATTAATAGTAATTGTACTCAGTAGTGCAAAATGTAACATTTTCAATACTACATTGAAATTTTCAGGAATGCAGCAACAGATCTTGTTGACCAAGAGTTATTGTATTGTGGCAATGAGTCGGGCAAACTCGTCGCATTCAGGCAACTTGTGCAGCAAGGACTCAAACCGCCGGTACTAGGTTAGTAGTTCAATCTTTAAATTTTTAAAAGCATAACTCGTTCAGAAATATAATATTTTGATATCAAACTGGATTCAGTAAAATGACTTTATAAATATGAACAACATTCATTAATAAATAGATGGTGTATTAAATATTTATTTTTCTTTAGTGCGTTTTCTAAATAATAGTGTCTTATTTAAAATGAGTACTCAAACCAAATCGCCACTTTGCTCTCAGAGGTTTCATTGTTTTGTAATAGGATAGTTGACAATTTTTTAAAATTATTTTATATGAAAGAGTTTCCTAAATATATAACAGTGAAAAAAAATTTAAAAAAAAAATCATTATTAATAAAGTTATGAATGCTTAAAATATCTTACTAGACAGAAAGGGCAAAATACCGCACGGCGTACCTATGTGTGACGTCAGGCCACTTAAAATAATGTTAATTATTCTTTTTCGAAAAAGAGACAAATTGTTATCGTATAAAGTCCATTTTTTGTATTTTCTTGATAAATGTAATATTTTTAATAGTAGTCAAATATCCTATTGTAGAACTCTGAGCAAAGTTTAAATTTACAAGTATTACTTCTAAGCAAATGCATTAACTACTTATGGCACCTATTCTAGTGTTTTTGAACGCAGTTGCTGTGTATGTGAGATTTTGAATGTGGATATTATGGATAAGGATTTAAGAATGTTTTATTGAATTTGGTTATGGATCTGAATATAAAATTATTTTTGTAAACAGTTCATTAAATGAAAACAAATAAAACAAGCAGTGTGAATATATATAAAAAATGTCTCCCCCTTCCCCCGTGACATTAGGTTTTTTATTTAGGAGATCAAACAGTTTCGGTTACAGTTACTACAGGATCTCTATAATATTCATGTTTGGGCAGTAAGTTTAACTTTATGTTTCAGTGTTTGTGCAAAGTAAAGACCGTGCGAAGCAGTTATTCAAAGAGCTGATCTACGACGGTATCAACGTGGACGCCATACACGCTGACAGGACACAGACGCAAGTATGGGTCGTTCTAGCAGCCCATTATACCCACTGCAGGGGCTTGGGCCTCTCCTCAGGGTGAGGGGGCTAGGAGCTTAACTCCACCATGCTGCTCCACTGTGGTTTCGTGGATTGTAACAATCGCCATCTATTGACACCAACCGGGACCGAGTGCTTAACGTGCTCTCCGAGGCACGGAGTCGGTGATAGTTATGTACTTAAGTAAAAAAAAACTCATTGGTACACGCCCGGATTCAAACCACTGTCCCAAGGCCTTATAGATTTGAAACATGTTCGTTGCGCTCGGGCTATCACGACTTTATGTAGGGGTCGTTACTTTTGCTAATTAATGTACATACAATAGCGATATCCCAAATCGCGACACTTTTGGTGAATTAAACTCCAAGCTCATCCTGTGGGAAGATCTAAGCCCCTGCAGTGGGGGCTAATTGGTGGACCCCTCTCAAAAGCTATATTTTTAATATAGGTCACGTATCTTATTCAACAACACACAACCTACACCGAAACTCATTTTCTTGAATTGTGTTAACAGAGAGATAACGTGGTACGCAGCTTTCGAGTGGGAAAAATCTGGGTGTTGATTTGCACGGAGCTGATGGGTCGCGGGATCGATTTCCGGGGCGTCAATTTGGTGCTCAACTACGACTTCCCACCCAGCGCAATCTCTTACATACACAGGTGAAAACATACTCTATCCGGGCTGGCCAAACTTAAAATAACCATATCGGCCGATACTCAGTATGTCCCTTGATCCCGCTAATCAAGTAAAACAGTCTGTCGGTTTGTATGTGGATAAAAAAAGGACTTACCTGAGTTCAGAATGTACATGTCCGGCGCGTACGCACTTTGTTTGTGTATTGTAGCGGGCGTGGCATAGCAACAACTAATCACAGCGTAAGCGGTTATTTAGGAAAAAAATATAATTGTTTCACTCTAAAAACTATAATTCTTTCATGTATTCAAAACTTTAAGTATACAAATTAACAGAAGGACAGTCTTTCATGTTCGGAATTCAATCACCCCTCAACCAATATGTGAATAGAGCTTTTTCTTTTATGAGCGATAGTGACTTTTTTTTAAATAATTTACTTAAATGTGATGATTTTTGTGTAATCATTTGATTCAGAATTACGTGGAAGACATTCATTAACCTATTCGCTACTCATTAACCATATTTGGTCAGATTGAAAGTCACAACCCATTTAATTAACAGAGACAATTGATCGATAATGATTGATGACTAGTTAAAAGGTTCATATTTCCTATTATAATTAATGATTATTCGCAAAAACATAGCTCATAGAGAAATAGATTATTACTGCATTAAATTGGTATATGAACAACATAAATGAATATTTTTAACAATCGATTTTTTTTAAAGTTATATTTTCAACGTTATATTACTTTGATCAATAATATATAATGATAAAAATAAAAATATTAAAGGACACACATAGTAAGAACACTTGTTCAGAAATCATGAGTACTTTATGAAATATCTTCACTTCACTTCATCAGCCCATTTTTACCCCACTCCAAGGGCTTAGGCCTCCCCCGGGGTGAGGGGGACTTGGAGCTTAAATCTACCACGCTACTCCACTGCGGATTGGGGATTGTAACGACCGCCATCTATAGACAGCGTCCGGGGCCGACTGCTTAACGTGCTCTCCGAGGCACACAGTCAGTGATAGTGAATGGAATATCTTAATCTCTATGAATTTTTCAACTATAAAATGTTTTAGAAATGCCTGTTCTCGTATTGTTAATAATAAGTACTCAAATATGTAGGACACTTTAAAAAATTCAGCGTCAGAATTATTGAGGAGTTTAAATTAAATTTACAGGATAGGTCGTGCAGGCCGCGCCGGTCAACGAGGGAGAGCCATCACATTTTTCACTCAAGACGATGTTGCTAATTTAAGGAGGTACACTGATTATTTTTAAACCTTGCAACATGATGACCCCATTATCACCATGGTGACCATACATTCTGTAAGAATATTCAAGATTCTGCTTCTCATCCTTAAACTGAACAACTTTTGTTCTACGAGTTTTGTTGGAGACACATACTTTGCCAAAACTGTTTATTTAAGTCGTTCATTATACATTGAATTTTATTTTTCGTTGAATTAATTTGCTTCTGAGACATTCAAGCTTTATTTATACAGATTTGTAATTTTGAATGCATGTTGCTTTTGCTCCGTTGGGGTAAACTAAGACAAGTTTTGCTGAAATCGACTCCGAAGGGTGGTTGCAAAGTTTTAAATTTAAAAAATCCTGTTTTTTTTCAAAACTAAATAGTGCAAACCCTGCAGACCAAACAGGCGAAGCCCCGGGCAACACCTAGTTATGCTTTGTGTGGACCGGTGGCGTTTTCCTAGTCTATGTTTAATTGGATTTCAATCTACATTGTCTTCGGTGGGTCATCACAGCTGCATGTCAATTTAAAACTTTTAGCACCAATATGTTTGTTCCAAGTATTTTTATAAAGGTATAAATATATATATATATTTCTGCTTTTAATTCATAAACAAAAGTAGATTAAAAAACGCAAAACTAACAAGCACAGACAACATTAACTACCGCGTTTGATTACCAATTAGTGCGTCAGTGCCATCTAGGAACTTCATTTGATACTTTCTTTTGTTTTAAAGAAAATTTCTTATTATGATGAAGTGGTCTGCACCAAATAAATGTTTCTCTTTTATTTATTTATTAAAATAAATGTTTTATATAGTGATACACCACTCAACCAGAGTTTTATATTGTTTGAGAAGAGTTCTGTTGTTACAGATATAAAAAAAAAATGCTTTTGTATTCCTCGGTCCAAAGATTTGGTGAGGCGTTGATGTGTCCCTCAGTAAAATTATATAAGTAATAAAAACAGTAAAAATCATATAAGTTATAGATGGTGGATCAATAAGAAAATTTTTTTTTTTGTAAAGTATCGCCGCTGTCATGAAGCAGTCCGGCTGTGATGTGCCAGAATATATGCTGAAGTTAAAACAGAATCCTAACAGAAGAAAGAAATTGGCTAAGAAGGCACCGCGTAGAGACAATATTTCTACGATATTAGAAAAGAAACTTGACAAGTGAGTATTTTTAATTTTGGTCGCTATTATAACGTAGTCCAAACTTATACAGCATGTAGGCATACTAAACTAAACGACAAAAGGTAATCCTATGCTAAGCGAGACGGCGCCCTTATGGTACCACCCGTCAAAGGCAGCCACGCGCCGAAGCATCCTCAATGCGTCTGTTCCGCATTCACTCAAATTCTATAGACTTTGCGGAGTATAGGTCGAGGATGTCGTTTAGCCGGTCCGACTGCACCTTCCGTGTTATCCCAACTCGGCACTATCGCCGTAGATTGGATGCGCAGTTGTTTATATGCAGATGTGGCCCTCACAAAAAAGTAGTTAAAAAAGATGAGTAAAAAACAATTAAACTTTAAACATGTTTTTCTCGGTAACCGTTAGTTTGCGCCGCCTGTGCACTTGAAACATTTTGTTTAATTCGGTAAGCTCTATACGTTATGTAAGTTTGGATTATGTTCAGCTGAACACGGTTTAAAGGTACAATTGACCATATCAAAATATTTTTATTTTATTCAATATAAAGGTTTACTATTCATATATCCAAAATAACAGATATAGTTCCAATCGATCTTTATGGCGGATGTGAACATAGGCACAAGTGGCGTCGCAGTAACCAGTTTTAGGTGTAGCGGGACGCAGTGGAGCGAGGGGCATATGACTGAACTTGCGCAAGCACGCATAAAGCATTGTACTCCGATCCGCCATAAAGTTTGATCGGAAATATAACAACAAATATTTATAATTGAAAATAGTTTCATTGTTTTTCAAACTATTCTTTGTGATTGATGCACTTTTACGTATGTTTGAGCCAATCGTTAATGCAGTTTTTCCATTCTAATTGAGGTATCTCCAAAACATGCATTTCGAACGCATCGACCTCTTCTAGCATCGAAAATCATTGACCACGTAGTTTGTTCTTCGGGTGTGGAAACGAAAAGAAATCATGGGGGGCCAAATTAGATCTATCAATTAGATTTTTTGAGTAGTCCAAAAGCGAGTACTTTTCGCTGATGTGTGGGAGCTGGCGTTTTCTCAGAATTGATTGTTCTACATTGTGTTAAAGCACAGACCAGTCAACCTATAGACCACGCTTTAATAAACGTCAGTAGTCAGTACGAAAACGAAATCGCCAAAAAGTGGAGGGGTGCGGGGAGAGGTCGGCTAGTTTTCATTGGCTCGTTCAAAATTGACAATTTAATGGCTTCCGACGTGCTTCCAACTGACCGCTCACAAGAGACGTAGTTATCTAGTGTCACTACATAGCCTTGGCGAATGCTACTCCCTGTCAAAGCGTGGTCTATAAGATTGACTTGTCTGTGTGTTAAAGGCACCGTTCCCCATGTCGATTCCCCCACTCCAAAAAAAGAACAGGCAGCCATTTGCTTCAAAGCACTTCATACACGGGAGCTGCCGTTTTCTCAGAATTGACTATTCTACATTCTGTTAAAGGCACCGCTGCCCCATGTCCATTCCCCCCACCCCCCCAAAAAAAAAACAGGTAGCCATTTGCTTCAAACCACTTCATACAAAGCGAGTTGTTTTCGCTGATGTGTGGGAGCTGGCGTTTTCTCAGAAGTGACTATTTTACATTGTGTTAAAGGCACCGTTGCCCCATGTCCATTCCCCCCACCCCAAAAAAAAAAAAACAGGCAGCCATTTGCTTCAAAGCATTTCATACACGTACATCCTTTATTGAGTTTTACTCATCTTAGAATGCCCATACTGTCCGCTGTTGTTTGGTTTCTGGGTCTTATGCGTAAATTCAAGACTCATCTCCTGTATAGATGTACACGGCTTTTGATGCACCACGGTTATATCTTTTCAATATTTTCTTGCACCAATCGACACGAGCCTTTTTTGAGTGTTTATCAAATTATACAATATCCGACCATTCAAGGTCATGCAATTTTTATTTATACTCATACTAATGCTCGGGATTGCCTCAATTTCACGACATTTCACGTGACGATCTTGCAATATCAGTCCGCGCACAGCATCGATGTTTCTTGGCTCAACAATTGATTTTGGACTACCTTTGAATTCGTCGGCGAATTCAATAAACCAGTGGTATACAGTGGTTTTAAATGGCGCTTTATGGTCAAATGTCAAAATCTGTTGATCGATACACTACTGTTGAGATAATCCACTTCGAAAGTCGTAATAATTCATCGCATGAAGTTTTTTCACGTTTCAGTTTCATATAGTATACACAGGTTGAGGTTTTAATGACCAGCCAAATTTTAATATGATGATCTTTGGTAGAAAACCGATAGCCGTCTCGTTTCCTTTTAGTATCGTTCTATAGAAAAATATTGAGATATAACTACACAAACCTGTCCCGAAAAAAACAATAACTCTAGTCACCATTCATGCCCGCCGCCCCATTCCATTTCAAGACCTCGGGCGCGTACGTTTACTATAGCGTTAAGAAGGCAACCAAACGTTATAAAATAACACTGTTGATAAAATAATTTATGAAAATTTAACGCATTTTATTTACGCAATAAGGTCTATTGGTGATACCTAACTCCTAGAAAATCTCACCCTGTATGTATATATATAGATATAGATATTTCACACCCAACAGGAAACAAATAGACATGTATTATTATTATGTTCATGCACACAAATATTTGTCCCGGCCAGGAATCGAAGCCACGACCGTTGGCTCTGCAGTTAGGTTCTCTAACCATTCGGCCAATCGGTCAATATGAAAACTTTCAAATGTCAGACACTTAACATTATTACAACAAGCCCTTTAAGACATTATTAGCTAGTAAGAAATCTAAAAAAAATTATTAAATTGGTTATTGAGATGTCAATAATTTAATTCATTTATACAGACGAAAATTGGAAGATACTGAAAAAGAGTTTAACGACGCTGTCGGAAAGCCGAAAAACAAAAGAAGGAAGATTGAAAAAAACCTGAAGAGCAATGTCAATGGGAAGAAATCTGAAAGCAAAAAATCCACTATTCAAAATAAAATTAAAGGAAAGAAAAAACCTGTCTTAGCTAAGAAAGGAAAATTTAAGAGCAAGCTCAACCAATAGTTAAATATATTTTCTTTTGTATTTAGCTGTTTTTCATTTAAAATCTCAAAATAACCTGTCTTATTTTTGAGGTACGTGTTAAGGGCGATGAGGGCAGGGTTCGTGGCTATCGACAATTCTTAGAGGGAACGAATTAAGGTAGGCTTTCGATTAAAAGCGGGCGGAGCGGCGACGGTACTCAAGCAGGCAGGTTCTTATAGTGCGGCGGCTCGGTAGTGACTACCTTCACTGACACAATATACGGCGCTACACACAGGTTTTTTGCCGCACAACCCAATGATTGAGTACGCTGTCCACTCACGAGTTTATTTTAAACATTCTTAATTATTATTACGACCTTGCATAAAATTACTATCTCCTAAATGGTTACAACTATAGATTATTAAATTTACATAACTTTTTATTTATACTTAAAATATTACTTCACTAAGGGGGTCTTCCACCAAGAATCAGTTATCATCTAGTTAACTAACTGTAGATATCTTAAACAGTAGGATGAACGTCACTTTTATCCCGATGCTTTTCCACCAAAAACTTACTATCAATTTTAACCTAAAGTTAGTGAACTAGCTCAGTGTTGCTTGTCCCATAAATTATATCAAATGTTTCAATTGTGATTTTGTCCATTTACATGTTGATTATTATTTAAATATTAATATATGTTATTAATAGACTTCGTGACTAAAGTTAATGTTCTTGAAACTATAATTTATAAGTGAATATTGTTTTGTTTTTTATAAGTTGCAACCCTGGATTCGCCAACGAGGAGAAACTGCAAATTACTCTTACTAGATGGCGTTTTGCGCGGTTAAATACACACGGAAAAGACGACAGAAATAATGAACGAATTTTTCCTAAAATAAAAAGAAATACCTATTATGTAGCCTGAAACGTTATTTGAAACCTAACTTAGTGAGATAGGCATCGAGTTCGTTGACCTTTAGTACACGTTTATAGCTATCTCTCCCTCAATCATATACCGCCTTCTCGCTCGCTCTCTGTCGCCGTGCAGATGCCACAGCTGTAGCTGGGAGATATTCCTCAGTTGCTCTGATCATGCATAACTTACATTTAGGTTTCAAATAAGTTTAGGTATATAATAGGTAAATTAGGGGTCTTCCACCACTTCCAGTTAAAGCGTCAGTTATCCAATCTACCCGCTATCTGGCAGATTTCGTTTCCACGACATGGATACTGTTAACCTCCAGTGGACAGATAAATAAAAGCAATATGGCCCATAATCCATCGATTTTATGATCGAATCAGCTGGTTACGTACTTTCGTATAATTTGTGGTTACCTATTTATTTTAAATTAATACGTTAATTAATTTTTAATATATTATTTCTGTCGTCTTTTCCCGCGTGTATTTACCCGCGAGAAAACGCCATCTAGTAGGAGTAATTTGCAGTTTCTCCTCATTGGTGAATCCAGGGTTGCAACTTATAAAAACAAAGTAATATTCACTCAAAGATTATAGTTTCAAGAACATTAACTTTAATCACGAATTCTATTAATAACTTATATTGATATTTAAATTACAATTATTTTGTAATATACAATAACAAAATTACAACGATTGAAACATTTGATAGATATCATTTATGGTACAAGCAGCACTGAGCTCTAGTTTACTAACTGTAGGTTAAATATGACAGTAAGTTATTGGTGGAAAAGCATCGGCATAAAAGTGAAATTTATCCTTCTGATTAAGATATCTACAGTTTAGTTAACTAGATGATAACTGATACTTGGTGGAAGACCCCCTTAACCAGTTAAAGAAATTTAGTTCTAAAATAATACAATCGATGGCGATATTCCATTGGAATGCCTGTCAAAGCATTAACCATTTTGGTTCGCCTTCGTTCCATACTTAAAACGGACATCGCAGTCTTTAACATAGGCCCGGCTCTGAATTTTGTAACTCTATGATCAAAAGCAATTTTTATCTGTAAGCCTTGTTAATTTCAACTTTGACCATTTTCAAACGTCATTGCAAAAATGAAACACGTTCTGATTTTATTAACATTTATTAATGATTAAAGGAATATTTTGAGACAAACTACTTATATATCTATTAAAAGTTTGATTCTCAATAAACCTATTATAAATGAAAATACAGTCTTTCTTGCATCTATTATACAAATACGATTTTTTTTTCTGTACAAAATACACTATTTACAAAAAATATCTTAAAGAAAAAATGTACACGATTTGACAATAAATTTACCCATTACTAATATTCCAAAACGAAAATTAGAAAAATATATGGCACTTTTATAATACAAAAATAGCCTCATAACATGTTATTTTCACTTTAAATATCCCTGATACAAATCTATAATTAAAAAAAAAATAAGCCTCTAGACAAATATTATTTTGAACTTATGAACTAAATATGAAATATTTATTTGTAAGCAATACATTCACACTGTTCAGTCTGATTGTATGGAATTCAACATTCACTAGCTCTATTTAACTTTAAATTAATATAAACTTAAATATTAAAATATCCTGTAATTTTTTTAAACATTCCTCAAAGTGTGTCTTCCAAGATTAATAATTACTAGGTACAGATGCTTTGCTACCGTAGCTGGAGATAGACCAACTTCTACTCGAACGAAATTCGAAATAACATAAAGAAATAACACTTGGGTACTGGTAGATTAGGCCGGGGTGACAAAAATGCAACAATCATTTACAGTATGCCTTTTAAGGGACCTCACTGCGAAGCACCGACCTCAAATCCGCGGCCAGCGTAAACGCATGCTGTTCCATCTAAGGTCATCGTTCGGTAAATAGGTAACTTGCGATAGACATGAGACCTTAGCATGAGACTGAAAATTTCTATAGCCAAATAAAACGAAATTGCTTTCACGAGTTTCACGATTATGACAAGGGTATTTAGAAAAACAAAATAAATTTATTTGGAATCTACGTTAAATTATCTGGGTATTTGGCCGAAATTATAAAATGATATTAAATTTTCAATAAGATATCCTGAAGTTGCTTGAAATACGCATAAAATCGACAAGTTTCTGAGACTTTTAGATAAAATGGCTTTATGTGAGAATTAATAAAGAAAATAAAAATAAAGTTAAGAATATTGTAACGTAGGTATGCAGGTAGGTAACTCGCATTATGAACAAGATAAACAGTGCTCATTTAAAATTTATCAGTACAACAATGCACTACAACGAATAGTTACTGAGTAATCTTGGAATTAGGATTGTATGGAGTTAGGCTGACTCAAAGCTGACTAGCGTGCTCTTGAAGCCTTTTACGTGCTATTAAAATTAATTGTATAACCAATGTATATATACGCCTTGAAAATAATTGATCTGAAAAGTTATTAATTTTAATATTTAAAAAAAACTTTATATTTTAATTATTTAGAGGTGTAAGTATACCCTCTTCAATGGCACACAGCAAATAATTGTTTTATATTTTTCCTGTCGACACTGCCCCGGCCTACGGAGATCGCTTTATCGGCTTCAGCCATGCATGCCTTTTGGAATCTTGTGCTGTATAAACACAAGATTTTCGAACCAAGTGCAACTGCGCAAAAACGTATCTATACGCCAGTAATTATTCATGTTAGGAGGATGAGTCGTTCTTCGCTTTGTATGAAATTTTTTTTATAGTCATTCACACAACCAGTCGCACGGTAATCTAGGCATTTTGTTTGCTGGCCAAGGCAAATATCCAGCCGTTTTGAAAACCCAATAATCGTATGAGACTTTACTTATAAGTAGAACTAGAACTATGACCTCTAGACCTATGATATAATAGATGTAGTCAGTCCAATCGCGCGGTGTATGACACACTTCGAATTCTCTAAGATCGGCAACTGGCCCCATATTATCTTGGCACTCTAAGCTTTTGTAGTCGGGTATGTTTTTAAAGTTCTCCACGAGCCATGGCTGAAAAGATTCAAAGGTAATTGTGTCATATTTTATCATAAACTTCCAAGCAATATAGCTAATAAACTTAAAAAAAATTCAAGAATTTTGTAAAACAAAAAGACTATATGAATGATAAAAATGCTTGGGATTAAATTGCACTAATCCACTTAATTTTTAAGACAATTGTTTGTAAACCGTTACTAAAAAATAAGACACTAAGTTGCTTGCAATGAGCGTTCGCTTACGCACCTACATTAACTTAGCTTTAAGACGTTCAAAAGTGGTAGCAGAGTTTTCTACTTGAAAATAATGGAATTTTATTTTACGTTTATTTATGAAAAAAATTTATAGAATAGATGTCTATAAACATTATCGAGGAAAAGATTAAATTGATTCTTATTTTATGACAATCGTATAGTTCCAATCAAGCTTTATGGCGGATCCGAACATAGTCACAAGTCGCGTCGCTGTAACCAGTTTTAGGTGTAGCGGGACGTACTAGAGCGAGGGTTATATGACTGTACCTGCGCAAGAACGCTTAAAGCGTTGTATTCCGATCCGCCAAAAAGTTTGAGGCGAACTATTGAAATATAATGTTTATTTTGAGGAAGAAGTCCGCTAAATTATCAGTTTTTGGAATAAATAATGTTATATTGTACCTTCAAGTATTTTTCCGTGTTGCAGTCACAGTGTATGTAGTTGCCGGCGATGGAAAAGGTTGTGTATGGAGTCGTTTGTTCGAACTTGTTCGACAATACGTATGTGTGGATCTATAAAAAAACATACACATATTTCATTCCAAAATTGGTTAGTAAATCAGTATTTTTTTTTAACTTAGTGGTTCTATATCGTAAAATTTTATACAAAGCGAAGAACAACTCATCCTCCTAAGATGAATAATTACTGGCGTATAGATACGTGTCGTTGCAAACTTATAGACCGTGTGGAGCTTACTGAACTAAACACAAAGTTTTAAGTGAGCAGATGGCGCAAACTAACGGTTACGGAGAAAAACATCACTTACCTTTTTTTGAAAGATTTTGTTTAGTTCGGTACGCTCTACACACTATAATTTATTAGAAGCATGGTTAATAATAATTACAAATAACTTTACTTTGATTAAATACATTTTTTACAGCCTGAAGTACCTACTCTTATGATACGCAGCATTTTGGACACTCACGGTGACAAATCTGTATGAGAATCTTATTAGATATACTAGCGACCCGCCCCGGCTTCGCACGGGCAGCAGAGCATTTAAGCCGTAGTGTTGTTTCTGTCGTAGTTGTTATATCTGCTTTGGTGCGTCGAACATGTGGATTATATTTAATTAGATTTACTTGGAGACCTACTTGGAGTATTTTTAATGTATTTTGCTTCCAATTCTGCAAATATTTGAAAAAGTAGAGAATATATACATAAAAATAGTCTAAAATATTTCTTTATATACAACATAACTTTACTAATTTTACATCACGCGTGTCTAGTCGGTATCATGCTGATATGGGGCCGCGCCATGTGCCGCCTGCCGCAATAAGGCGCTTGTCGCGCGATAGTTTTTATTTTGCCATATCTCCTAAGATATTAATTTAAATTGTATAGTGTAAAGAACAATCATAATCTGCAGGAAATGCTGAAGGTAAATCACGTATTTAATTTGTAAGGATTAATACTGTATCCGTATAAATAGCTTTACCTCATCGTATGACACCATTTTTTTACACATAAAAATGGGTATAGTAAGCTATCCATAAAATACAGACATATGCCATCGCGGGCTTTTCTTTAGTCCTATAAAAGAGAAACAATTCCTCCATACATTATTTTGTTATATCTCAAAAGGATTAGGCAGTTTTCGATGAAAGCTCCCAGCCGGCCGTTTATTTAATAACCGTCATATTTCAACTAATTTGCACAAAACATTAATAAATTATGCAAGCAAACCTTTCTCTTGAATCACTCCGTCCATTGGTGTCACCCATATGTCAATCCGTTCGGTGGTTCTTGAGTTTATCGCGTTCAGACAGACAGACAGACCCGGCGGGGGACTTTATTTTATATTATGTCGTGATGAAGTAAAAACACTAACCGTTTTTAATTTATTATTCATTATAGAGAACAGCATGAAGTTATCTATGAACTTGGTCCCTTCTAACTCGACGATACTTGTAATATCGTTGTGGTCGGCGATCAGTTGCCGCAGATGTTCATACGTTGGGTCGTCGCTCACAGCGGCCAATGTTGTTATCTGTTCATTAGATTAGATTAATTTTTAAGGTGAATTAAACGTATGCTAACAAACGTCGGAGAGCGACCGTAAAGACAACATGCGAGAGTGTACTTCGGTTCAACGGTTAGAGTGAGCTCGAACTAATATTATCTTAGAGCAATCCCGGAAGAGTTAAGATGCCGACACAAATCATTCTTGAACGAGTCGTCGGTTGGGTCGCAACTCATTACAATTTGTTTGCTACAGGCGTTTAAATGACACACTGATTATGTTGTAGTTGCAATGAATCCTTACACGAATATTAGATACGTAAAAATTCCTTGTCCGTTCGTCCTCATACTTTTTTTTAACCACACTATTATATCTAGAAATAAACCCATGTTTTCTATTAGCGGTCACGATGCGATGTAGAATCAATATTAGTTGATTATAATTTAAATAGAAAACAATAGAAATAGACATCTAATAAAATAAGTTGTATTGTAGCATTTCATGTAGGTAGATATTCCTACATAAAATAAAATTGACATTTTATCCAATGACGTAAATAATGGGATTAGACCAAGATTTAAAAAAAAATCTAAATTAACCAACCTAAACTTTTCTCTAGAATAAAAAAAAATTAAACTTCTAATTGCTAAGTAATTTTTTCCAAAATTTAATTAACGAAATATTTCTGTGACGTCATTTCAACATTCATTTGATATTAGTGTCTTACATAAATATTTTGTGTTTACTTTCTAGTTTTGTTTTTACTGTTGAAAGCAGCGGCATAATAATTGGTTGAACTAGATGCCGGCTGATTTATGTCTGTAACTAGTATCATAAGTTCTTTATTCTAGTTCGATCCGAAATTTAAATTTAAATTTAAGTATGTAGTTCGTAGTTCCTAAGCATAAAAAATTATATATAAGTGGAAACCTGTAATACGCTACTTTGATTTTATTTTCAAATAATACTGTGTCTTAATAGCTGTTGGTTTTCCCACAATAAATAAATAAATAAATAAATAAGCTCAACTGTCCAGATGACGTCACAAGGACAATTTGAACGTCAGACGAATAATGAACATCTGGCTAATTGGCAAAAAGAAAAAATAGATATTTTGAGACGTTGTTCTAAATTCTGGAACAGCTTCTCAAAATATTAGAATTGGACGCATCAAGGTATTAGAATCTGGAACCTTATTACGTTAAATTTTAATAATTTTAAAATTTTCGTCCGAGTCAATTCAAATAAATGCTGAATATAAAGTTACGAAGGCAGCCCCGTTAGAACGAAAAATCGCAACAACACAATATGCCTACGTGTCTTGTGGAAAAATTTCCTGTTGTAATTTTCCAAGCTCAACTAGTTCAAACAAAATGTTTGCTGTGCAAGTAAATTCCGCTGCGGATGGCGCGCCAGAGGTCAAGTCAACACATTCCATTGTAGTGTAGCGTTTTTTTTTATATTTTTATTTCTTATTTAGTACAAAATATTGTGTTATTGGAGTTAGTTGTTTTTTTTTTTTTGAGCTACTTAGGCAGAGGTCAGCTATATTTTTTATTAGGGAAAAACATATTTTTAAATATGTGTTGAGATTAAAATAAAATTTTAATAAAAATCAAGATTAAATTTAGATTAGATTTAAATCAAGATTAAAATAAAATATTAGAATTTATCTATATATGATTAATTTATGTATGAATGAAGTAATTCGTTTCGGCAGTTTAGTTCCTGTTCTCTAAGTGTTTTGTCAAACCACCTTTAGTATAATTTTTTAAAGAATTTATAAGCAAATTTGTTTTCAATCTCTTTTAGATATTATGTCCAAAAATATTATTTTTTTTACCATTAGATATCGAAAGTCAAATGTTGTTAAACTTTGGCGTAGCATGTATTGTGTCAATTTAATCCACGCTCTCCCGTTTTAAATTACAACGTTTATATATACATATAGACGACCGCTTAGCCTAGTGGGTAGCGACCCTGCCTACGAAGCTGGAGGTCCCGGGTTCGAATCCCAGGTCGGGTCAGCATTTATATGATGAATATTAATACTGATACCGGGTCTTGCTTGTTATATGTGTGTGGCGTCTTTGCAAAAATATTTGTATATGTATATATTATAAAGAATATTTAAGTATGTATATCAGTTGTCTAGTAACCTATAACACAAGCATAATACTTGCTTACTTTGGGAGTAGATGACGCTGTGTGGGAAATCCCATGTATTATTATTATTATATAGATTAAGATGAAGAAGTCGCTTTGAAACAATATTTCTACTGTAGCGCCCTCTGACGGTTCATTACCGTAAACTTATCTTTACAATCTCTTACTGTGTAATGCAAAAATTTAGTGTGCCAACTTACCTTGGTAATGTTTATTAATATATATTTAATAAGATGTGAACAATATTTCATCTAGGAAAAGAATTAGAGGTTCACAAGACAGATCGTGACCTTGGGCTAAATTGTTTCGGAGATAAGATATGAACCCTCGAAACCGCAAATCGGGCCAGTCCTTTTAGAGAAACAATACTGAAGCGTCTTTTGGTGGCCTATAGCCGTACAATATAGCCTATAGTAAGTACTTCTAAAATCATAGGAATTTTTTTTGAAAAAGTTTCATTGAAATCTGTTAAATCGCTACAAACATACACGCACAAACACACATACAAAGAATTGTATCATCATCAGCCCATTTTACCCCACTGCAGGGGCTTAGGCCTCCCCCAGGGCGAGGAGGGGGTTTGGAGCTTAAATCCACCACGCTACTCCACTGCGGGTTGGGGATTGTAACGACCGCCATCTATTGACAGCGTCCGGGATCGACTGCTTAACGTGCTCTCCGAGGCACGGGGACAGTGATAGTTAATGTACTTAAGTCAGAAAAACTCATCGGTACAGGCCCGGATTCGAACCATGGCCCTATGGCCTTATAAATTTGAGGCAGGTTCGTTGCGCTCTGGGCTATCACGACACGACAAAGAATTGTATATAGGTGATAAATTCGGTATTAGGTTACTCACGTTATTATAAGACACGTTCAGTTTGACAGTGTTAGGGGGTAGTTCAGTTGGCATCTCCTTCAGATGTCGACCTGAGCAGTCGACAGCTACCAGATTGGTCACTTCTCCACCCATAAGCTCTAATCTCTCCGGTACGCAAGTGCAATTTATATTTGCAGGTTTTATGTTCCGGCAGCTTATGTTTAGCTGAAAAATTAACATAACATTAATTGTTATAAGACATATAGTATGCAACTTTGATTTTAATTATCGACACATGTCCATCACTAGTTTTGCGCCAGTGCGTACGAATAATTTGAGTAATTTTTCTGGAAAAAGCGCTAGAACGTTTCCACCGTCTAATATATCGGCCGTCTCCTGACTGATAATCGTATCTCCTTATAAATAATTCTACAGGAGAATGTTTTTACATTTTGTGGGTTTACGCTTTCTTTCATAATAGTTTTCTTTTCTGACTTCATATTTTGAATAAACGAGTCAAGTCATTTTTGCATTTTAAACAAATATGTTATACTAGCGACCGCCTGCAGCTTCGCCTGCGTAGACTACACATTCCTGTTAAAGTGATCTATTATTGACAGAGAGATGGTTTCTGTGTACTTTTTGCTGATATAAATTTTGGTTACTGTCATACAAACTTTTGACTCCCACCTCCCCTTTGGTTAGAATTTAAAAATAAAAAACTCTAAAACACGTCGTTACTTATTTATGATTAGCGGTCGTACCCGGCTCCGCCCGTGTGGACTATAGAAACGTTCTCTATCGCGTTCTCCCTCCCCTCCCCTTTCCTAACAATCGATTCCTAGATAACTAACGTATTTAATTTAATAAGGATTCAAATCATGTTTAAAAAACACATTCGCAAATAGTGCATTATGTTGGAATAAATTTGATTGCCATAAAAAAGGTTATAGTGAACCAACCTTAAAAGATATACATATGCTGTCGCAGACTTTTGGTTAGAACTTTCAAAGGGGAACAATCCCGTCATACATGACTTTTGTTTAACATCAACCGTTTACGCAGCACACGCAACGGAAGCTCTCAAAAAGAATATTTTTTCCCGTTTTTGCAACATTTTTCGTTAGTGCTCCGCTCCTATTGGTTGTAGCTGATATAATAATAGCCTATAGCCTTCCTCAATAAATGGACTATCCAACACAAAAAAGAAAATTCAATTCGAACCAGTAGTTCTTGAGATTAGCGCGTTCAAACAAACAAACAAACTCTTCAGCTTTATAATATTAGTATAGATTTATTAAGAAAAACTAATAAGTGAAAGAATTTCGTTGATATCCAAAACGCCGAATATACAATTTTTTTCAAATAAATCTTGCTATGACATCACTCGGTTACATTACTATGGTCTAACGTGAATAATTTGTACGTAGCGGCACCGAGTGACGTCACGATGATACATAATTTTGTTGAAGAGGACGTGTTCATTGTGAAGATAACACTATCAAAGATTTTTAGGGTTCCGTTCCCACACCGGGCACCCTTTAACTAAGTTTACGCTGTCTGTTTGTCCGTCCGTCTGTTACAAGGCTGTATCATCTGAACTGTTAAAGGTAGACACTTGTTTTTATTTCGTTTTAGAACAGTTAAGACGTTTTGTGAAAATTTTGTTTATATTTTACATATTATTAGTTACGACCCCAATTTAATTTTACGAATGAGGATAAAGAATTTAATTCAAATTACAAAAGCTTCTTTATTAAAATTAGTTTTTATCAACGTGAATCGCAGTCTTACATCTAATAAAAAAAAAAAAACTTTTTTGTCCTTTGTTTCTTTAAATATGGAAAACAAATCTTTAACGTTTAAAACGGTTAGATGAAATAAAATTAAGTAAACAACATTAAAAAATGGCTTCAATTTTTTATTTTAACGATTGACCGACTTATAAAAGTCAATATATTCCGATATTTTTTTTACTGGCGTATTACCTGCCCACCAGTTATCAATGAAATTATATTTTTGCATTTCGCTTCAGTTGACGAATTTAGACGAAATGTAGTGGAAGAATTTCAGACTGCAATACTTATGAATAATCTAGCTTTTTCAACGTAGTTTTTAAAAAAACATTCAACAATTTCCTATTTTTAAACTAAAAATTCCCATTTCTGTCCAATTTATACTATGTGGCGAGATTGACAGACAACAAAAATAGAGTCTTGACCATAGATTAAATTAATTTCACAATGAACAGCGTTTGGTTTTCATAGAGTCATAAATGTCAATTTACAGTATCGAAATGACATTACTCAATTTCGCGGGGTTGAAGACTGGCGCGTGGGGATTTCACGGGGCAGCACATAGGCGCGCGGGGACCTTGCGCACTGAAACTCGGACTAAAACTCGTCACCTTGCACCTGCTAGCTAGATTATGAGTGCTACTAGTCAATTCGAATTTTAATGGTCTTGAATGAACCGAGGTTCGCGGTTATGCAACTGTGGTGATAAAAATCAGGGCCGGTGATAGGGGGGTGTAAGGGTAGTAGTACCACCAGGGCCCGGACTAAGAAACGGGGTCCGGTTAATTGATTTTTTTTTCAAAGTAAGGTGGGGTGGGCCCCGCAATGTTTTACACCCGGGGCCTGATCTGGCTCTCGCCAGGCCTGGATAAAATATACCAGCGCAGTATCTGCGCTAATAATTGTTAATCTAAGATTTTATTATATTTATCTCACCTCTTTCTGCACCCTTAAATGGTCGATCTGCACAATTTGTACATCTTTGAACCAGTTGAAGCGTAAATCCAAAGCGCAGTACGTTTCGTTGTAGTTCAGGAAAGTGACCAACGAAATGTTGTTGCTTTCCATCGCTCGTTGGAAATGTTTGCATGGCAAATAATTGTTACCTGCACAAAACTTTGATTATTCCCGCATAAGTACAGTGAGATTAAATAAATGCATACGTAATAATAAGGGCATATTTATAATGTACGTGCTGTAGTGAATGGATGGGTTTGAAGCAAAAGTCGTGGGTTCGATCCCCGTCATGAAAGTATTGACTAATGAGTTTTTCATTATAAAAACTTAAGAAGGGGCTGTACACGTGAACGTCCATAAAAACGCTCTCAAACAACTACGACCATATACGCATTCTATTTTTTCGAGATTCCTATAAAAGTGCTAGTTACAGAGATTTCGTATATTTATACCTATAACTATTACGGAATTTCTGTTACTACGATGTTTATAGAAATTTCGAAGTTTCAACTCTATTCAAATCTAGTTTTAACTCAAATGATATTTCAAAACATACCAAGATAAAAATGTGTATTAACGGCGTAATCATTTAAGAGTGTTTGTATGGGCGTTCACGCGTACAGCCCTTTCTTAAGTCAATTAAAAATAAAATTATAACATACACCATCTCAGTGCAACCAGCAAACGTTAAACAGCCTAACTCAGTATTAGCTAGATCTCAATATATCTTCCTATAATAATGCCTTGAGTAAACTCGAATAGTGAATGATTATACTTTAAGAGGAGTGTATAGTGACAAATTTTCATAAAAACGGCGTTAATACACCCCATTAAACCTTAACCGATTGGCGCAAAAAAATTTGGTAGTCAGATCAGCAAAAACTAGGTTCATACAAAAAAAAAACATTTAATATTTTTATTTCTAATGATTTATCAAAATATTTTATAAATTATAAAAGCATAAACGTAGTTTTTGCTGATCTGAATACCATATCATTTTGCGTCAATCGCTTAAGGTTTAATGGGGTGCAACCGTCAAAGCCGTTAGTATAGAAATTTGTCACTACACACACACACCTTTTAATATGTTTATATTACCTGATAAATCGACAGAAATCTTTCTGTGACTATGAACCAATGAGAACTCGGTGAGGTTGTTGTCAGATGCGTCCAATACGCTTAAATTAAATAAATACGCGAATGGACGCACGCTGGGCTGTAACTTGGCGCTCGTCAAATTATTGTTCGAGATATTTAGACACGCTATGGACGAATGCTTCGGAAACTGACCTGAAAACGCAAAAATATCACAATATGCGACCATTATCTGTATAAAATGTATCTCGAAAAAATTCCATCTATTTTTCAGTTTAAAATTATTGACTGTACGCCAAAACTTGGTGTCTTTCCTATAGAAGAAAAATTAAGATATGTTTATTTTCTTTAAATTAAAAATACGCCTTTAAAAAATCAGAGTCTAATTGGTTTCATTAATTCAATAATGAGTGTATTTATTCTATAAAAAAGTAATTTTAAATACTTAGTGTGTAAAAACCATAGAGTTAATTAATTTGACAGCAGCGTATGGTTTTAATCGTTTTAATACAGTCATAAATCTAAATTTATAGTATCGAACTGACATTACGTCCAATTTTGCGGGGTTGGCGGGTATTTCTCGGGGTGAAGAGCGGCGCGCGGGGACCTTGCGCACTGAAACTCGGACTAAAACTCGGCATCTTGCACCAGCTAGCTATAGTATGAGCGGTTAGACGATACACGCAAAAAGGGCTTTTAGTTAATTCCTAATTTTATGGTAAAAACACATCAAGCGACACCAATCGCTCGTACGGGTATTGTAATATTAGAATTTATTATATATACACTACATTTGATTATATATTAGTAAAATTCGCATCACATACACCGAACTCTAAGCACGAAGCTTCCAAATAATAAAATAGCACCATAAGCAATGTGACACGTGCCCATGTCTAAAAAAAAAATATAAAACAAAAGACAATTTCAAAACCACATTCGTATCTAATAAGCGGTTAAATTTCTAAAATTAAATAATAACATATGAATCAAAAATGAAACTACACACAGACACACATACAGGTTGAGGTTTTAATGACCAGCCAAATTTTAATATAATGATCTTTGGTAGAAAACGGTTAGCCGTCATGTTTTCTTTTAGTATTTTCTTTAGAAAAATATTGAGATATGACTACACAAACCTTTCCCTAAAAAACTAATAACTCTAGTCACCATTCATGCCCGCCGTCCCATTCCGTTTCAAGGCCTCGGGCGTGTACGTTTACTGTAGCGTCAAGAAGTCAACCAAACGTTATAAAATAACACTGTAAATATAATAATTTATTATGAAAATGTAACCCATATTTTTTATTTACGCAATGAGGTTTATGGGGGAGGCCTAAGCTCCTGCAGTGGGGTAAAATGGGCTGATGATGATGAGTTCTATGGGTGATACCTAACATCTAGAAAAATTTTGGCCGGTTACTAAAATCTCACTTTGTATATCTACGCGAAGTAGGTAACTCACTTTCTGTCTCATTTCCTTCTTCGATGTTGGCAACTTTTTTAAAAGTAAAAATTATGAGATAAGTTTAAGTATAAAGTATAAGCCAGAAATATGGTAAAAATAATAATAGTAATAATAATAATGTATATATGACAACAACGTGTAGGCCCCAAACTAAGCATTAGCTTGTATTTTGGGTACCAAGCGAAGACACCACATACATAAAACAACCAAGACCCGGTACCAGTATCGATATTCATCATATAAATACTGGCCCGACCTGGGATTCGAACCCGGAACCTCCAGCTTCGTAGGCAGGTGCGCTACCCACTAGGCTAAGCTGTCGTCATAATATACGTACTTAATAAAAGCTATTCATTTCAGTAAAAAAAAATTGTAGTTAATATTTATTTATATAAATCGTTACAATATAGTTAGAGTTCTGAAGTTTTTCAGAATAAAAAATTTATTTCGTACTTAACTGTGATAGAGTTTCTTGTAAATTTTCAAAAGTTATCAAATTAAATATCTTTATTTCGTAGTTATGTAACATTATTTTCAAATATGTCACAAGAGTAAATTTATTACTTTGTGGAAGAACGTCACCACAAAAGCACATTCAAAAAGTACTGGTTACTCGCAGAAGAATACGCAAAAAAGTGAGGGACGCTCTTGTCAACAAAATTATTAACAATTTTTTAACAATAAGTGCTTAAAGATTAATATTATTGAAACAAATTACTGATAGGCGAGCGGCTTACACCCATGGATTTTTATCTTCTAAATAGTCCGATACTTTATAGTAAGCTTTTGCATGAAGCTTTCGTTTTATTGTAATTTTAAACTTGTTCGGGTTCGAAGCCCGTCCTGAACATGAGATTCTGTAATATATTATATGACTATATATATAGTTATAGCTAATATAGTCATATATAGTTAGGATATATATATAAAATATATAGAAGAGATTAGGTTAGGGTAGGTAGTAGCGTCCGCGCCACCTGAGGTAGATCTCTCTTGATAGAGGTAAATGTCTCTTGTATTGTTTCTTGTATTAACATTATGCCGACGACATATTTTCTTTAAATAATAAAATTACTTTTTTAAGTAAATATATATTGAGACAGCAATATCATTATATTGATTTCCTTAAATTTGTCTCTAAGTGATACTTTAGATCCTAGTTTATAAATTGCTCGACTCATTTTGCCGTAAACGTAATAATTTTCCAACGATGTAGGTATAGTTCCAATCAACCTTTATGGCGGATGTGAACATAGGCACAAGTCGCGTCGCAGTAACCAGTTTTAGGTGTAGCGGGACGCAGTGGAGCGAGGGGCATATGGTGGGCTGTACTATCACTGTACCTGCGCAAGCACGCATAAAGCGTTGTATTCCGATCCGCCATAAAGTTTGATTGGAACTATACTATACTTTTCCGACTAGATGCTACTGTTTCATGTAACTGACTTTTGTATGTAAAGTATGTTAACTAGGTGGTAACTCGTTTTTATAGTTTATCGCCTGTTGGGTCTGTAGACTATAGGAGCTTTTTATCATTTAGGGGAGACTGGAAATCACGAAACTACAAGCGGGGTGGTGAAGTGACAGGCGGGTTACGGGTCTGGAATCCAGGTGTCACGAAGTATCGTGATTATTTGTAAATATGGCCATTTCGAATATTTATTAATAGCAACATAACAAATTTGGTTGAAAATCATGATTTGGTTAGCAACACTTTTTTCTCCGGATGACAGCAAGCCGATACCACGAGGTGAGTCTGTTGCCTAGAATTTTATGGCCTTTTAATAATTAATTACCTTTATTTGGTAGTGATAAGCACGATTGATTATCGAGCACCTAATTGTGAGTATATGATTAGTTTTTAGAGGTAACGAAACTATAAGACACGATATCCAATATGCTGAGCACGTGGTGCCAGCTGACGTTTACTGTGATATTTGCCTGTAATATATATTGACGATATCCACAATATTAATGCGTAATACAGATTTGAATAATGTTATAGATTTAGCGAGATTTGTGTGTATGATGACGTCGGCATAGAAGCTGACTCGCGTCATAACCTAAGAGGTTGGAAGACACCTCGAGCACTTCTCAATGAATGGTTGAGAAGGTATGAGCTCTTCATAGTGGTTAAAGGGTCCACACTCTGACGTCGGCATAGAAGCTGGCTCGTGTCATAACCTAAGAGAGTGAACGATATCGCAAGAGCACTTCCAAATGAATGGTTGAGAAGGTATGAGCTCTTCATAGTGGTTAAAGAGTCCACACACTGAAGTCGGCATAGAAGCTGGCTCGTGTTATCACCTAAGAGAGTAAAAGACACTCAAGAGTTCTTCCAAATGAATGGTTGAGAACGTATGAGCTTTACATAGTGGTTAAAGGATCCATAGATAGAGAGATATGTATACGTGTATGTGTGTGTAGATAGACACTAGAGTTTATCCTAAATAGAGGTACACTGAAGTACTGATAAGCGAAGCAGATGTTAGAGAGTTTTATATACCTAGTATGATACTATCTATATTCTATTATCTATTGATGTACTTTTACGCTGTGTACTATGTTGTTTGTGATCACATTCTAACTAACTATAAATTGTCAATGCGGGGTCGGTGCTGGACCTTTGGGCCCGGGCCACCATTGCGTTAGGCAATGGTGTGCCCGGGCTTTATTAAATTTTTAGGTGTTCCTGAGACGGGAGAAATGAGAGCGAACTAATCAAAGCTGCCTACACTGACAACGGAGACGATGCTTATGGTGTACATATGTGCTCATGCTGGATGTCGCTTAAAGGAGCTCCTCGGAAGACAATTCAAGTGGTCGATGCTACTGTATATGGTGTAGATTCTTAATGACCAATATGCGATAACTTGATTAAATAAATCAATTATCAATTTGTATTAATTCAAGTATCGTTGACCCTTGATCAGCTCAAATGTAATCATATCGCGGTCTTAGAAGTTACACCTCACAATACATGATGATATAACAAATATAGACTTCGCGACACCAGGTCATATTTACAACCGCGTAGTTTCAGTTTGGTTTGGATTCCAATTATACCCTGTCAACCCTAATACTAAATATTACATAATATTCAAGGAATACAAACCAACTATTTTCCCAATGTTCCCATCAGTTATAGCCATGGAGACGAGACGTCTGAACATAGCGTTGGATATATCCAACTCGCTGATGTTCGCGTTGAGGACATGCAGGTTTTGCGTTGTGTTTTGAGTCACTGGGGAACAATAAGATATTAGATTAGATATATATTAGATTAGATAGATATTATATTTATAATTCGTTACCTCGTTTGTGAAATTCCGCTTTAGGTTACATTACTTTTCTTTTTACTGCTACTACGTTCCTAAAATTAACAGCGTGGTAATGCTGAGGTGGTAATGCATATGTTCTCTATATGTTAAATCATAATATTGTAGTTCACAAAGACTACAATATATAGTTTGGTAGAGCATGCTGGCTACTCTGAAGCCAGCAGCCGGTCAATCTAAGAAATTACGAGATTTAAATTTGATTGCAAAATTATGTAGGTATATACGTACAATACGTTTGATGATTTTGGTTTGAAATAATAATACCTGGGATATCCCACACAGCCATGGACAAATAGATAAGTCCATAGAAGTCCATAAATAAATAAGACAGCGCTACTGCGCTATCTAGTTTCGAACTAAGTAAAGCTTGTCTTATGGGTACAAGTCAAATGATTTACATAGTTAAATATTCTTTTTTTTTAATAATATATACATATATAGACATTTTACACCCATACACGGAACAAGTAGATATGTTCATGCACCCAAATGTTTGTTCCGGGTGGGAATTGAACCCGCGACCCTTGGCTCCACAGTTAGGGACTCACCACTCGGCCAATCGGTCTGTCCTGGTTTTCGGTTTTTGGATGACTCCTAAATAGTCGGTAATACTCGTAGCTCAGGCTGCTAAGTATTTCTGACGGACTCGGGTTCGAGACGTCATTGCGTTAGACTTAGACGAGTTTGAAGTATGTGAGAAAAGAGAATAAAAAGGTGATCATTTCAGGAAAGCTACGTTCCATTTTCAGCAATACTATCTGAGTTACTAACAAAAGGGTGAATGAGAATAAAAATATATGAAGTAAGACTCAGGCCAAGTATTGAAAAGTTCCAAATAGGTCCTCGTAGCACATGCAATGCGAAATCTAGTCCACCTGTGGGAAATTATAAATGGCAATTACCTTTTTTTTTTCTTGTTTTCTTTCATCATATTGTTACTGTTTTTATATATGAACTGTTTTTATGTTAATGCTCTAATTTCTGAGCGCGTCCTATTGAACAAAACTATGTATCATACGCTATTTTACACGCTAGAGTTTATCAAACTTATGACTATACCTTTTGAATTTCGGCAAAATATCGATGATTACTGGAGATATAACAAATGAAAGTTTGTGTTTTTACGACTCGCTCGTGACGTCACTCGGTTCCGCTACGTACAAATTTACTACGTACTACTTTAGACCATAGTAATGTAACCGAGTGACGTCATAGCACGATTCGTTTTAAAAATTTGTATCTTCGGTATATTTGTAGATATCAATAAAATTCACTTTCTCTTATTAGTTTTTCTTAATAAATATAACATATTTCTACGAAATTCAAAAATGACGTGACTCGCTCTTTACCTAGTCATCAATATATTCTATGCACAGATATAATTTTCTTGTCTATGGCATATACGAATGGATAATATTTTGTCATTGGAAATGACTTTCATTTCGTTGGAGTATCGGGGTCATTTGGGAGTTTTGTGAGACAGGCAGATTGCACGAAGAGTTTTAGAGATATCGGGATGACCGTGGTGTTAAAATACGCAGCTCGGCGAGCTCTACAAGATGGCAAAAGACAATTTCGAAAAAGTTCAAAAACCAAAAAAATATCGGCAAAAAACGAAAAAAATCGCAATTTTTTTTCCCGATTTTCATTTTGAGTGCCCGATATCTCGAGAACTAGATCCGAATAAGAAAAATATAAAAAAACGGCTCGGGGTAATTAGACGGAGCATCGATTGAGACTAAAATTGTTAGAATCGGACAACCGGAAGTAGTGGTTAAGGGTGCCCTTAGTTGGAAGTCGGATATGCGTCGGTGTTACATTTCGTAGTAATTCGGTTTGTTCGATCGAAATTTCGTACAGAATGTTATATTTCGAACTTTTAAGCTTATTCAGATACAGTCGTGTTATTTTTTTTGCGAAAAAAAATTATTTCGAAAAATATTACCTATCCGAAATATGTATGTTTACTTTATTCCATTAGGTTAGGTCGTAGGAAGTTCGTGCGAAAGCAGGAGATCCGTTGATTTTTAATTAAAAATCTTATAAGATGCTCCTCTAACTGAGATATCTGAGTATTTATAGATAACGGTCGCGCCGTTAGTAGACCAAGGCCATTCGAACAGTTAGCCACGAATACAGAAGTAATCGACTAGTCTCAAATGCCGTGAATAGCTCAAGTAAACCAAACAAATAAGAAAAAATATATCTCGCAACGAACCTGTCTCAAATTTATAAGGCCCCATAGGGCTATGGTTCGAATCCGGGCGTGTACCAATGCGTTTTTCTGACTTAAGTACACAACTATCACTGACTCCGTGCTTCGGAGGGCACGTTAAGCAGTCGGTCCCGGACGCTGTCAATAAATGGCGGTCGTTACAGTCCCCGACCCGCAGTGGAGCAGCGTAGTGGATTTAAGCTCCAAGCCCCCCTCCTCACCCTGGGGGAGGCCTAAGCCCCTGCAGTGAGGGTAAAAATGGGCTGATGAAGTGAAGTGAAGTGATATAAACAAACGCCGAGTAATTTTGGACAAGATAACAAACTCTTACTAACAAATAAAATAAATAAGATAAATTTTACGTAATTTTTTACATTTAATATTTTTGATCATGTCGCCATATGGTACAGAAATTAGACGGTTTTTTAACTTCTCATACCGCGTTCTTACAAGTTTTATCTTTCGTAAAATGTTGTGTAAGTGTATACATTGTCCCAAATTGTAAATGAGTGTCTCAGATTGCCATACAAAATTTATTTGACCACCACTAAAAAGCTACACGTTGTAATATTTATTGTAAAGTGGATGAAATTGTTTTTATATTTATAAAAATAACTATATTCTTTTTAATACAAATCCGTTGTATTAAAAAGAATATTTTAATATTAAAAATAATTTTCGTTTTAAAAATTCTGAATTTTCGATGTGGGTGATTTTTTTCGAAAGCCAAAATTAAAACTGTTTCATGTTAGAAAGAACATATTTTATAAATGAAACGATAATTCTAAGGCACGCTTTACTAATTAAGTTGATAAAACAAATATTACAAAGTGAAGCTTTTTAATTCTGGTCAAATAAATTTTCTATGGCAATCAGATGTATCGTTTAACTTTAAAGGCATGGAGGGGTGAAGGGGGGGGGGGGGCAATCCAAACTTATACACTGTGCTTATTAGTACGTAAATAATAATTCTTTTTTTTTTGTTAACATCCGCTTGTATCAATATCGTCCCTAAATAAAAAATTTTTGACGAACAGAGTCGAAGGGACAGAAATTCTTTTATGCTCCTTTTTTTGCTGATCCACAAACTACTTCACTTCACTTCACTTCATCAGCCCATTTTTACCCCACTGCAGGGGCTTAGGCCTCCCCCAGGGTGAGGAGGGGAGCTTGGAGCTTAAATCCACCACGCTACTCCACTGCGGGTTGGGGACTGTAACGACCGCCATCTATTGACAGCGTCCGGGACCGACTGCTTAACGTGCCCTCCGAAGCACGGGGTCAGTGATAAAGCAGAAGAAGAAGAGGTTGCGGGGACGGGGCCGGGGCCGGAAAGACATGATTAGAGACATCAGGTGGAGCCGCGGATCATGGTATTTTATAAATACATCAACACTCACCGTTAGTTATGCATTAGTTAACCAGTTATACGAATTTTTACATAAATAATTAAATAAAATTGGAACTATTATTAACGTGCGAAAGTAATAAATTAATATCCGGTTCGAGGCGGTTCGTTTACCTGTTGCCATTTAATTTTCAGCTATATTTAGAATTATATCGAATTCATTTTAAACTCTAAAATATTCCATTAGATTGTGAACAGCTCAGAGAATTTTTATTTAATTAATTTATATGAATATTAATGTATTCACATAAATCGGAGCTCTTAATTAATTTTAGTTTTCCTTTAAACTTGTTGAATTTTCGACTTTATATCTTAATTTTACGTAGCGTGTCATTTTTATAAAAAAATTAAACCTGAATAATGTTCGACAAGGCAAACTTACGCCGAAAAGTTGATTTTGCCGATTTTTTAGAAATAAATTTTAAGTTGTCATAAAAAATTTATCGCCCAATGTATAACACTGTAGGACTTTTACATGGCAGCTTTATTTACACCGCAGTATATTAATTTATATACACTATATTAGAAAACTGTACGATTCGCAGTTCAGAAAATCACAAAACCATTGTATACTTATACATCGATTCGAATTACCTGAATACCTGTATAATCTATCTGGACCTATAAAATACTTGGACGTGGTCTCTGGTACAAGTATGGCGACTACACTTTGCGAATAAATACATAAAAAATACAACAAAATATTTCTAATTTGTTCGACGGGATGACACATGAACTGTAATTTTCGACTGACCTTATCGGTCGAGTGGATAGAGACCAAGAGACTCTAATTTCGGTACCAAAGATCATAAATTCAATTCCTCGCCAGGAGAAATATTCGAGTGCTTGCGCTTAACCATTAACCATTCGTTCCATGTCTATTATAAAAATATATAAAAAAATATTTAAGTGTGTATGCCAGTTGTTTAATAGGTACCCATAATACAAGCTCTACTTGGTTTAGGACTAGATGGCGGTGTTTGCGATTTCTGTAGTATTATTATTTTACGGCGTCCAATTATAAGGTATACTAGGATCGATTCGGATACACTATAGTTAAAAACTTAAAAACGAAGGCAATCTATAAATACATATAAACATCCACTTCATTAGAAACTTTAGAAGCGTACTTACAAGTCGCTGCGAGTCCTTCTTTCAGCGTGAAATCATCAACGTCACAGCAGAACACCGAAACAGGGTCCAGTCTTACACAGCGCAGTGTTCCCGTCCCAGCTAGCGAAACGGTGACAAAAGATCAGTTTATTCAGAGTAAGGTCATATAAAATGCACGTAAAGGTGAATTATACAGCTTTATGTCGTATAAAACCTTTTTACTCTACATTTAATGACATGTAGTCATACGAGAGAGACGTCATGTAAACGTTTACTTGACGACCTTTATATTATTATCAGGCCATATAAAAATTTGTTCAGATAATTGCATTCAGACAACCTTTAAATTACCAAGTTTATTTTGGCCGAGAAATCGTGCCTCATAAAATTTTTTTACAACATGTGAAACAAAATAGTGTACAAGAAACAAATTCACAATTGTTTAAGTTACTATTAAGTATTTTAAGTTACATTTATAAGGCCATGTCATAGAGTAAATGAATTTGACAGCAGCCTTTGGTTTTAATAAAGTAAAAAATGTTACTTCACAGTATCGTAAATGTCAAACGCAATTTCGCGGGGGTGAAGACCGGCGCACGGGGACCTCGCGGACCGAAACTCGCCATCTCGCACCAGCTTGCTAGAGTATGAGTGGTTAGACGGTAAACGCAGAAGAGATCTTCTAGTTGATTCGTACTTTTATGCCTAAAATGGTGTGATGGTGTCAATAACGCTGATTTTATATTTTCTTACTTCTCTGCCTTTTTTGTTTTTTAGTTGAAGTTATTGAAAATGTTTTGATATTTAAAAAAAACGGTTTCTACAAGAGGAAGGTGATACCGAAGAGTATGTTACTAACTTTTGCTAGTTGGGGTAGGACAACGTTCTCGTTCCATGTGGAAGCAGTGACCATGACGCAATGGGACCCGAGGTGGCTCTGGACGCGCCGTTGATTGTGACAGTTGCTGAGGGAGAAAAAGAGTTTATTTGTTTTGAGTTTTTATGCTTTGATACAAAAGTAAATATTTAAACGCTATTAATTCTTTTCTTACCTTCTCTTTTTCGTAAATATTTACTCGTAAAGACCCCAAAATAATCTCAATATAAATAGAGCAGAACTTACTGCGACTTACTTCTGGACCTTAAATGCTACTCCCAGACCTGCGTCTATCGTCAAGAAACTTTGTATATTGTTGTATGGCTGTTTCCTTTGCCTTTTCTATAAATAAATGATATTTAAAAAAAAATCTGTTGTGATAAACAGATGTGGAAAGGCACTATCGGCATGCGGGAATAATGACCCAATAGGCACGTACTCTTGGTGTCACGTAGAAAGTGCCGTATTAATAAAAATAAATATGAACCAAATGACTTTTTTTTTAATTTAAAACGTACGTGAAAAATATGAGGGGGGCATATACTACGGGTGGTCACCGAGGGGGGTAGGTGGTAAACAAATTATAAAATTGGGTCACGTAGTATGCGCTAACAATGAGCACCATACGATACCATCAGCCCATTATTGCCCCACTACATGAGCTTAGGCCTCCTCTCGGCATGAAGGCACATAGAGCGACGGCTAAACATGCTCTCTGAATCAGAGTCAGTGATAGTTATGCACATAAGAAAAAAACTCATTGGTACATGCCTTGGTATTTGAACTACGGCCTACTAAACAAGAAGCGGGCTTCGACTATCACGAGATTGACACAACAACAACTGAACAACAATGAGTAGGTATCAATAATTATGTTGAATAGGTACCTACCTATAGATTATTGTATAAACCCTGAAAAAAAATTGCCTAAAATGTGAAGTTAATAAATTCACGTTCGTCTTAAATTACACTTCACTTCACTTCATCAGCCCATTTTTACCCCACTGCAGGGGCTTAGGCCTCCCCCAGGGTGAGGAGGGGGGCTTGGAGCTTAAGTCCACCACGCTGCTCCACTGCGGGTTGGGAACTGTAACGACCGCCATCTATTGACAGCGTCCGGGACCGACTGCTTAACGTGTCCTCCGAAGCACGGTGTCAGTGATATTGTGTACTTAAGTCAGAAAAACTCATTGACACACGCGCACACGCACTATAACTCGATGGGCGGTTTTTCCCACATGACTAAAGAAATTGTCAAACGTATATTTTTTCACTTACATCGTTCATTGTAGTGAAATTGTAATTTATAGTCGTCATCGTGATAGCCCAGAGCGCAACGAACCTGTCTCAAATTTATAAGGCCATAGGGTCATGGTTCGAATCCGGGCGTGTACCAATGAGTTTTTTTGACTTAAGTACATTAACTATTACTGACTACGTGCCTCGGAGAGCACGTTAAGCAGTCGGTCCTGGACGCTGTCAAAAGATGGCGGTCGTTACAATCCCCAACCCGCAATGGAGTAGCGTGGTGGATTTAAGCTCCAAAAACCCCCTCACCCTGGGGGAGGCCTAAGCCCCTGCAGTGGGGTAAAATGGGATGATGATGATGACGAGTAATAGTGCTGCATCTATTGGGATGGTGCATACCTACCACTGAAAGTGGTAAAAAATTCTAACTGTATCTAATATATTCTAACAAGAAGTTCATTGACCAAAACAAGACTTTTGTCTTTTATTCAGAATTATTTTCCTAGAGGATACTGACCACGTGACGAAGACCTAAGGCCCTCCCTCCCCCTGTGACCAAGTGTGGTATTTTGAAGACCCCTCGCCCATGACCGGGTCACGTAGTATAGGTACGTTCCCTCCCTTACGGCATCGAAGACATCTATCATTTATAAGTGTGGTAGTTTGAACTGCAGCGATAACTTTGAACATTCGCGATAATTTTAGCACGATAAGTTGCCGAAGCTTATTATAAACAAAGTATTCTAGAAGTCCATCGTCTTTTCTATTCGGCGTGAATCTGAGCAATATCATTACGACTTTACCACAAGAGGATGTATTAATAAATATAAAAATAAAGTAACAGCCTAGAAAAAAATAAAACTTACAGTATCTACCTACTGCACAGTGTTTTTGGCTTTTAGTTTTAATTAACGTTCAATACTGGGTTAGTGCTTATTTCAGTCTTTGTCGTCGTGTCGCTGGTTTAACAATTTATGATATTTAATAATTTAAATACTTATGTTTAATTTTATTTGACGACCGCTTAGCCTAGTGGGCAGCGACCCTGCCTGCGAAGCTGGAGGTCCCGGGTTCGAATCCCAGGTCGGGTCAGTATTTATATGATGAATATTAATACTGGCACCGGGTCTTGGTTGTTATATGTATGTGGTGTCTTCGCTTGGTACCCAAAATACAAGCTAATGCTTAGTTTGGGACCTAGACGTTGTTGTGATTGTGTGTGTTATTATTATTATTATTATTATTATTATTATTATTATTATTATTATTATTATTATTATTATTATTATTTAGCATGCCCCTTAACAGTCTCTACCCACATCGAAATTTAATACTCCATGAAAATACTTTACCTCTCTGTGCTTGTACTGGGCTTGTTCGATCTCGTCTACCCTCATCTCTATTGAGGGTATGTGTAAGAACAAGTATATGAGAAAAGCCCATGATGCTGCCTGAAAAAGAAAAAACAATATGAAAATGTTTTAAGTTACTATCACAATGATAATATACAATAAATAGATGAACACCACTTTAATTTTAATATTAATATCCCTATCGGTCCATTGTGTCCCACTGCAGAGATTTACGTCTCCTCTCGGGATGAGGGTGGTTGGAGCTTAATCCACCACGCTGCTACAGTTCAGGTTGGTAGATTTTAACGGCTGCCATCTATTGATGGCAACCAGGACCGACCGACGACGGCTTGATTAGTTCTCTGCGGCACAAGGTCAGCGAAAGTTACCTATGTACTTAACTCAGAAAGAACTCATTGGCACAGGTCCGGATTCGAACCACGGCCTTTTAGATTTGAAACAGGTTATATATATAAATAGATGGCGGTCGTTACAATCCAACAACTCGAACTGGAGCGGCGTGGTGGATTAAGCTCCAAGCCCCCTCACCCCGGGGGAAGGCCTAAGCCACTGCAGTGGGGTATAATGAGCTGATGGAATGAAATGGGAACCTGTAAATTAATTTGTGTATAACTGTTGGTTCTCCACAACATAAATAAATAAATTATATTATTAGTGAAAACGAACGAAACGTGTTAAAGTTTGTATAGAAAAACTACTCTCCTCACACGTGTGTGTGAAAAGTGCCACAGTAATATTAACTTTTGGACCATATGTGGGCCCACCATTTACTGTCATATATAGGTATATATATGCATAAGTAATAAGTATTATAAAGGAGGGTAATAAGGTGTTTATTTCTAAATATCTACTGTAATCATAGAGTAAATAAATTTCACAGCAGCGTTTGGTTTCAATAGAGTCAGAATTTTCACTTCACAGTATTGAAAAGTCAAATGCAATTTCGCGGGGATGAAGACCGGCGCGCGGGGACCTCGCGGACTGAAACTCGCCATCTTGCACCGGCCAGCTAGAGTACGAGTGGTCAGACGGTAAACGCAGAGGAGACCTTCCTAGTCGATCCGTATTTATGGCTGTAATAATGACATGTTGCTTGAATAAATATACTTTACCTAATAACGCATGTCTATTTGTTGTTTAATTAAAACTTAATTGACATACTTACGGATAATTCTCACGTAATTTTTGTTGGTAATAGTTCATTACAAAGGCAATTATTATAATTTGTATGAGAAATTAGACATATTATTTTATGTTTTTTTATAGCACGTTTATTTCACGCTTCGGTCGTTTCGCGTCTTATATAATATCTATACTAATATTATAAAGAGGAAAGATTTGATTTTTCGTTTGTTATGGATAAACACGAAAACTCCCTATCTGATTTTTTTTTAAATTTCACCTATAGAAAGCTACGTTATCAGCGAGTAACATGTACTATATTTTATTACAAACTAGCTTTCTGCCTGCGGCTCCGCTTGCGTGGACCACAAAGTTATATCGGGACCGCTATAATTTATCGCATATAGGTTGGAAGAGTGACAGGATACTTTTTATCCCGGAAAAAGGGGTCCCGGTACAACCGTGCAGTCCACACGAACGAAGCCGCGGGCGGAAAGCAAATTTAATGATAAAAATAATAATGTTTACTGTAAAGTATTTACTATAAAATACATGTTGTACTTAAGTGCGACCAAACTGAAAAAGTTAAGGTATCGACTAAGATGAATTAATCATACTGCATAACGATCTCCAGCTAATAACAGGGTTAGATAATATTTATTATAAACTATGATGAATTAGTAATAAATAGTTACTAATTGACATATTATTGTATTAATATTTAACTTACCGATTTGCCGTGTGGTTACAAATCCTAACCGCGGAGCCAAGAGTCGCGGGTACGATTCCCGCCCGGAATAAATATTTGTGTGCGTGAACATGTCTATTTGTTCCGTGGCTGGGTGTAAAAAGTATCAATATATGTACGTATTATAAAAAGAATATTTAAGTTTATTTACCGGTTGTCTAGTACACCCATAGTACACCATAATACAAGCGTAATACTTGCTTACTTTGGGACTAGATGGCGCTGTGTAGGATGTCACAGGTATTATTATAGTATAATTATGAATATCTAGTAAATTCGTTATTCCTTTCAATTTTAATAACCATCAGCACAACTTTAATGATCCAAGCCCATTGCGATGGATTATGCTTCCTTTAATACTATAATAAAATACTTGGGACATCCCACACAGCGCCATCTATTCCCAAAGTAAGCAAGTATAATGCTTGTATTATGGGGTAGGTACTGGGCAACTGGTAAACATACTTAAATATCCTTTTTTTATAATATTTTCCTATAGATACTTTTTAAACCCAGACACGGAACAAATAGACATGTTCATGCGCACACAAATATTTGTCCCGGACAGTTTCCGAGTCGGTTAAATTAAGACTACATTGTACTTTGTTCACTTACGTTACTAAAATAGATTGGAAAGTGTAAATAACATAAAAATGATTCAGAATGTATCGAGCGTGTGCTATAAATACACAGGCATGCCATTCGCACTGCCGCTATAGAGAAACGACACTTATTATATGCACGTGCGTAAGGTTTGTCTATCACTAAAGATTTACACATTTATGAGTGTAAATGTATACACGCATTTGTAACTGTCGTACAAATGGACGCTTGTATATCAGCGAGAATGCTGTGACCTCGATGCGTGAATTACTTTAAATGTTACTTAACGCGACTATAAAACGAATAGTATTATTTCCTTAATAACTATAACTTAAGGCTTGATAACTTAATTTTGTCTCCTCTACGATCTATGGTTTTATAGAATCAAATATGATAGTTTATTTCTGTCACTATGGTTCTCTAAAGTTGTATAATATCCCTAGTAAATACTGAGAAAAAGTCTCTTAAAATAAGAGCAGCAACTGTACCCAGAGAAAAATGCTCAAGTCGAGCAATGGATGCTCCCGTAATAAAAAACGAGGAATATGAAGACGAAAAAAATATGCGTCAGCGGAACTTATGATTCCTGTAACGTAATAATGATGACGCGTAGTTTTTCTTCCTCGGTTTCCTCGTATTTATGGTGATCTCGACCATCAATTGCTCTACTGATGGTGAACCATCATATTCTATTAAGAACATTTTCCTCAGTGTAAAGCTACGCTACATCTACAATAAATTGACGGTTTGACCTCTGAGAGCAAATTTTTGTTGTATAAAAACACTTGTTTTGCTTAACATTTTTATCAGCACTAGTTTCGCTCAAAATTTTCAAGAAAATTAAGTGTTTACACTACCAAAATTTGTATTAAGGGATTGCGTTTACAAAGGCAGCCAACAGAATTGCGCATTGCAGATGTAATCTTACTCTTATATATATATATATTTATAATAATAATAATAATATCTGGACATCCCACACAGCGCCATCTAGTCCCAAAGTAAGCAAATATGGGGTGCCTACTACACAACTGATATACATACTTAAATATTCTTTTTTTATATATAATATATACATATATAGATACTTTGACACCCAGTCACGGAACAAACAGACGTGTTCATGCCCCCAAATATTTCTACCGGGCGGGAATCGAACCCGCGACCCTCGGCTCCGCAATTAGGGTCTCTAATCACTTTGCCAACCGGTCAGTCGAGATTATATTGAGATGAGAAAAGATTTCTAAGCAGAGCATAATATGAGTAATCTGTAGTACAAATATGAAAGCTTCGTGATATATGGGCAAATAATATTGTGTAATCCACGAAGGCCCCTGATAAGTTAATACGGAAAATATATGAGACCTGTCGTAGCGTATGGATTGGAATGTTGGGCCATTACGGATGTGAGACGACTGCATGTAGCTGAGATGATAATTTTAAGATAGTATATTATGAACAATGTATACATGACAACAACGTCTAGGCCCAAGCGAAGACACCACATACATATAACAACCAAGACCCGGTACCAGTATTAATATTCATCATATAAATACTGACCCGACCTGGGATTCGAACCCGGGACCTCCGACTTCGTAGGCAGGGTTGCTACCCACTAGGCTAAGCGGTCGTCAAGATGGATGTGTAGTGTGATCAGAACAGTTTAAATTGAGAATGAGTTTATCGTATGATGAACATTTGTAGGAGAATGAACATATAGTATATAGGAAATGGATGATTGAAGAATATATGGATGGTTTGTATGAAGGATGATGAGTAGGAAAGGAGTGGTTGACGAAATGACAATGCGTACAAGAGATGGACGGATACACATTTCGCATGCACTAGCCTCAAACTAGCATTCCTATATTATGATAAACAATTAAACAAAGTAACGCCACTAACCCTGACCGACCGATTGGCCGAGTGGTTAGAGTACCCTAACTGCAGAACCAAAGATCGAGGATTCGATTCCTGCCCGAAACTAATATTTGTGTGCATGAACACGTCAGTTTCGTGTTTAGGTGTGTAAAGTGTCTATACATGTATATATTATAAAGATTAAGTACGTATATCAGTTGCCTAGGACCCCATAATACAAGCATTATACTTGCTTATTTTGGGACTAGATGGCACTGTGTGGGATGTCTCAGGTATTATTGTTATTTCATAACTCACTGATAGCATATCCATCTGATAATAGAATCACCTAAACGTATACGAGTACCTACAAAAATGGATGTAACAATTTTGGTAAGTATGTTATTTAGTTTCGTCGACGGTTTTTTTTTTAATGTACTAACTTAATTTTTTTTATTTTTCATCCCATGGTCTAAAAATTAAAGGGGGCACATATCTTTTACGACTTTAGAAGAGCATACCTCAACAACAATTAACTTAAAATAGTCATTTTAAACCTTAATAATGTAATTTTTAAAGACCTTATCTACAGGTTCCGTAATCGGAATGAACGTTCATGGTTCAAATTTGAATAATAAGTTTGAAAATAAATATCCCAAATTTTATGAACATATATCTTATTCAAATCAAATAGGACGTATTTGTACGTCGACACGTACGACGTACAAGTATTTTTTTAAGAAAGTTAGTAGGTAAACTTGTCCGTATTTTCGATGCAATTGAACATAGTTCAAAATCCGTGTGCCATTTAATATGCACTTTAAATGCTGATTCGTCTAGTGGTCGGAGACGCCAACCGGAGACTCCGAGGTGCGAGTTCGAGTTCCGCCCGGAACAAATACGTGTGTGTATGAACATATTTATTAGTTGAGTTGTACTAATATAATTTTTTTTTACATATTAATAATATAATACGAATACCTAATAATTTCGTGAAGTTAAGTAGAGACACACTTTTTAGAACTTCAGGAGCGCATATCTCAACAATTTATTAACTAAAATAAAATAGGTAGTCATTTTCATATCATTTTTAAAGACCTATTTATAAATACCCCACCACTACCCCGCACGTTAATGTGCGCTGGAAATTTTTATCCCCGTCAGCTACATTTGTGACGTGACGACCTACCCCAAAAAAATTTTACGTAGGTACTTAATTTGCAACTACAATCAAAATAATAGGTAATCACTACGTAATAGTGTAGCGATTCTTAAATTACACCCACTTTCCGAATTTCATCCATGTAGTGCCAATAGTGTTCGCAAAAAAATCGCTGTGACAGACAAACAGACGGACAGAACGAAGTTATATAAGGGTTGCAGCTTTTTTTTTCATTTGGCTACAGAACATGAAAAACAAATACTGTCGTAAATGTCGCACAAAGTCTTTTTTATTAACTTTTCCAGATGATTTGGACATTGAACTTTTAAACTGGTTCTATATAACGGGGCATTAAACGAACTACATTTATCACATATAATTTATATAACGAATGTAAATCTCATTAAGTTTGTTAAATCTATAACCACATCGTAAAATTATAATATAGCGTTTTATAAACAAGTATCTGTATTAGCGACCCGTCGCGAGTACACCGCACATGTGGTTATAACATTAGGTAGGTGTGTTACGTTGCACACGTATTAAGAGGAAGATAGCGGGAATGTCATATATGACATTGACGACCGCTTAGCCTAGTGGGTAGTGACCCTGCCTACGAAGCTGGAGGTCCCGGGTTCGAATCCCAGGTCGGGTCAGTATTTATATGATGAATATTGATACTGATGTCGGGTTTTGGTTGTTATATGTGTGTGGTGTCTTCGCAAAAATATTTATATATGTATATATCATAAAGAATATTCAAGTATGTAGGTATATCAGTTGTCTAGTAACCCATAACACAAGCATAATACTTGCTTACTTTGGGACTAGATGACACTGTGTGGGAAGTCCCATGTATTATTATTATTATGAGAAGCTATATTAACAGGAGTTCTGACAAATTTACATACAAACAACGTTAATGGTTGCATCCCATTAAACCTGAACCGATTGGCGCAAAAAAATTATTAAGCATTCCGATCGGCAAAAAATAGATATCGATTGTTTCAATTTTTTAAATTATTATGATTCATCAAAAAAAACCGGGGTTATTTTTTTAAATTTTTATCATTTTTCACATGTTTCGTTTCATGTTGACAATGTTGTGAAAAATTAAACAATTTCGAAAAAAAAATCCCGTGCTATTAATTTTGTGTTCTTGCTATGCATCAAAATAACTTAAAAATTTAAACGGTTGAACCTAATTTTTGCTGATCTGAATACCATATAATTTTTTGACGTCAAACGGGTGCAACCGTAAACGCCGTTTATATGGGAATTCGCCAGTACACACTCCTATTAAAACTTTCGCACTACTCCCTACTAGATGCAGCATACAACAAATTTTGTATCAGAACTCGATTGCCGATCTACAGTGGGAGTGAGAGTTAAGTATGCGAGACCAAACGAGATAGCTGTAATAGCGCCATCGCTGGTATACATTTGTATACTACTATCAACTGTAATCTACTGAAAGTTCGTGTCAGTCAACAAAATAAGAATAATATTAATACCTGGTATCTCACACACGGTCGCCCAGTACCAAACTAGACCGAGCCTGTACTACCAAACCATTAGCTACCATACAACTGATATTCATACTTAAATATCTTTATTATACATAGACATATGGCTATTTTACACGCAAACACAAAACAAATAGATACATTGTTCAGATACACCATAGAGCTAGCTTCCCACCGCCTCCCCATTAGAAAACGGTAAGACATTTACCGTTCGAGACGAAGCGTTCCATTCAGCGGGGGAGTGCGACGCATTCGCGGGGTTAAGCTTCCACACAATTTCATACTTATCTACATGGAAAGTTACACCACTCAAGGTAGTTTTTTGTTTTTTTTTTGTTTTTGGACGTGTTTTTACAACATTTTACTGCTTAATTCGCTAGGTTTTCGCGATGAAATATCGAGCATTTGCGGACTAGATATGCCACCCCTTGTCGATAGCAATGGTTCTAGTGGGGAGCGGGGCAGGCGCATTTCACTACTTCTATGAGATATTTGTATCGGCCGAGGGTCGAACTCGCTACGTCTACTACGAGTCAGCGTCTCCGACCACTAAGTCGATCGGTCAGTCAGTTACATAAATTTTGATAGACACGTGGTACATCACGTCTTATCCGTCAGTGGCACGATTAAATTAGGCTAAGGAAAGCGACCTCATTGACCTATATTATTGTGTCAGTTACAAGTACACCGACCTGCCGTACAATACCACGTAACCATAATCTGTTGCCAAATTTCGAACAAAAATAGTATCTATTTTTTTAAATGTATACTTTTTTTACCATCTCTCTATACCATCTCTCTATACCATCTGTATAGATAGATGTGCACCCATAATAAATAAAATGTAGTATTATGTTATATATGCTATCTGTATGCTTCTATGTAAATAATTGAAAAACACACTGAGCCTTAACACGGCAAAACATACATGTGGTTTCGTTCCGCATCAGCAAAGAAAACGTATCGATGGATTAAATACACACCACTTATTTAAATATTTGTTTTCCTGTATTTTAGCTTGAACTAGAAGCTCTGCCTGCGTGGACGGATATACATATACGTTCCCATAATTAAGTTGTCCTTCCCGTTCTCGCAGCAGTACCTACCATCTCACTCCTACTTCACATTTAGTAATTCATTTCATTCTATAGACGAATCACTTGGACAGTAAAAGCTTTATCAAAAAATCTGGAGGTGTGCCGAGCTTTTCAAATCCCAAGTTTTTGGGCAATCATCACTATCATCATTGGATAGCATCACTAATATCACAAATTCGAAACATTCTTCTGAGAACAATGTTTCTTTTTCCCCGAACATAGTTAACGTTTTAGATATTTTCTCTAAGGGATTTACGAATCAGATTGCTGTTATATCTTTCACGCGTACATCCTAGTTTGACCCCAACTAGCTAACAATCGTGACCTATAGATAATATCGTGTCGTGAACTTTGTTATTGGCATTTAACAGCGTTTTTCCTTATGACACACGTCTTAGATGCTGCACCACCATTATTTCGTTTAAGCGGAGGAAGCAAGGAATTGAATAATTGAACACGAGAAGCGACCACCTCGTCGCTCAATGTTGCTCCGACAATGGTTCATACATAGCAAAATAGTTTGTATTTTAGATTTTTAGGGGGGCATAGTTCAAATATATAAGATATACTTAGTAATAACGCCGGTTACCTAAACCATATTGTAGTAGAAAAAAACGTACATAACAGACGGTGTTTAACTTTTTGACTTATTTGATTAGAAAAAAAAGGTAAACACTAAGAAATAGGACAATTCTCGCGTTGTCTTTCTATGGACCCGTCATTTTTAATTAACGAAACAAAAGAGAATGCTCTCAAGCAGACGACACGCATATCAGTTTACGTATATATGGTGACCATGCATAACTTTGTACAGAATAGTCTAATTTTAGTGATTATTTTTTTATTCTATAGGGCATAACTTTGAAGTTATCCCCATTTAAATAAGAAAAAAAAATCCACATACAAAACAATTAAAATAAATATGTACAAAACGTATGCGAAATCATTCATTAAATTAAATTTTTATTTTTAACAATCCGCCTCAACGTATCATGGGAGGTTGTCGAATATTCTCGATTTACGAACAAATAACAGGACGTCGAATTTTCGAATGTGTGACATTTTATAATCATGTTTTAAAAACGACTTCAGTATCTATAGATCATACTATGAGCATTCAAACAATAGATCAGGATCCCCTTTAATTATCCTGCGATAAGATAACGAATGGCTATCTCGTAATCGATATAATATAATCGATTTGCCAGTAAGTACTATTTATGTTGATGTAATACAATGACTATTATTTTCACGTCTTTTAACTGACCGATAAATTAAATAATAAAAACTAAATTGTAACTTATATTTTAATCATCGTTTTTTATAAACCAAAATATTAATAAGTAGAGTAAAATGATAATATTATAAATATTTTTTAAGATCGGACTGTAATGGCTCAACTACAAACCTAGTAATACTCAGACATCGCGAACTAACAAGCAAGGTTTCGCGCCGGTGACACCCTAGTGTGCCTCCTGGCCGCTTCGATGAAGTCGTTGGAGCTTTCGGGCTAACGACACGCGTCCTTATTCTGCTTCAGGCGGTTGTTTAGTGGGTACAACTCCCACATATTCCGCGTGCCCGGGCGCGCGGAAACTGTAGAGTTTAATCCGCCTTCCCACCGCAAGGGGGAAAAAAAAGCTATGTACGCAGGCGTCACCTTCAACACACTCGTACCGTAAGTCAAACGACCGATAGTATGCTGTGAAGTTCCTATCACACATACTTACGCGGCCGCCATTGTAGTGCTTCATTGGTTGTTCAGTAACAGGGAGTCTAGAGTTTTTATTACGACTGTGATAAAACTCATCATCTACTATTTAATTAAGAAATAGTTTATATCAAAGATAACGTGTAATATAATTAAACGTGACTAGATTGCCTATTTATGTCTTAAATCTATATATAACCTTTAAATAATTAATTATTTGTTTTCTTATTCCTTAAGTTCTTGTATAAACAGCGCATTATTACTAAAAACAATATATGTCAATAAAAAAAAAAGTTGCATAGCTATTTTATGCTTGACTACACTATGAAGTTGCCAACTTTAAGCAAGTGAAAACATAAACTTGATTTATGTCTATTTGTTCCGTGTCTAGGTGTAAAAATTTCTAAATACCTTTGTATATATTATAAAGAATATTTATGGACGTATAACAGCTGTCTAGTAGGTACCCACAACACAAGCATAATACTTGTATACTTTGGGACTAGAGATGGCGCTGTGTGGGATATAGGTATTATTAATATTATTGACAAATAGGATATTGGATTTACCTTGCTATAGTGCAAGTATGCGCTGCATGAGAACACCAGCATTTTTAACGTGGCCATTCCTAATTTTAATTCAAAATAAAAATTATTGAAATCAACTAGACTATGCACTACACACTAGTCCCCTTTGTTTGATTACACAAAGATTGCCAAACACGCCATAAGCTGAATACATTAGATAAACTATATATAGAATGGCAAATAAGGAAAGATTACCTTCGTATTAGCAGTCCCTGGTATCCTCAAAGCGGATTGAGTCGTAATAAAGTCAACTGTTCTGTGCAAACATTGAGGTCATATTTTGCTCGTTATAGCGATACACTATCGCGCATTGCTGATATGTATGGAATGTACCAATAGTGATGGGATCAATATGCCTACAGTTTCATGAGAAATATTTATATCGTAAATGAAGAGCACCTTCATTAGAGTTATTTCTTTTGAGAGCCATAAAAAATGTGACATCAAAAACCATATTAAAAAATTATTAAGAAATATCCAGAAGAAATATTGTATTATTTAGAAAAAATGTGATCGGCATAATGGCAATATAAGAAACGAAGATAAACTTGCTAACCATGTCGGCCGCCTCATTAAAATCACAAAATCTTTTAAAGGGATTGCATATGTATACGCTTTTATAATAAGATCCCAGTTAACATTCAAAATCTACCCCTTAACAAGTTTAAAACAACAATAAAACGAAAGCTTTATGAAAAAGCTTATTATAAAGTATCGGACTACTTATATAATAAAAAACCAAGGGTGTAAACCACTCGCTTATCAGTTTGTTTCAATAATATTAATTTTTAAGCACTTATTGATAAAAAAGTTGTTTATAATTTTGTTAAAAAGAGCGTCCCTCAGTTTCTTGCGTATTCTTCTGAGAGGAACCAGCATTTTTGAATGCGCCTTTGTGGTGACGTTTTCCACAAAATAATAAATTCACCCTTGTGATGTATTTCAAGATTGACTTTGACTTTGAAACAGTTACTTATTTAGAGTAAAAGTTATAATGCTTCTATATTAGGTATTATGAATTTGAATGAATTTATTATTCCGTAGTCAAACGCAAAAACCTTTTTACTCCGTCATTTCGAAATGTCAGTCAGTTTCTTTAATTTTAAACTGATTTACATGCGATTTTCATTTTTGATAATTTAGCTAACGGTTTTAGTTACTTGAAGCTTGATTTGACTACCCATCAAATTTTAAGACCGGGACCTTTAAATGAAAATCGTTTCTTAAGAAGTAAACTAAAAAATCCGTTGACCCTGCAGGCCATCCCTAAAACTTCCTGCTATTTTCGAAATCAAAGCGCTCGAAAATATCCCTATGAGAAAGCTGAGCTTGAAAGCTATTGCTCAAGCTCAAAATATCGATGTTCATGCTTTTTTAAACTCCTCTTCGAGCTCACAATATTTATTTTCTGAGCTGTCCAAGCTAAAAATAGAATTTCTATAAACTTACAGTTCTTTGACATCAAAAACCAGGGTCATATTCAAAGAAAACATTATTATTGAAGATTTTTGAACTGCGATATCTTTTGAACGCTTCGTTTGATTTCAATGCAAACCAATAACTTCCCTTGGATAGCGGGAAGTTAAAAATTTACTTGTTTCCTGATTTAGGTATCGGAATACGTCCATCGTCCCGTCGTCTCGTCGTCCTGTGTTATTATACTTGTGCTCAAAATACGGAGAATCCTAGGTATATAGTTTCAGACTACTGCAATGTGCGTTAGTGACAAGACGTTATTACTGTTATTATTATTACTTAGAATTGAAATATGTAAATGTATCTTGGCTTTCATTAAAAATAATAATATCTGGAACATCCCATACAGCGCCATCTAGTCCCAAAGTAAGCAAGTATTGTGCTTGTATTATGGGGTACTAGACCACTGATATATATATACTTGAATATTCTTTTTTTTATAATCTATACTAATATTATAAAGCTGAAGAGTTTGTTTGTTTGTTTGTTTGTTTGTTTGTTTGTTTGTTTGTTTGTTTGTTTGAACGCGCAAATCTCAGGAACTACTGGTTCGAATTGAAAAATTATTTTTTTGTTGGATAGTCCATTTATCGAGGAAGGCTATAGGCTATACTACATCACGCTACGACCAATAGGAGTGGAGCATCAATGACAAATGTTGCAAAAACGGGAAAAATTATTCCTTTTGAGAGCTTCCGTCGCGCGCGCTGCGTAAACGGTTAATGTTAAGCAAAAATCATGTATCACGGAATTGTTCCCCTTTAAATGTTCTAACTAAAAGTCTGCGACAGCATATGTGTATCTTTTAAGGTTAACTTACTATAACCTTTTTTATGACAATCAAATTTGTTCTAACATAATGTACGATTTGTGAAGATGTTTTTTAAACGTGATATTAATCCTTATCAAATTAAATACGTTAGTTGTCTTTAAGCATTTCATGCATATTATAATTGCCTTTTACACCATACAATTGAAATTAATATCTTAACAGTTTTTATTGAAATTTGTGTTTTTTGATTTTTTGACATTTACGTTAAAATTAATGAAACTATAGCGGGAGAAAATAAATTCGCTGTCTGCCTCTGTTCGTTAACTTTTTACTTCCAAACCAATAGACTTTGATACGGTTTTTAGTAATATCTTATTTTCTTATTATCTTATAATCTATTAATCTATATAATAGAAATACTTATTATAAAGCTGAAGAGTTTGTTTGTTTGATAGATAGATAGATTGATTGATTGATTGCGTGATTAATTGATTGATTGATTGATTGCTTGCTTGATTGATTGATTGATTGTTTGTTTGTTTGTTTGTTTGTTTGTTTGTTTGTTTGTTTGTTGGTTGGTTGGTTGGTTTTTTCGTTCGTTCGTTTGTTTGTTTGTTTGTTTGGATGTGTTAATCTCTAAAACTACCAGTCGGATTTGAAAAATTATTTTTGCCTTTGATAGCCTGATTCTAGCGGAGAGTTATAGGCTATATACATGAAAACGAACTGTCTGTCTATTCGAGGAAATCGGCTTCGGCCAAAACGGCTTAACCGATTTTGATGAAACTTTACACATATAACAGGATGTAATCTTTTGACTACACCCTTTCCTTAAGTGATATACAGAACTTTTTGTATGTCTGTCTGTACGTCCATATGTCTAAACCGATTTAAATGAAACTTCAATGAATATGAAAAGAAGGTCGTTAAAACTAACAAATGTTGCTTTTTGTCCGTCTGTCTGTACGTGTTTCTGTCTATTTGAGCTAATCTGCAAAACGGCTAAACAGATTTTAAGGAAACTTTGCAGACGGGAAAAAAGGTTGTCAAGATAGTTGACATTAGCTTCTTTTTGTCCGTCTGTTTGTCTGTACGTCTATTCAATTCAATTTTATCTATTCGAGCTAATTTCTAATACGGCTGAACAGATTTTAATGAAACTTTGCAGACGTGAAAGAAGGTTGTCAAGAGTGTCATAAGCTACTTTTTGTGTTTGTCTGTCTGTCTATCTGTCTGTCGTTTGTCCTCACTGATCTAGCAACGTACAGCCGAAAGTACTAAGTCTAGGAAGCTTAAATTTGGAACATAAGTTTATTTTATAACGTGAGCATTAAGTTATGAAAGGCTTTTTTAGAAATTTCAAACTTAAGAATGGGAATGGAGGGACTTAAATAATGACGTGTTTCAGGGTTTTTAGATTTCCACATTTTAAGAGTGGGAAACGGGAGATGAAAAATTGTATCGGTTTTTTAAAAGGTGGAAGGGGAATGAAGATTGAAAGTTTGAATGGGTGTGACCAAAATTGGTTCCAGCAAAAAGTACGTATAAACCATCTCGAACGTTAATAGTACCTATAACAGGAATTTGTAGTCTACGCAAGCGAAGCTGCGGGCGGTCGCTAGTGTATACATATATAGATACTTTCACACCCAGACACGGAACAAATAGACATGTTCATGCACACAAATATTTGTCCCGGGCGGGGATCGAACCCGCGACCCTCGGCTCCGCAGTTAGGGTCTCTAACCACTCGGCCAACCGGTCAGTCAAATGAAGGCGTGTAATGCATCTTACATTGAATACAATAATTTGAATTTTTGATAAATGAAGAAGGTACATGCATTGTTAGAAAAAATGCATTTAGGATACGATACCACGTGCAAAGTAGCCACGTGAATTCAAACTGAGGGGTGTACTTAGTACACATAAAGCAGTGCGAACACGAGAATGATGAAATGGAAATTCGGAGAAACGTAATTTGGATATCTTAGGTCTATTTTTTGGATATTTTTTTTGCTCTTTCAGCCTTGTATGTGATTTCGAAAGATGCAGCTTTGGTTGTATAAGGAAGAAAATTGCGTAGGTACCTTGCTTTCTCTTTTGAACTACTTTTGGTGCGTTTTACTTTGAAGTACTGATTCATTTTATTCATATATTTCGCTAAATGATATAATATAAAGAATTAAATTTCTTTATACATTTCGTGCATTCAAACATTCATAACCGTCTTCATATTAAAAAATCGGTTGACCCTGCAGGCTATCCTTGAAACTTCTCGCTGTTTTCGAGTTCAAAGCGCTCGAAAATTAGAAAGCTTTTCGAAATCTAAATAGCGAATTTTGTAGTTTTTGAGCTCTTCGAGCTCATAGTATTCATTTTCCGAACTCTCCAAACCCAAAAATAGAATTTCTGTACATTTAGAGTTCTTCAAGCTCAGAAACCTGGGACAATCAAAGAAAATGTTATTTTGGAAATATTTGAACTGCGAACTGCGAACTTGAACGCTTCTTTAGATTTTAATCCAGTTTACGGCGTTCTATATAATTTTGGAAGATTAACATTTTTGAGCAAAATCAAAAATGTATTGATAGTAAAATTTCAAAGTTTATGTTAAAAAAACACTTTTTCGGAAATTTGTAAATTGCGATATTTTTTGAATGCTTCGTTTTATTTTAATGCAATTTATGGCATTATATGTAATATTGTATGCACAAAGTTTTTGTGTAAAACCAAAAATCGATTGATCTTGAAATCTCAAAGATATATTTAAAAAAAACACGTTTTCGGAACTTTATGAACTACGATATATTTTGAACGCGTCGTTCGATTTTGATATCTTTGGCGGCACTCGACACAGTTTTTTTATGTACAAAAAACGTATATGAGGTTTCAAGTAGATCGCTTGGAAAATCTCAAAGTTATTTAAAAACGCGTTTAATTCTTTTATTTTTTTTTATATTCATTTTTTGAATATTTTTGAAACAGCTCCACCGATTGACTTCAAAATCTAATTAGATCTAAGTCTCGATGAACCCTTTCAAACGACGTATCGTGGGTCTTAATCAGTCAATCCGTTCTCAAGATATCGTACGACAAAAAAAGTTACTTACAAACATACATACGGATGTCCAGCCGAAAATGGTCGGAATGGCTTCCCAGGACCTCAAAACGTGGAGATCTGATGAAAACTCGATTTTCGAAAATCGGACCCAAATCAATAACTTCCCTTGGATAGCGGGAAGTCAAAAAAAGTATTAAGTTTTATAACCATTCCGGAATCTGCAGAAAATGTATAAGATCATTTTCCATGCTCATGTTGAAGTAATATATTTTCTGTACATTACCATAAAATTCAATAAAGAAAGCCAGACGAATATGAAAGAAAAACAAATTAAAAATCATAATTAATAAAAAAAAAATTATTTTCAGGAAGTCGAAGGTTGTTTAAAACGCACGAAGAATTATATTTCGTGCCAAGTTTTAATCCACATCTCGTGTTATCAAACGCGTTGCACAATAAAATGTTATTTATAAAACTACCTATCATTCCGCCTCTGTGATTTGCTTATCGTATTGAATAAATATTGTAGCCAAGGCCTTAGCGATGTTTGCTCAAGCATTCGAGTCTGGTCGAGTAGTTTGATGTAATTAAGCGCTTTATCGCTGAATTATTTTTGTTCTTTGAATACCCTCTTGAAATGAATAATGCGTAATTCATAGGAAATTGTACGAAACTTGCCGTGAAAAATAGCTAAATCCGGAATTTAACTAGATTAGAATTAAAATGCTTTCTGGTTTTTCTTCTGGGAAAAGTGAAAAGTGACAGTGAACTACCGATAGGACGTGGATAGGACGTATCAACATAATATATCAATCACAAAATGTGCCTTGGCTCAAGAAAAATTTACCTACATGTCAAATGTAATGCACGCAATCTTTTTTGTAACACAAGACAAGTTTATTTTACAGTAACTGTCTGTATGCTGTCTATAGATATCATGAGTACATGGACACGAGTACATATGTGATCATGTTATTGACATATAGTAAGTAATCCGAGAGGTAATGCATTGATAATAAAACTATTTATTTGAATCTATGGTTTTCACTGTTGTTAAATTAACTCTTTCTGCTATTAGCGAACCTATGGCTGATGTATTTTACTGCTTTTTTAAATAATTGTAGATCGCTAATCTGCTGTAAAATAAACTTTTTTTCATTTTCATTTTCATTTTCACATAGACGACCAAGTAGTCACCCATCTTGTGTGGTCTTTTAAACCTTTGTCTCAGAGTCTCACCGATGGCGATACATAAGCGATTTAGGAATTTGTATGCGAAAAAAATATAAAACATATATATGGATGCGTATCTAAGATATACTATACCTATCTACGATACCTATCCAAGAGATTGAGAATTCGCCACGACAGAATTTTTTTGATAAATGATATTATTACGTAAATATGCTCAACGCCGAAAGCGACACTTTTAATTCATAGTTTTGTTCCAAAAATACAATCAAAAATTAAAACTGTCTTACAATAAATAGATGATTCAAATGGGTTATTTACTAACTTTCATTTGATACACATATTGTTGCAATAACTAAAAAAAAAATTTTATTCCCCGCTCTTTTTCGATCCGCAAACGCCATATTGAAATATGATACACCCTATGTCACTCCGACAATTACGACGACTCTAACGACACCTAATGTGTTCAAATTTAAGCCGTTTAGGTTACATGTCGTGCCAAAAAATATCTAACGTACATACATATGCATACAATCAAAAAACATTATCATCTGCAGTTGGGTAAATATATTAGTGACAGTTTTACTGTTGAGGCAAGTGAGCCTGAGCCTCATTTACAAAGACGACTACGAAAATTTGTTTGTATATATTTGTTCTTAAAAGTTTATTCCAAAGCTTTTCTTTTCTTATAACAACAAATAATTTTAGACCAAATGTTTATTATCAATTTCTTCTTAATATAGTACGTCGTGTCGAATAATGACTACCGAGTAAAGTGTCAAACTATAGAGAAGAAATGAACGGTCTGCTAGTGTCAGAGTGAGGTGTACATTTTACGTGTATTGTAATATTAGTGCTTTTATTTTGTTCAAAGTTACAGCGAATTAAAATGTATATATCCCATCAAGTGTATGTTGAGCGTTGCGTCGCACAGAACCCATAGTTGTAAACATACCTTATCGCGAGGGTATGGCCAGAGCTTTAATGACACGTGCAACAAGTTTACATATTTATGTCTTTGTCGATCGAATACTAATACAACCAACAATGGTATTTATAACGCTGTTGTGTTTATCGTGGTCCGTTTTACGGAAAATTATCTTGTAAATATTATAGTAACTTTGCGAATAGTTAGCACAAGTGTTTTGGAAGGCGACTGTAAAATTGATATTATTGAAACCATCGAGCAAGCATAATAAACAATATGTACCAAACACGATTACCAATCTCAAGGAGGTGAAGTAACTGTTCGGGACCAGAGGGTGCAACAAAACCAGACAGGTGTCACAAAAATCGTGTTTAAACGTCAAATGAGGTCGAATTTGACCGCTCCGAAAGCTCAAATCCATCTAGAATCCGAACGTATTGCCGTGCCAGTCTAACTCCAGTACGGGGCGGTACCATCAATAGGGTTGCCATAATTTCTAGGCATTGACACCGGTTATTCCCCAGTCGTCACCACTGGTTTCGTTCCCACTGGCGACAAATGGGAAAAAAAATTCCCATTTGTCGCCAGTGGGAACGAAGCTAGCGGTGACGACTGGGACAGATATTTAATGAACTAATGAAGGTAATCCAACAGAATAAGACGCTGTTACTATTTGCTTCGACATTGCTAGGTATAAAATGTTAGAATTGGAATTGGTTTTTTCCCATTTGTCACCACAGGCAATTTTTCCCATTTGTCGCAAGTGGGGACAAAGCCAGTGGTGACGACTGGGAATAACCGATTGACACGGGCCGGGTTCGATGTCAAGTACGTTAAATAAAACTTATGCACCTAAGCACGACCCTTAGTAGGTTATGTTTATTTTAATTTCGTAAACAATCAATGTTAAGTAATTAAAGTAAACTAACTCTACCATGCTGAATAATAACAAGAAGATGCAGAAAGAAAAACATTGATGATTTTTCGCCCTTTCATATTCTGAAGGATTATTTTCTTGGTTCAAGAAATATTTTTTTCTACGTTGATAAGCAGATCCGTATATCCAATTTCGACTTGTATAATGTCATTACGGTTGTTTAATTCAGTAAGCCACGGGGTACTATTTGTATGACCTCATTGAATTCGACGTCATCACACAGCCTCGCCCAGTATTTCTAATTTATTTGTTTGGTTTCGCGGGCGCGCTTCGATCAACAATCGTAAGAAAATATCGGTAAACGTGAACAACGCTACGGTTCAAACACACGACCATTGTAGATCCGTTGAATTTCTATAGCGTTGAAAGACTGGATTAGTATTATCATATAATATTATATGTGAGGGAATACGTGGCGTGGATTTGCTTTATGAACCGGGCAAGGTAAATAGGTATAATCTGCTATAATTAGTGATAACTCAAAATGTCGCTAATGTCAATAAATATGATTGAAAAATAATATATTTTTTATGTTCAATTTATATTTAAATAACAAGATAATAATAATAATACACATATATCACAACAACGTGTAGGCCCCAAACTAAGCATTAGCTTGTGTTTTGGGTACCTAGCGAAGACGCCACCTACATATAACAACCAAGATTCGGTACCAGTATCAATATTCATCATATAAATACTGACCCGACCTGGGATTCGAACCCGGGACCTACAGCTTCGTAGGCAGGGTCGCTACCCACTAGGCTAAGCGGTCGTCACTATAAAATGAATAAGAGTGCAAATAAAAAGACTGCCCATTAAGAAAACTTATATAAAAAATAAAGTAACGTGAAAATACTTTAATTTCCATATTGTGGTTTTTCATTCAACGGGGTTCGATTAACTCTAAAAAAAAGTTGTGAAATTGGGTTGGGTGGATATATAAGTACGTAGCGAAATAAACTGAAATGGAATGATTTGCTATATTTTACCACAGATGACTGTATATAACAGTTATTGTTCTTTACAACAGATAGCACTATCACTAGAACTGTCTTAAACAAACCTTACATAATTAATAAATGCTCAACAAAAATTATATGCTATCAAACACATAACATGTAACGTTACATAAAAATACGTATTATTTGAAATAAAAACATTCGAATGCAACTTTGTAACATACAAAGTTGGCTCATGTATAAGTTCTAATATATATCTCAAAAACGCCGCTTTGTTGAATACCATAATAATTTCACTCATAACTTTTTTAAAGGCAATCTTTTCAATGAAACCAATTTGAAGTAACTTATAGCCATGCAATAATAACTTGGGTCAATTGTATACGTCGTAATTGGGATTGTCATTAATTCAGAAATTGGTAATTCAGGACGCTTGACACTCGTTTATTCTTTTTCTTCTTTGTGCTGTACAATAAATTGCTAAACTTCCACAGTACACTTCATGGTATAATTAATGGCATGGTAAATAGAACTTTGAAATGACTTTAGAGCATAGATATTCATAACTACATATAGATATTGTTGACTACGGAGTTTTGTGACGATTCGTCACAAACGTTTGCGAACCACGTGCAAAATGGTGATGGCGCCAGTGTCAAAACGGCCACCAGCAAGAGACGCGCTCCCAGGCTGGATAGCTTGTCCTAGTGCAACAAAGTGTAGTGTAGTGGGTGACTACATTGAACAAAACGCATTAGGTTATGTTAACTTTGAGATATTAATTTAAGCTAGCCGTTACTATCGGAAAAAATTATACCTAGTTTTAAAATACAGTTGTATTATAGCCATTGTAAACAAAGTAAATATTTAAGAAATTAATTTTATGGACGGACCGACGGTCATATTTCTGATCTGCGAATCAAAATTGTTGTGACTCCCCCTCACTCTAATCCCCCAATTAATGGAATAAAATTTTTCTAATTCTGATTCATTCATGTAATAATAATATCAAAGGCTAGAGTTCGTATGTGCAAGCAGCGATATCCTAAATTGAGTAAATAAAATTATATTTGTCGAAACTAAGTTCTCGATCAACTGTCAAAAATAGCAAAGTATTGTTAATAAATAAAAAACAAGTGCTAATACACAAATCATGGGTGCTTTGTTGATGCGATTATCATGGTCAAATATAATGGAAGACCTTAATAAAATAAACTGAACGAATAATAACTGTCGTTAATAGTATAGAATAGAACGGGCCGTACTTTTTAATTGGTCTGAAGTCGAGGCGAGTTGCATCATAGGATCTGAGGATATCTACCTATCGCTAACCAAAAACTGATTAGCAATTCACCAAAAAGCGCCCCATGTTTCCACACTTAATAATTTTACATAAAAAAGAAACATTATGTAGGTATAAAAATGATCTAGTCATAATTAATTAGATCATTTTTAGGGTTCCGTAGCCAAATGGCAAAAAGGAACCCTTATAGTTTTTATTGTTTATCTGGACGTTGCTTATAAATGGTTTCCATAGTTTAATGACTTATGGCATTCTGCTGTGGGGACACGCTGCTAATGTTAATACAATCTTCGTGATGCAGAAGCGAGCTGTTCGAGCAATTTATAAACTGGGACCTAAAGTGTCACTTAGAGAAAAGTTTAAGGAAATTAATATAATGACATTTAAATTAATTTTATTAATCAAATTTTGAAAATAAGTAAATAAAATCGAAGACTTAAATGAAAGGTATAGAAAGGTTTATTTTTACAAAAAAAATTATAAAAGCATATGTCAACAAGCCCATTCCGCTTATTCTATAAATAATATCGGAAGCGGACCTAACATTTGATACAAGAAGACATGTCAAATCCTAAGTTGTTTCAACCAGTTTTATGGAAGCGTTCCAAAATTTAAAAATACTTTTTAAATAGTTGATATTTATACCACGTAAAACTACTCTGAATAGCAAAACAATAATTGTATACATTGCAAACTACGTCGTCGGTACCTACGTGTCTAAAATGCGACACGCCTCGGACACAGAACAAAAGAGTTGTCAAACAATAGCATTTGATTACGTTATTGTTTTGAGTATTTACTGGTATTTATCTTCATCTATTTTTGTCTTATCAGCTTATATTGTGTTGGTCGCTTTTATTACTAGGCCAAGTTGGTTTGGCTGGTGAATTCTGAAGATACGCCACACGCCATGGTGCACCTACCAAGATTTTTTTTTAAATTGCATCCTCGCATAACACATCTCATTTAACACGTAGTTTTTATATTAATTTCCAAAAATATAGACCAATCTAATATACCTTCCCCTTAAAATAAAAACAAATATATTTGTAGTCTTCTTAGTTATTTTTTTACAAAATTTGATTAATTACTATTTACATTGTCTTAGACTAAATAAAGTCATAATATTTTTATTGATTCATGAGGATTACAATTTCATTTGACATAGTGATTTCACTTCGGTAATTTTTAATTTTTTATTTAAGCTTTTGTTTTTTTTTACTGTGGAAAGCAGCGCAATAAGCTCAAAATCGTCAGATAAATTTACATAAGTATCTGCCAAATTTTTCAATGGAAAAAGTTGATATTTTGAGAGGTTATTGTAGAACGTTACTATTCATTTTAACTAACATCAGTGAAACTTTAAAATAATAGTCCAAGCTCATTGTTTCTTCTTCTTCTTCTTCTTGCTAACGTGTTTAGAGTGGATGATGACAGATGCCGTTCTGTCACTTGAGTACAGTTTGCAATATTTATAGCAATAGCAAAGTGATAGTAGGTGACTGATATTGTAATACCATTATCAATACATAACATAAAAATGTCAATACATACCAAAATACCTACCATTACATTACTCAATACCATTTTGTCTCAGAGCAACACAAAAACATACCTACTTGATAGGATACCTAACTCAGCATTTTCATCCTTTAAATGTGTACATTTTGGCGGTGAAGGAAATTAAAAAAATAATATTATGAATTATTATGTTTTAAAAACTAGATCTATTTTATTATTAAACTATTACATATATTAATTATTTACTTGTTGTAGTATAGCTGTGTACTGAATACGGAACCCTACAGTACATTTAAAACATCGAAACATAAGTAGTGTTATGATAATTGAAAATACAAATAAGTATGCCACAAATTATTTTACATAATTGGACAAACGCTACCATATTTTACAACACCCTCATGCGTCTCTGCATATCTCAGTACACTCGTGCGAGCTGAATGAATGAATTAATTTGATGTTTCAATTGAATGATTCAATTACAGCGATTGATACGTTCGTATGCCCGAGGAGTGTTAATCGTGATTGTAACAAACTGATTAAGAAATTGATGTTAAGAACCACAACTAATATTGTTTAAACTAATATTAAAATAAATCTAGTTTTTAAAAATACAATTCATAGATTTTTAATTAGTACGACAGCAATTCCATCAAGTGGGTATAATTTTATGTTCTTTTGAGAAAAATGGTATTTGGTAATGCAATGGTATTTTATTATGTCTTGATAAGGGTATTTTCGTATCTTTTTTTTCTATTCCATCAGCCTTTTCCTGTATCCGAGAGGCTTAGGCCTCCCCTCTAGATGAGGGGCTTAGAGCTTAAATCCACCACGCTGCTCCAATGCGGGTTGCCAGATTGTAGCGACCGCCATCTATTGACAGCAACCGACCGATTAATACAATTTTAGTATCAGTCACCTATATATACTACAATTACTTTGCTATTGCTATAAAATATTACAAACGGTAAGTATCTACAAGGGACAGAACGACACATGTCATTATTTATCTACTTAAACACATTAGAAATTTACGCTGCGAGGATGTAATATTACAAAAATTCTTGGTACACCATAGTGTATAATATGCACCTTCAGAATCCACCATCAATTATTTTACTCTCTATTTTTAGCTTATACTCACATTTCCTTTGCTTAAATCGACCAGTTTCCTCATTAATAACTTTCCAAGTTATTTTAATCACATACGAGCTATTTTTAATAGTAGAATTTAAAAATTTTGATTTAGCAATGTGGTAGTCTATTTTAAATTGTTTGGAATATTTTTGAACATAATTTTAAATTCGTTTCTTGTGGTATATCTCTTTTCCTTGTATAAGTCATACAAAGTTTGTCTTTATTTTTATTTTATTTAATACAAAATCCACAGCCCTTAAAACTAACATAATTAATAATATTAATTAAGTAAATAATATTATTTAATAAACTTAAGGCAAAGAATTAATTTACATTTTGTAGAAAATCACTGAGGAAATCATTTTTTTTTAAGACAGCCAGTCAGCTAGTAGAATCCACAAATTATAATGAATGTCACCTAAATACGTTTGTGCGTGTGTTTGTGCCTGTATGTGAGAGAGTGAGTGTTCAATCTGCAGTGGCCCTCTCACTGAATTTTTTTTATTTAATTAGGAACCACAATCGACATGAAAGTGGTTATATAATTGAATTGTTTTATCAAAGTTTTAAAGAATGATTTGTAGTACATCTCATTTGGACCCAGTTCAACAGGCAAAAAAGGCATTTGAATTCGGAGCTTTTTCATTCTTTCTAGGTATTTCTAGGTTCGAGGCTTCACAGTTATTTTTTGGTCCATAACTCTTGTGGCGAATTGTAAATTTGGATCCACTTTACATTGATTTTTTTAACGTCCCAAACTGAAGTACTGTAACTCATGTTCGTGCGCGGGGAGTGCGCGGGGCCCTCCCCCCACAGACACATAGACACTTGGTGAGGTGGAGATGTGGGTCCGTGTCTGTGGTATGTATGTGTGTATTTGTCTATCAGTGCACTACAACTTAGATAATACAATATCAATAAATTCATATTCGATTTGCCTCACGCGGCACGCAATTGTATAATAACTGCTTTCGAAGAAGTTTTGATTGACGTGAGTGATTTGTCAAAATTCGTGGAACCATTTTTGCATCATTTATTCACGTATATATCGTAAACTAAATTGTAGCAAAAACTGTGTTGGCATTGCACCTACTTATTTAGTGGGTCACTCCAAGATTAATGACGAATCAAGTTTCCAAACTTTAACAAAGTTGGCGTTAAATAAAAAAAACCGTCAAGTGCGAGTCAGCCTCACATTAAGGGTTCCATACAGTTTTGTAAACGTATCTTGACGTGCTAATCGCTACTTGTCAGAATGTAAACATATCTTCACTTCTTCACTTCATCAGCCCATTTTTACCCCACTGCAGTGGCTTAGGCCTCCCCCAGGGTGAGGGGGGCTTGGAGCGTAAATTCACCACGCTGCTCCACTGCGGGTTGGGGATTGTAACGACCGTTGTAATTGTAATTTACAACGTTGGGGATGTAAACATATAATATGTTTTAATTTTTTTATTTCTTTGTTCTTCTTCTCAATTTCTTTATAATTTAATCCAATTTAAAAAAAAAATAATATAAAGAAAATTATAGAAAAAAATTATGAGTATATATATACTCTAACTCCAAATCAACAAGTTTTGGATTTATTTCTTTACTTGTGCTGTAAAGCCTTGCTTCTTGGTTTTCGTTATTCTAGATCAACGGGAAATACTCTATAGGTTTCGGTTTACTTGTCAGTGTCCTAATATGCAGCACAAATGGCCCTATTTTGTGTATTGCGTTGTCTTAGAAACTTGGTTTTTTAACAGCTCCAAAGAACCGTTGACCTAAGTGCTAGATGCTAATTTCTATTTGATGCTTCCACATCTGTATTTGACGTCTTCCTGATAAAAAAGATATTGAAAGACAGACGGACGGACAGTGATCCTATTAACCTATATGGGTTTTTTTTTCATTGGAGATACGGAACACTAAAAAAACTAGAACTACAAAAATATTTTTTAGACGTATTAGTGTAGTTGTAAATTTATGATGACTTTTATTATCGAGTCTACTCCATTATTGGACACGGACAGAATTATTGAATATATTGGAAACTAGTACATGTTTATAGTTTTTTTTTGTGCAGAAAGAATCTTTGAATAATTTGAAGCTATTAAATAATTTTAGGGGTCCTTAGGTAACTTAATAGAAAAAACAGAACCCCTATGAGATTATGTTTGTATCTGCTGTCGCAGAAGTTCTCTTCAGTATCCCATAATATTGTTCGGAATAATGAAAAGACTTGGTCACTTACATGTTAGAATAATCGAAGACTATGAAGCCTTTTCATATAATATTAGAAATGGGGACGAGTTCAAAGAAAACGAGGTCCCTTTCAAAGAAAAGTTTTTTTGACTTTGTGGTTATTTCGTTTTGCATTATTTTAATTAGGTACTTTAAAATGTGGTGAAGATACCTTCAACCTCTAATATCCTAGACTTCATATAGTCATGGAAGATAATCATAAATAAAATGAAATAAATAAATATATGTAGTCTGTCGGCTGGCAACTAGCCGTATCTGCTTTTCATTATGTATGTAATTCTAGTTTCTATCAAGATAGAATATATTAATATTAAACAAGAATTACCGTTTGGTTGCCAACTCACATACGATACGTTTCATCTTCTTTGTGGTAATTCAGAAGCTTCAAGGATGATACCGTTTAATACTCCGTACCAACTTATTTTTAATTTGGTCCTGGGAGCGGTCTACATGCAAATCCTATTATTATTATTATTATATTATAAATTAATTATAAATTATTATAAAATCAATACTCCAACTGCAAATTGTGGAAGTTTAGGTTTCTATAATTTTAACATGCACTTTCATTAGACCTTAAAAAGGTTTGACGATTGGCCGAGTGGTTAGAGATCCCAACTGGAGAGCCAAGAGTCACTGGTTCGATTCCCACCCGGGACAAATATGTGTGTGCATGAACATATCTATTTGTTCCGTATGCCTGGGTATGAAATATCTATATATGTATATATAATAAAGATTTTTTAAGTATGTACCTATATCAATTGTCAAGTACACGTGATACAGGCTTTGCTTAGTTTGGGACTAGATAGCGCTGTGTGGGATACTCCAGGTGTGTCTGCTTGTCACCGTCATTTTACTAGGAGACTACTGACACTATATAGATGATAGGAAGGTAGGTGTAATTTATGAATCGCTATAAAATGATGTGGCGTATCTATACATATATGTACACTGAGGAACAAAAAAAAATCAGAGCACTTTAATGTTTGTGGTATCTATGGAGGGAGAGGTCTTTAAAAATTCAAATGGTTCTATCCATAATAACTTTTTCATTTTTAAATCAACAGTTGAGGGGATACGCGCTCCTAAGCCCTGAAAAGTATGTCATGTTTTCAACTAGGGGATCGAAAATTCTGTAAAAAATTTAAGGTAGGTAGGTTTAATTTATAAAACACTTTCAACAATAATTGGTTTGTTTACGATATATTATGTAGTTTTCATGAAATTCGTTTTTAAACATATTATTATAATTTTTACCATTAACGTTTTTCTTGACTACGGCACCCTTCACTGTACGCATTTAACCGATTTTTTTTTTACTAATGAAAATTTAAATAGTACCAAACTTTTTTGACATCTTGACTGATGCAGGTGATTCCATATTTTTTTTAATATACATTTTTTTCATTGCAAAATCAAACAGTGAGTACATAAATTAAATATTATAAAACTAAACCAATAGTTTGCTTAATGAATTAATGCTCTTTTAACCACCGTCAACCACAAGAACGGCAAATGAATATTCAACACAAGTTAATTGACTGCTCGGCCGAATGTTTGAAGACCCTACCTGCGGTTCGATTCCCGCCCGGAACAAATACTTGTGTGTACATGTCTATTTGTTCCATGTCTGGGTGTAAAATATCTATATATATAAATATATATATATATATTATAGAAAAAGATATTTAAGTATAATAATATTAATCATAATAATAACGTATATATCACAACAACGTCTATGCCTCAAACTGAGTATTAGCTTGTGTTTTGAATAGGTACCAAGCGAAGACACCACATACATATAACATTCAAGACCCGTACCGGTATGTATATCAGTTTCTGATATCCATAATACAAGCTTTGCTTAGTTGGGGCCAAGATGCCGCTGTGTTGGGTGCCCTAGGTATTATTATTAAGTATTCACATATACGTACGTAGGTACCGTTTAAACCAAGTTATTTAAATGTATTTTAATCTTTAGGACTGATATAAACCGCCCTTTCGCCTGACCTCAGCTTCGCGTTGAATTTTACACAACTTATATATTTATATATTCACGAATAAAGTTTAATTTGGTCTACCTATCGACTGTTTTTCGATGAAAGGTCGAATCAACTTCCTGATACGTATTTCCTTTATAGCGCGTGCTTGACTCGCTTTTATCCGGTTTATTATAAAAAATTAGGTATAGCCTTAATCTGTCAAAAATATATATCTTTTACAAAAATGTATTACACAAATCTGTCTGTAACAATCAAAACCGGTTGTATTTCCATGCCACAAAAGTCTTGAGAATCGAAACTTTCAAGTCAAATATTTTTGAGCAAACATGATGCAACTATAGTTACAAAACATTTTCAAGTGATGCCTCTTATCTTTTTGTTGCAAAATCGATAACAAATAATTAAATTGGTCACGCCAAAATCACGCACATATAAATTAAATTATTATTAAATCAGAATATTTTTAAGCCAATTAATCGAGTGTATACTTATTTAAAGCTTAAAATATTATGAAAATGTTACATATATATTTCAACTTGACGAGCTGTTATACGGGAATTGACGTTTCAATTTTTAAAAAAGAAAATTCACAAACACTAAGAATACCTTTATTTAAAAAAAAAAAAAACACTTTTTATAGAAGCACATTTAATTACAAGTTATAATGATGATTTTCGGGTGAGAGACGGGAATAGACTGAAATACTGAATCGGTAAGTATAAGAAGTGGTTGAGTTGTTTATGTATGTGATGAATAATATGAGCTTGCGTCAGAGGGGTGTATAAGTCAGCCATATTGCTAACATTGTTAGGGTATAATAATTATAATAATAACGTATACAGCACAACAACGTCCAGGCCCCAAACTAAGCATTAGCTTGTATTTGGGGTACCAAGCGAAGACACCACATACATATAACAACCAAGACCCGGTACCACTATCAATTCATCATATAAATACTGCCCCGACCTGGGATTCGAATCCGGGACCTCCAGCTCCATAGGCAGGGTCGCTACCCACTAAGCTAAGCGGTCGGTCGTATAACAGAGCACAGTGCCGAGAACGCTGAGCACCATTCCCATGCTTAATGGCTAGGCTGATCCTCTGAACAAAAAAATTCTTTCCTGAGAGGGTCACCCGACACCAATTGGAACCTCGCAACAGTCTCACGCGAAAAAGGGACAACTTCTCCGGACCATGGGTCTCTACTGTGAACGTGAACACTAAAGCTTCGTATTTGACTATAATATGTCCTCAGATTTTGAGCGTTTCGGATGTACGGCTGACTCTGCCCAAGTACTAGCTTCTCTATGTCAGACAAGAACATGAGAAGCCCAAAGTGTGTCAACACAGGTAGCATCCCATACCAATGCTCGACCACGTGTGTTCGGGATGATGGACATTTTGTATATTATTGTTTTGTATTTCAATCAATTTAATTTACTTTCATAAATGACTTTTTTTTAACTTAGCAATGAAGTTCCTTTTGACCACTAGTTTTCCAGGAACTATATTTCAGCGCACATTTGAGGAATGGAAGGAAATGAAACAATTGAGGATATCTTAATTTTCCAACGGATATTTTTAAACTTGGCACCGAGTTTCCCTCTGACCTCTAGTTCTGCAAGTACCTACCATTTTGGAGTCGATTAGAGGAATAGGAAAATTTTGGATCTGCAGGTCATATGATGAATTAACCAGCGATAATTAGTACGTGTATATTCTCATGTTCGTTTTATATATATAAACGTTTACAAAGACTTGACTGTTTTATTGTACCGACTGGTTTATTAATGACTTCATCGATTTGAAAACATTTATCAGTTCTGTTTATATATTCATATTTTTATTATTCATCTAATGTTGACTACAGCTCATATATCAAATATACCATGCTTTTATCAATGTTTTCTCGTTCCCGTTCCCGCATTCTCACTAATTAGGGTTTCCGGAAGTAAAAATATCATCATCAGCCCATTTTACCCCACTGCAAGGGCTTAGGCCTCCCCCAGGGTGAGGAGGGGTTTGGAGCTTAAATCCACCACGCTACTCCACTGCGGGTTGGCGATTGTAACGACCGCCATCTATTGACAGCGTCCGGGACCGACTGCTTAACGTGCTCTCCGAGGCACGGAGTCAATGATAGTTAATGTACTTAAGTCAGAAAAACTCATTGGAACACGCCTGGATTCGAACCATGGCCCTATGGCCTTATAAATTTGAGACGGGTTCGTTACGCTCTGGGCTATCACGACTACAGTAAGTAGAAATATGATTTTTTTAAATGTTTTGTATTTTATTTTAATAAAGTCAAGTTAATCTCTGTTTTTTACGACCTTGCTCCTAAAATAGTAGCGTAATGATATATCCATATAATCTTTATATGTTGAACCACTTAGCTGCGAATACCTATTAATAGCTATGTTTAAGTAAATTCTTTATTACTAATTGTATAAATGCTGTTGGTATTCCAAATACAATAAAATAAAAAATATTTGGTCTACGGCGTAAGTAAATTTTTTGGTCACATTTTTGTTGTCACAACGCTGTATTTCTATTGGTTTCACTACATAAAGTTTGACTTAGTTTAGAAAACTGTTAAAAGTTCTATTATACGCTCTATGGTTATTCAGTCTGTGCTGTGACTATGGAGAAATATGCAAAACATGTTAAGAGAGAGCCTGTCAAGGATCCTACATATTTTAGGAATTATGGTGAAATGTACCTACATATCATGTGTGATTTCTCGAACGTTTAAAACAAACAAAGATAACGACATATGATTTCTCTATAATCTCTGAGTCTGTCGTTATGTTCGGGTTTTCGGTCGTTTTCGACTATGAGACGCTCTATCCTGACGATTCTGATATCTAAGGGTAAAACCAAGCAAATTAGAAAGAACAAAGGAATAAGAAAGAGACTTAATAAGAGATATTTAAAAAGAAAATCCATTTTCGGGAATTTTAAAGATAACGGCTATTTTAGATTGGATTGTTGATATGTGTATTTACTTATGAATCAAATAATCGTTCTAAATAATAATTTTATAATAATAAGTAGGTACGTCAATAGATGGCGGTCGTTACAGTCCCCAACCCGCAGTGGAGCAGCGTGGTGGATTTAAGCTCCAAGCCCCCCTCCTCACACTGGGTGAGGCCTAAGCCCCTGCAGTAGGGTAAAAATGGACTGATGAAGTGAAGTGAAGTGAAGTAGGTACGTAATGATGCAGTTTTATAGTTTGTAATGCATATGTTTATACATTGATTTACATACGTCCGAGTTTACATTGCTTCATTAAAATATTTTTAGAAATAAGAATCGAGTAGGTAATATGATTATTAGTGCACCTACCTATACCTAACCCTTTGTCACGGCGCGGCTATAGGGGAAAATGTGTTATTGTTTTATTATGTAACATATATTCATAAAAATATGTTAATTTAGGACGTTATTTATTATATACCTAATAAAGTAGGTATAGCCTACCTAATCATTTTTTTAACTTATCCATTAGAGGAAAAATATCCTAAACAAATGAAATTCTATTGAATACAATATGCATATCTTTTTAGGAATAGTTACGTAATTTATTCAAAATTTATTTATTTATTTATATTGATTCGTAATTTATCATAAAAAAATTATTAAATAGATAGGTAATTATTTTTATAAAATGTAAATATTTATGTATTTAAGCATAGTATCAATTAAATTTTAATTTGTTTATTAAATTCATAATACTTACATCTATGACATTGTATCGACTAGTATTCCACATTTTCACAGAATTCCAAAAATAATCACAACTCCCGGAATGACCGCGAATAAAAAGTAATCGACTACAGCACTACATTTCACAGATAAAAATTACTAATTCCAACTTTCCAATATCGGATATCGATAAACACTGTGAATTAACCGCATTAGTCGCCACAAAACACTCATTTTATGTCAAAAATCATCGATTATATCGAAATACATCGATGCATCAATTCGTCCGAATCGCACATTCGACAAATCGCGGGACAAAACGCATCCACAGGTCTAATTCCGACACCAACTTGGCAGAACTACAACAAAAGTGTACTGTTTACTAGCGCGAAGAGTACACACATGTAGCGAGATAAAAAAGGTTTTAAACTGCAGTTAGAGCGAAATAGCTAATATTTCATTGGTACGTCTACAAAAGAATGTCGGTTAGGCCGCGTGCGCTAGAGCGAGATAGCGTATGCGTCCAGAGTAGCGGCATGTAGCGATACGCTGTTTCCTTCAAGAATTTTATATATTTGCCGGTGTATTTAGAGATAACTGCTGGTCAGTGGCTTGACCTGTCTTCTGTAGATTACAAATGCAATAAATTATTTAACGGTAATTAATAAATACTTTGTTATTAGGTACCTACCGACACTAACAATGAAGTGAATGAAAAAAACTAATGAGAATACTGAGAATATCTATGTGTACTTATTCAGTAGGTACTTATTTGTTTTTAAAATTGCAAATGTGCCAAGAAAATAGTTTTCGACCCTCCTGAAGTAAAGGAAACAGTTTTGAGATACCTGCTGAGAAAATTTAAAGGGCGCCAAAACTTTTAGAATTATGATTCAATTTTTTATAATATATTTTTATTTTATTTTATAATTTAATTAATAAATATTTCAAATATATTCATTGTAAAATAAAATTAAGTCAGCGGATTGGGAGTTTTATTGTACCTATGGATTTTCGGGATTTTCGATTTTCTGATGACGTTATTATTACCAATTAAAGCTACAATGTTCTTTTTATTTTTAGCTCAAAGCAAAAAATAAAAATATGATACGAATATTAATTTGTTTTTTTTTATTTTTGTTTTACATCTAAATGCATTTAAATCAATTATTGCGAAGATACACGCAGAAAACATGTTATCGTAGTATCATAGTTATACCATAGAAATTATGTGGGTAGGTATCAGTTATCAAATACCTACTTGCCAAAAACGCACGGGGAGATGGAAAAGATAGGTAAGTTTGAATTATGTAAACAAGAGCGGCCGTCCGTCCGTGCTATGAAACATTAAATTGTAAATAATATGCGCATCAAAAATTTGCTTTCTAGGTACTAAAAAAAAACTAGATAATACAAATCATAAAAGTCCACACCATGTCGGTGATGTTCGACAAGGAATTTAGTTTTTTAAAGTGCAGGCTGAATCTGCATAGACACCTGCGCACCCGATCTACCGTTCAGATAGTGCTGGGTTAGGAAGGCAGCACAGAAGGTTCAGCCCGACAGGCTAAACGACATCCTGAACCTATACTCCGAGGAGCATGTAGGGTTTGATATGAACGCGGACCAGGCGCATTGAAGATGCTTCGGTGCGTGCCTATGACGGGCGGGCGGTACCTTAAGGGTTGACAACATTTGCTGCTAAAGTAGGGCTGTCATAAGTTTTGTGACACCGACCGGGACATTTTATTAAATATAGTCATAAATCAGTTGCATATTAGATGCAACGAGAGTTGGTTGAGACGAACTTAATAGACGCATTTTTTGGATAAGTATAGAAATTTCTTTTATCGATTTTTTTTAACTTTTAACGGCCTTATATTAAACAAAGCCCGTGTCATTAACGTAATTTAAATTTTATGTACTAACGAACTCATAGTTACTTAAACCAAAGTAGGTCGCTTGTTGCACTAAAATTAAAAAAAGTATTCACCAAATCTAGTATTATATGTATTTTTTGGTTTATAATTACTTTTCTTTAGCCTATCCATATAACTTCTCCAATAATTTAAATTTTTTTAATAAATCTATTTCGTTATTAATGTACCTAATTTAGTTTTTTCATCCACTGCGAAAATATCAAGAAAAATGTTATTTCCATCTCTGCATTGTGATTAGAGATTGCCAATAAATGTTGGCATATTTTAAGTAGGTAACTAAACCTATATTTTTCCTTTCATTCTCGTTGACTGTGCCTATGCGCTAGCGACTCACAACCCATGTTCACAACATACAACAGAAACGCGCGGGATAGATTGTCTGTGTTTGAAAATATTTGTTTTTTCAACCGGGACAACTCAGTCATTGACCGGGACACGGAGACATAGCAAAACCGGGACATGTTACAGTCTATTGGGACGTATGGCAGCAATATGCCAAAGGAACCGAGCCTCTCGGGATTTTCGGAACCCGCACGAGTTGTTTTATTTATTAAGTTATAGATACCTCTTTCCATTCATTTTAAAGAAAACATATTAGTGCTAGGTATATAATCTATACCTAACTTGACGTGTCCGTAAAATTAATTTAACTTTTCAATTTACCTTGAAAAGTCTAATGAAATCTTTAATAAAATATATAGAATTTGGGAACTACAACTTGGGAACAGGGTACACTCTAGGTAGTTCTAATAATGTTTGTAGTAGATAAGTATTATACATTTGAAAAAAAATCCACAGATCTTGCAGTCCCCGCAACCATCGGTTTCATTGAAAATGAATCTACCCATACCCGATTTTCACAGATTATTTTATTTTATTGCCACGAAAACGTGGCATTGCCATGAAAACGTGGCACTATTCTTTTCAACTCTTTAAACTCAGAAATAAATCAACGAAAAAATTCTCTGCTACCCGTGCGAAGCCAGGGCGGGTCGCTAGTTCAACATATTTGAAACATTAAGTTTTAAACTGCAGCCTCTGATATCCTTAAACGTTCTGAACTCGATAATTAAGCATTCGAACGAATACAGGCCGAGAGGCGATGTTCCCGAACGTCCATAAAATCTAACATGTGATGTCAAAGTTCTTGTTCGATTTCCAACCGATTTCAAAAATTTTGGTCTCAAACTGTAGCTACCGACGCCTTCTAATCTTTGGTATAACAATTTGAAGCGATCCGACGAATATCCTGTGAAATATAGTAACTTATATCCACAAACACAAGCGATCGACCAAAAAATCTCATTTTTCGAAAATAATTTCTCTTACAATTACCAATCGATTTCCAAAAACTTGGTCTCAAATCGTAGCTACGTTAATGGCCGAGATATTATTTTTTTTTATTTTCGATATCGGTCCCCATTCTTGAAATATTTTGAATTTAGTAAAAAAAAATTCCGAAAAAATCCCGTTTTTTTTACATTTTCCAATTTTTTTCAAAAACTACTTAACCAATTTCCAAAATTTTGATGTCATACAATGCACAACTAAATTCTTATTCTTTTAAAACCTTAAAGTCTTGGCTAGATTTCATACCCTCGGAGATAAGGTCAAAAATGCGTCTCCCGTGAAATGGATATGATAGTCATTTTCAATGACAAAATGTTAATGAGTTATTAGTTAGAAGGAGACACGCAACTTACATGAAATGGCCACTTCAAAGTTGAATATTTCATAAAAAATAAAAATTAAAAAAAAATCTCTAAGTAACGTCATTTGATTTTAAAATAGCTGTTTTACTCGAGGTCTTCCTCGAAAGGGAATGCAGATTATTCACCATGAGGGCAAAATAGTGAACTTCCGTCGAGGGTGTAACATAGAATTGCTCCCATGCGTTATAATCTAGTCAGATTTAAGTTTTGACAGTATACTGGCCTGACTTTGAGCCTTCCTTCATTCGGATCCATCTGCTAACCACTTCACCATTCAAGTTATGTTGAAGATTAATTAAGATTTATTCTTTTGCCGTTTATTTACTGTGGTTTCATAATGGCTTCATTAACTACTCTAGGCGCCAAAAATATTAAATATATCAACTCAGCACACTTCACTCCATTAACTTTCATTTTACACAATCGCCACCCCTGGCCATTTATTTCTTTAAGACACATTAGTACCCTACGTCTCTTGTACGTTTCTAAATACTAACGCTAGAGGCACGCAAACCAGCGTAGACGCAACTAAATTCAAATAAGTTTCAGTTTTACATATTTTTTGAATTATAATGACTGACAGTAATAAATTTCAATTTACAAGCTCTGAATATAATTTATTCATGTAAAAAATAGTCTACTAGTGCAAAAAAAGTTATTTGATTTAGTCAATGATTTTCTTTGAATTGCGAAATAAATTCAAAAACACGCCATCCACTGAGTATATGTAATACTAAGTGAATTATAAGTATACTGACTTTTACAAATTGATCGTAAATAAGTTTTAATCATTACGTTTATTTCTTCATAAAACTAAAAAAAGATTAGACAATAAAAACATACTTTACTGATCTTACAATTTTATTTGTACTAAAACATAACAAGATCAAATTCTGTATGAAAGCGCTAATTGCTATTATGGTTGTCACATAATCAAAATTATGTGAATATTACATTTTGTTTATTATTTCATATTACTCGTACAAAATAAAATCAGGTTTTAACCTATGAAGTTGCCGTTTTGTATGAAATAAGTTAAAGTTTTTTTTTTAAACATTTTTATTTCTGTTATTCAAAGTAATCACCCGTGCAATCGATGCATCTTTGCCAACGCAGTGGCTGTTTATTAATGCCCTTCTTGTAAAAATCAACTAGACGGGAGGCAACAAACTCTTCAAAGGCATTTTGTACTGTCTTTCGCAAATTGAATTTTTTTCCTGTTAAAAAGTTGTCCAAATTTTGAAAAAAGTAATAGTCTGTAGGTGCAAGGGCTGGTGAGTATGGCGGATGAGGGAGAATATTCAACCCGAACTCTAGCAGCTTGGAGACTGTTTGTTGTGCAGTATGGGGTCGCGCGTTGTCATGAAGAAGCAGCGGGGACGACTGATTGACCAAAACACGTAGCAGGCGTGCGAGCTTCTCCATCATTGTCTTCAGTTCTTCACAGTACATATCTGCAGTAATGCTCATGCCATTTTATAAAAAGCTGTGATGAATTACAGCGGCACTAGACCACGAAATAGGGACCATCGCCGTTTTAGGGGTTATTTTTCGTTTAATACATTGCTTTGGTGCAGAACCAATATTTAGCCAACTTGCTGAACTCTTTCGATTGTTGAACAGAATCCATTTTTCATCACAGGTAACGATCCGGTTCAAAATTCCTTCATTTCTGTGCCTGTTGAACAATGCGAGGCAGGTTTCGACGCATATGTTGCGCTGGCGATCGTTAAGTTCTTCGTGGGGTACCCATCTATCAAGCTTTTTTACTTAGTTAATTTGTCGCAATAGTCCAATATTGTTTTGATGCTAACATCAAAAGCTCCTGCTAGTTTAACTGTAGTTTGAGTATCATCAACTTCCACAATCGCTTTCAATTCATCAGCGTTGACCAAAGTGTCCGGACGACCACGAGGTTCATCATTCAAGTCACAATTTCCAGAACGGAAGCGGGCAAACCATAACGCGTTGTGCGTTCGTTTGTTAAGTTCTCTCCGTAAACGTTATTGATGTTGCGTGCCGTTTGTGCCGCATTAGTGCCACGACAGAATTCATACCTATTCTATAATTACACGAAATTTTAAATGTCCATTATGAGGAAAAATGTTCACATGTAATGAAAACAAAAAGCTAATCAATAAACAAAAGACTGACTTTGTAAAAAGAAAGTCATGTTTTTAAAACAAAATTAATTTGAATTTAGAATGCACAGCCAATCAATTTTTTTTTTTTGTTTGAAATGGCCAGTACTGAAGAACGGCAACTTCATAGGTTAAGACCTAATATATCTAACATGATGTTTGGGATAAGTATATAATTTATTATTAATCAAAATTTCACTAGGTACATATTATAAAATAAAGTCCCCCGCCGCGTCTGTCTGTCTGTCTGAACGTGATAACCTCAAAAACTACCGAACGTATTGGCATAAGGTTGACACCAATGGACGGAGTGATTCAAGAGGAAGTTTTGTGTGAATAATCTATTAATGTTTTGTGCAAATTAGTTGAAATAGAATTCTCGCAGCTATGGTGAAGTATGACTCGAAGGTACATAACTTCCATGGATTTCGTTATGTTTAAAATACAATAATATTAGTTTTAATTTAGACTATATATTATAAACTCGTCAGTACTTGTTAAAATATATAGTTATTATGCATTGTTATCGGTCTACGATCACTGTTAAAGTAATGTATAGATTAGACACGGCCATACTTTGTGGCGTGTCCACAAATAACAAGAAAAGTAAGCTCATTTTGTGTACATCTATGAATACACGCACACATTCACACAAAAAGTAAGCTCACTCACGCGCTTTTAGTACATACCTGGGAGTCGCACAGTCAGAATAACCAGAAGCCGCCTGTAAGCGTGAAACTGAAGAAACAAAAACCACTCTTAAATAGAGTGGTTTCACTTTGTTGCGATTAGTCACACCGTTGCACTTACCGCGTTATAATGTACAGTACAAGTGTCAATTTTAATTTTAAAATGTCGTCTTGTGTCGTTCCTACATGCAAAAATGCTGCTGGGCTTACGAAGAAATCGGATGGGATCAGATTTCATCTGTAAGTAACGTATTCAAAAGTGGATTTATTTAATTATTGAATTTGTTTTACATATTGTGATTGACTTAAAAAATGGCGCGTTCATTTTGTGAGTGTTGCCAGTTCCATCGAAAATTTTATCTACTTTTTATTTAATACCTGTTTAGAATACTCTATTGTTTGAGTAATAAAGCACCTGTGTGAACAACAAACAACAAAGAAAATTGAATTGGATGAAAGTCATACAAAGAGCACGGCTACATAAGTTTTTGAGACCATCAGAGCGGAACGTAATTTGTTCGATTCACCTTGACGAGCAATATTTTTGTGACACGAAATGTGGTTTAAAAAAACTAAAGAAATCAGCTATTCCGACTAAGGTAGAATTAGTCAAGATATATTAGTTAAATATTATTCATATTACACCTTGCCTATTCATTATGTAGGTCATAATTATATTATGAAATAATCCAATTTCATTCCATTCCATCATTCCTTTAATACCCCACTTCAGGGGCTTAGGCCTCCCCTCGGGATGAGGAGGCTAGGAGCTTAATCCACCACGCTGATCCAATGCGGGTTGATGGCGGGTAGGTGGTTGGTGGGTAATCCTATACCGTACTGATAAATGCGGAATTCATTCACAACTAGTGACTGGAAATTCGGTGGCTATTATACCAAAAATTTCATTTTTTCCTAGAAAATACAAAGGATATACCTTTATGAATACATTGTATACGTGTTAATGAATCTTCTATGCATTCCGATTAAAATTAAATTTTGGTGAATGGAGTAACATATGAATTATCTAATAATGGCATGCTATTTCGGCATTTGGTATTGACATCACAATTGTCTGAGTCACTATTTTCAATTTCGGTAGCAATGTCATGAACTTTTTTGTATAACGGTACCTAGTTGTAGTTCTTTTCGATGCAAAGCATTTGGAGCGCGCTGAAAAAACTCGTAAAGGACCTTTTGGAAAATAGTGTCAATGTTAATATTTAGAGACAGTTGCAAAAATAAGGGTGTAAAGTTGGTTGTAGGTTTAAATTATAATTTTAACATACTTTTTTGATCTTACCTAAGAACTATATAGATGCCCTCCCGATCTCATATAAGAAAAAATAAGACCTAATCAGATCTCCCTCCCTCCCCAAATCATTTTACTTAATTAACGAACAGCCCCGGTGCTGAAAGGTGAAAATATCACTTACTTTGCTAATTACGAATAAACAAGATGATCCAACAAGTACCTAATTTTTAACGCTGACTTATTATCTTTAATGAATATCTCTGTTTACATAACGTTTAAATGTAAGAAAATGACAAATAATAGCCTGACAGTGGCTTAACCCTTGTTTTCCTAATGTCTACTTTCCATAGTTCAATTTGAAATCGGTCGAAATGGTTCAAACCATGTTCAAATATGGTTTGTTGAGACAAATAGGTCAATGCAATGTCTTCTTTTTTCTAAAAGGCTTTTTAAGCTTAAAAGCAATTTTTCCAGTGTCTACTTTAATTATTACTTATTGTTGATATAAGTGCAGTGAATCCAAAACTGATTTCAGATTTTTGTCATCTTTTCTTGTTCGTTCGTTCTTTTAGTAAGTAAACTTGTTATTCTAGAGCACTAGCAACAAAAGTCAAGATTAGAGAAGAAAAAAATAAGCATGAAAACAAATTATTTCCACCCTAGAAGAAACGAGACAAAGAAACTTGGACCATGCTATTTCATCTCCTCGTTTCGCAAAGCCGAGTGCATTATCCTGAACCTAACACCTCGTTTCTACCAAGTATAATACACTGTATGATACAGTGACACAGTATGGATATGACAGTATAATACAATGTATTATACTTGGTGTGAAATGGGTGGAAACGAGGTGTAATATTAAATCTATGTCGGAAGTCACTTGTCAATTGTCAAAATCATTGACAATCAATCAATGACATTGAAATCATTGTCAATCATTGTCAAAAATTTAAATATGATTTAAATGCACGTGCTTTTTCTGTTTACGGATTAATTCTTGTTTTGTTTTTCAAATATATAGGTAATGAAAATTTAAAATATGCCAGCCTTTTCAATAGAAAACAACGTCGTAGTATACCGAGGCAGCAATTATTTCCGTCAGAGACTACTATTATCGACTTTAAGTGGCCGTGCGATTAAAATAGAAGATATTCGTAATTTACACACCGAACCAGGTTTAAGAGAATATGAAGTTAGTTTGATAAGGCTTTTGGATAAAGTGACGAATGGGACCACAGTAGAATTGAGTGAAAGTGGAACTTCTTTATATTACCAACCTGGTATACTTATTGGTGGGCAAGTTACACACGACTGCTGTTTGCAGAGAGGAATAGGTATGTTTGTATTGCATTTTAGCATCAAGATAAAACAATGAGAAGACTTAAAATACTACTCGTCCTTATTGCCAGTTTGTTTGACTTTATTGACTAACAGCGAGTTGCATCAAAAGATGTACCTAATGTTAATGCATATCGCATAAAGTAAAAATTTAAAGCTATACTTTGATTAGAACAATGATAAGTTTTATGGCTGGTACAATCAAGTATGAACATGGAAGGCATCATTGTTCTGATCACAGAATATCTATCAATTTTCTCTTTAAGCGATATATGTTGACATAATCTCTTTTGGTGCAACTCGCTGTTAGTGTGGCAAACTATAGATTTCTTGGATAAGAAAACTTTTTTCAAGTGCACCATGACATATGAATTGAAAGTGACTTTTAGCTTATGAGAAATGCAAATGGGTAAGGCCGTCTAAAATTGTACAATAATAACGCTTGTGACACGAGGGCTCGGTAACGCATCGTAACGTACGTGACTGATAGTAACATCCGTGACCGTTCTAAAAATATGTTTACATGAATAAAAAATGTTTTTTAGAACAAGCTTTTATTAAAAAAAAAACTAAAAAAGGAAAAAAAACGAAAGCTAATTACAAGTTTCTTCGCTTTACAAGATTCTATTCTTACATAAAAATTAAATACAAAACGTACCACCTTGAGGCGTGTAATATTACTTTGTATGCAACGAAAGTAAAGGAAAAACAACGCCTCAAGGTTTTATGTTTTGTATTTTATGTAAGAATAGAATCTTCTTAAGTAAAGAAACTTGTAATTAGCTTTCGTTATTTTACTTTATTTAGTTTTTTTAAATAAAAGCTTGTTTTTAAAAAATATTTTTTTAGTTCAAAATTTTATTTTCTACCTTTTGGTCAATACACATCCTTCACATTCCCTTTTCAACCTCCCAATCTCTCCTGTCCCTACCCTCTCCACTCCCTCCTCTCACAACCATTGGGGTAGTCAGGGACTACAGATTCCCCTTAGTGTGATCTGGCAAAAAGAAGATTTTTGTAAAATTAAACAAAACATTAATGTGCTTGTGAATTATATTTTTATTAAAATTAAAATAATAATTAAAATCTGGCTTTTGTATGCACAGCCAACTTTGAAACCTCTCATGCAAAAATTGAATTACAAAAAACAAAAAAAAACTCTTCGAGTACAAAATAAAAAATAAATTGACCAATATTTTTAAAATTAGTTAAAATATAAATATTTTTATTAAAATAACAATTTAAATCTGACTTTTGTATGCGCAGCCAACTTTGAAACCTCTCATGCGATCATGGTATTATCCGAATGACGTTGATGTAAACTCAGCTTAAACTTGTGTCACGAGAGTTACGTAACGCTCGTAGTAACGTTTGGTAACTCTCGTGACTAAAAATCGCCGGTATCCTAAACTAAAAATGTGATACCTCTTTAAAGACTTGTTCTAACATTATAATTCAAGCATAATTCATTAGATTATAAATGTAGCTATGAGCGCCACAGTCAGAGAGTAAATTTAAACATATATTTACCTTGAAATTGATGTTTGAATTTAATAAAATATTAGGGGACACGTGAATGGCACACAGAAAATTACCGCTCACGATGACAAATGACAACAGACAACTGCTAACTTTTTTTTACAGGCTACGTAACAGTGTTGCCAAGTTATATATGGATTCAAGGCTTGGAATACACGAACTAGAGAGCACGTTTTTGGTAACGCTCGAGCGGTAACTCTCGTGACATAAAATTTCGGACAAATGTTATCACCTTTGTATTAATTCCAGATAACGTGATATAATATAATAAAATACAATTATTACATGGTAAATTAATAATAAACCCATTAGAAACACTCCATTGATGTAAGAAAAATTATTTTTATTTTATTTTTGGTTTTGAAACTCTCAAGGTGGATTTCGGACAAGCAATTTTTGTATGGGATGGACAATTTTATTTTTAAAAATCTATAAATATTTTGAAAAATAGCAAAGCCTGATCAGATTGATGATGGTAACTTTTAAATTATGATTCTACTGAATAAATTTTTAATATCATTCTATAGTATTATATAGTAAAACAAAAAGTTATGATCAATTACTTTACTCGGACATGAAAAAAGTTTGAAATGTACAATTTTAAACGGCCTTACCCAAATATATATTTTCTTTTTATATATAATTTTAAAATGCATGGTTTAAAAGATGTTAAAGAAAATATATTAAAATTGACCATCTCCCACAACCATTAACTATCTCTGAAATATTTTCTAAAAAATGTTTTCTTTGAAAGCCTACACAATAAACTAAATTAAGCAATTTATGAATCTTTTCAATAATACTGTTTATCTACGATTGATTTTCTACATTAAATTCTTAGTTTCTTTATATTTATTCTATACATATGTTAAATTTATAAGTTAGATAAATTTTTATTAGTACCTATGAATTGTGTGACCTTTTGTTTAGTTTTATTTTCCGGTGTAGCTCTTATTAAATTTTTATATAAAAAAATTGTAATTGTTTTCGGCACTATAGGTCTATATTTAAAAAACTTTTATGTTATGCATTATAATTGTAAATGACTGTTTGTGCCAGAATAAATAAAAATAAAATGAAATAAATAAATAAACAAAGTATTGTATTAGGGTGCAAATTATAAACTGAAAAAAAGTTTTCTCAAGTGTGTCACGTGACATACCAAAACCAAATACATACATAAAATAAAAAACATAATGAAACCTCATTCTTCTTAGTTCATAGGAAATTCTAAGTCTTTAAATTCTACAGGAAACGGAAAATATTTGAAAGAAAATGTGTTTATAATATGTTACTTAATTTCACTGAGAACTAATAAATTCAATTGGTCTAGTAGTTAATATGCTAGCCTGCTTATAATAAGGAGAAGGGTTTAACGTTGACTCTAATTTTGATTCAGACATAGTAGGTAATGTGGTGACTTCTAGTATAGAACCCTCTCCACGCAAATCTAACTTTGTTTTCGAAATGTGGCCCCTTCTTGGAAACAAACAAAAATGAGCTAACAACATAAATACTGATGTCACAATATCACATATTTTTGATGATATCGAATTTTTTTATATCCCAAAACTGCATCTATATGTACCTACTTCTTTAGTTTTGCATAAAATTAGTCCAACACAAAACTTCCTTAGGGGTCTACCACTTATTGAATACTTTGATTTTACATATAGCTACATTAATATTTTTCTTTTTAAGATTTGCATATACAATATTGATTCAATGAACAAATTGCAATTTACAGGTTATTATCTAGAAATATTACTAGCTCTTGGACCTTTTTGCAAAGAGCCGCTGAATGCAGTATTAAAAGGAGTCACACACAGTGACTTAGATGCCTCGGTTGATAAAGTGAAGACAGCGGCTTTACCATTACTGCTCAAATTCATCTTAGTGGATGATGGGTTAGAACTCAAAATTGTTAGAAGAGGTTGTTATTATGTTATTATAGCCCACACAAATAAAGAAATCAATTAAAAATAGCGGCTGTTATATTTGCCTTAAGTTTGCATCTTATACGTGTGAAGGAGCCGGAACAAATTTGCCTCATATAACATCTGCCATTTTCAATCCGTTTCATTATTTGCATGGATAATATGTGCACATCCTCTTTGTATATTTTGTTATCAATATTTATTTCTAGTTTTATGCCAAAGGGTCTGGAAAATGAATGTTGATATGATTCAATAGGATCTTTTTAGACAGCACAAGATGACCAAACCTAACCTATTAACTTGTCATCAATCACTATCAATCTATCGTTTGATAATGATTGGCGAGAAAACTCGATTCTGTAGTTTACGCTGTAAAAAGGATTCGCTTCCTTTCGGACATAGAAAGCGCGAGATTGGTGTATTTCAGTGGGTTCCATCGTTTGATGACTTATGGCTTATGTGTTGCATAAGTGAGCTGTTCAAACAATTTATAAACTAAGACCTAGAGTATCACTTAGAGACAAATTTAAGGAAATTAATATTATATATTGACGTTGCTATCTCAATATAAATTTGAAAATATAATGTACTTAAAAAATATTGTATTATTTAAAAAAAATTGTGATTGGCATAATGTTGTACCCCGTAACAAATTGAAAACTACAATAAAACGAAAGTTTTATGCAAAAGCTTATAAAGTATCGGACTACTTAGATGATAAAAAAACATGGGTATAAATTGCTCGGTTCGTTTCAATAATATTAAGCACTTATTGTTAAAAAATTGTTTATAATGTTGTTAAAAAAAGAGCGTTCCTCAGTTTCATGCTTATTCTTCTGAGAGAAACCAGCATTTTTTGAATGCGCCTTTGTGATGAAGTTTTTACACAAAGTAATAAGTTCTCTCTTATGACGTATTTCAAGATTATGTTACGTAACTACGAAATAAAGCTATTTGATTTGATTTAATTGTCTGCTGATCAAATTGCTCGTTACCTTGGGTCTAACCCAAATGGGTTAATGCGTAGTTCCTAGGTTAAAGATTTTTTCGTCTGATTAAAAAAGGATTCAGATCTACATAAAAAAAAAAAAATATGTTATTGTAATATGTTAATGATTAAATGTTGTATTTAGCATTATGTGCTGCATTCCCTGCATGTAGATCCTAAGGGATGAAATCAATACATTTTCTAGCATAATAATAAATCAGAATATGATATTCAATTACTTTTTAAACTAATAATGTGTTTTCAGGAGTGCCACCATTAGGAGGTGGTGAGATTGTATTCAAATGTCCAGTCAGAAGACATCTCAGGCCATTGCAGTGGGAGGAGTGGGGGCTTGTCAAAAGGATAAGAGGAATTGTCTATGCTTTGCGAGTATCACCAACTATGGCTAACAGAGTTGTGGAGTCAGCTAAAGGGGTAAATGTCATATAACTGTTTTCTTATAATACTTATAATGCTACATATATAAGATCATTCAGCTAACAAATGAATCTTGATCACAGAGTAAATAAATAGAGAGTAGCATATGGCTCAAGGCAAGTGTGGTGTCAGTTTTCACCATAAAATCTGACCAAAATGAATCTATGGGGTGTGACTGTGCAGGGAACATTTCTCCTTACAGTAATAATAATAGGATGCTTTTGACAAAGAGCGCGCGACCACAGTAAAATTGCTAACTCTGGTCTCAAACAAAGAGTTAACAGTGCATTTTAAAATTGCGTTTCTTTAACGTGCGAATTATATAATTAAACTCTATTTTTAATCTATCATAAAATGTTGAAATATATTTTAAATATTTCCTGTGTAGATATGGACAGAATGTGTAAACTATGCAAAACACTCTACTTCTAGGTGATGTTGAACTTTCTGCCTGATGTATATATAAACACGGACCAATGTCGAGGAGCGAATGCAGGCAAGAGTCCTGGCTTTGGAGCCAGTTTGGTCGCTGAGACTAACGAGGGAACATTCTACTGTGCTGAAGCTGTAAGTTTATGATGAAGTGTACAAAATTATGTAGTAACATATTAAAAAAAGGGTCATGGCTTCCACCGCAGCGGTAAACATTAGCCATACTTCAAACTTACATTCAAGTTATAGTGCACAATGTGTACATCTATGAATGTTACCAGTAGCTTTTAATTTTAGAATAGCAGTTAGAGCTTCAAAATGTCTGATTTTGTCTGTATTAAAAAAAACCAGAAAATCCAACTTTCACTCTCACTCAATCATAATTCTATAGGGTATTTTCCATTGACCTAGAATCATGAAATTTGACAAGAAGCAAAAGAAACCGAAAATCATTAATTTTCATTAGTTTTAAATTAGTTCATTAATTTTTTTGGTAAATGTATAATATGAATATATTGTATGCTCTCAGTGCACGAGTCCGAATTATAAATTACTTCCAACTGATTGCTTTAAAATTTTGTCACGTCATACGAATTTCCCATACATTAACAGAAATCAGCAGAAAGTGGTTCAGGCGAGATCACGCTACCCGAAGACTTGGGTAAGGAATGCGCTCAGAAACTCCTCGACGAGATTTACAGAGGGGGAGCAGTGGACTCCAGCTTCCAATGGCTTTTGGCGTTATGGATGTCTTTGGGGCAAAAAGATGTCAGTGTTGCTGTGGTTGGTATATGAATTTTATTTTCCCACAGTTTGATTTTTTGAGTTTATTTATATTTTTTGTACTAGGATCATTTATTATTACTATCCCTATAAGTCTAAGATTCCGATTTATCTTGTGAACCTCTCATTGTTTTCTCAATATTTTCGAAATATTGTTCGTATACCTTCTATAAAATATATTAATTAGTAATGTTATTACTAAGAAAGATTGACACCCTAAATTCTGTCCAGGATATATTTTTCTTAAATTTTTTAAATTCGTTTAATCATACAGGTTGAGATTTTAGTCACCAGCCAAATTTTTTCTAGATGTTAGGTATCAGCAGTAGACTTCATTACGTAAATAAAAATATAAGTCAAATATTCATAATCAATAATTATATATTAAATATTTTTTAACAAAATTTGGCTATCTTCTACTTACATACGAAAGGGCGGGGTGCGTGCACTTGCACTGGCGCCCTCGTGAATGGTGACTAGTATTTTGGTAGTTTTGGGAAAAGTTTACGTAGTCTTAACTGAATATTTTCCTATTGAACGATACTAAAAAGAAACAAGACGGCCAACGGATTTTTATCAAAGGTCGTTATATTAAAATTTGGCTAGTCATTAAAACCTCATCCTGTATAAAAATAATTATTACTAGAATGCCTTTTACTGAAAAAATGTATTGTAACGGATCTAGCCATCAGTGTGACATATACAGGCGGCCAACGTGAACTGGCGACGCGCAAGTAATCTGACCAAACGGTGAACATGAGCGCCGCTAACTGCCAATATCAGGCCAATATCCCTATACGCGAGTGTTTGTCGGTCCGTCCTCCCTCCACTTCTTACCGCCAAACAAATTCAAATCAAACCTCTGCGCAGATAACCTCGAGATGCCAAGATCCGTTCCTCGAACTGTATACATTGCCAAAAACACGTATTAATAAAGTTGATTTGACAATGAAACATTTATCAACTGAATTTTACTCGCACTTGACTAATTTCTGTTATTTCCTTAATAAATTTCAGGTCGGACCGCTTTCGGACTACACGATACATTTTTTACAACATCTAAAGGAGTTCTTCGGCGTCATGTTCAAATTGGACGTTGAGAAGCGATCTGATGATGACGAGTCAGACAGTGATGAAGACGCCATAGCGTCAGCGCAAAAAATAAAAATGACATGTGTCGGCATCGGTTATGTGAATATCAGTAAACGCACATTATAATTAAATCGTTACAGTTAGATTTGTTTTTAAATACTGTTTTGTCGATTACCCAACCTTCCCCGTTCTAGATTCGTTCCAAAAAGTGCGGTCAAAAACAGACAAGAACCATTAAATTTGATGGCATTTTTCTAAAAAGCGCTAGAACTTTTGAGCCTACTAATATATAACACAAAGTCAAGATCTGACTGAGAGTAATGTGTTGACAATAGGTTAAAATCAACAGAAATAAACGAGTTATCACTATTGTCAGTGTCGAGGTGACGTACATATGAAGACTGAATATCGATATATTAGATTTGTTTTGCTGTAGTGTTGGGAGCGAAATAAACGCAGAGAGAATTCGTCGTAAGTTTCATTATTAGCCCAGACAGAACCAGGTGCCAAAATAATGCTATTTATTCATGGATATCTCATTAGTTTGTAGTTTTTTCATTGTCGATTCAAACTTACTGTAATTTGTTTTTCGTTTGTGTTACAGTTCCAATCAAACTTTATGGCGGATGTGAATATAGGCACAAGTCGCGTCGCAGTAACCAGTTTTAGGTGTAGCGGAACGCAGTGGAGCGAGGGGCATATGGTGGGCATATCACTGCACTTGCGCAAGCACGCATAAAGCGTTGTATTCCGATCCGCCATAAAGTTTGATTGGAACTATATTTTACGTCTAATTGAATAACAAACAAAGGAATCAGAGTCAAATGGAATTCATAATGTAATGGCGTAAGGCATACGGTGTCAATATAGGGATATGATGTGATGTGGATGTGATATATGAGGAGCGCGCCTCACTACATTTGCGCAGCTGGTGACAACTTATGTCGGTTGCGAACAGTCTCGCAATTTTAGGCCCATAGGAAGTTATTTGGAAAATAAAAATTTGGAAATAATCCTAGGTCCTCGCAAAGCAATTTATTTTCTCTGAACTGAAATCTTTGACGTCTTTTACATCAGAGGCAGATTTTCCAGCCGCAGATCAAACTGTTAAGAATATGCAAATTTTAAAATATTTTTGAATATGTCAATTTATGAATAAAAAATATACAGTAGGTAAATAATAAATTTATTTAATATAAATCCTTAACCTAAATAATAATCTACAGTTTGTGATTGTTTAAGGCACATATAAAATATTTATGATTTTTAAATATCTTATACTTGATAATAAAGGTCTATAAAATATTATTTCACAGTATAATTTCATTGTGGAAATTTCAATTAATCGATAAAAAGTGGCAGTGATGATATTGACTAAAGAAAATATTTACACAAAATAAAAAATAAAAACAAAGACATAACAAATATTATTATTTTGACTTAGAATAATGTGCTAAAATTATTTTTTAAATAAGACAACCTTCAGTCGTTCTGTTAGAAAAGCCAACATTTTTGGTTTCACAATTATTTTTAAGATACAGTTTTATTATTAGTGAATAATTCCGATTTTTCAAATGGTTAATACTATCAAATATACCAAAACATAATTTCAAACCTCTACCACGTTAAATACAGTTTGAATATAATTTTTCTTTAATAAAATGTCGACTGCAATTTATAATTTATTATCCAATTTATAAAAAGATTAAATCGTACAGATAAATAAACTTGTTATATTTACAATTTAATTAGACATTTTATTGGTATTGATTTATGAAGAACAGTTAAATTAAATTATTTATCTACTTTTTTTTAAATGAACTGAAAAACGTAAGTGTTCTTTTACTTGTATATGCATACAAATTCCACTTTTAACCGTTATACATAAAAAGTAGTTAGTCCATTTTATACAACTTTTTGGCGTGTGAATGTCTAATAATTGATTAAATAGAAAAGTTTGAATGGACTTTTTTAAAAATAAATATAAATCCCACTTCTTACCAGAAATAGTTCAATTCACTACAACCACTTTTTCTAACATACCGTTTTTATGTTTTCTGTCTAAAATAAGGTTACAAATTTAAAAAAAAAATTAAAAAACTAATGGGGAATTGGGCGAGATACTTCACAATTGAAAGGATTGATCGCCCGCTTTCGTGGGTCGGTATCCGAAAAATAAATAAGGTTCAAAATAAATAAAAAAACTATTTCCAGAAAAAGTGGCCATACCGAATTGAATTTCAAAAACAAAACAGATTTGGCAACAACTATTAATTCAAACTTCTTTCATCCATCTAAGACCAAAAAAAGAAGACAGGATGCCGCGAACTTCTGCTTTGAACCTGTACACTTAAATATGTCCCTAAGTGAGCTTGGGAGCTTTTACCCATAAGTTACTTTCTTGTGATAAGCAATTCTACAGACTTTTTTTGTGACATAGAATTAGGTATAGGGAAGTAAGTAATTTTTAATATAATTTTTCGTCATCGTCAAAATGACGTCACGTGGTGGGCTGTATATAGTTGGCGCAAAAGAAGTTGAATTGAAATTGTCATTCTAAACGTAATTCTAGAGTAAGTTGGATTGGGGAGATTGGTATAAACAGAAAGCGCCATAATTAAGAAAAAGAAGTTGGATTTAAAGTTACTTTATCTTCTGATGTCACAAGGTTAAATAGAAGTCAACAATATTTTATTGAAAATACATACAATCTTACTGTTTCGATACCTAACAAAAAGTTTATGATAAAATGTTACGAAACCGTTTTTTAATTAGCACCACTGTGTAAATAATTCACATAGGCAACTAATTGTTTTCACGACACACGATAGCATTTTTTTTTTCAAGTCTAGGGCCTCACTGGCGCTGGACGAGGCCGGTAAGCTTCTGGTATATACACCGTGTTCGGCTGAACGTAGTCCAAATTATAGAGCGTGTAGGGCTTACCAAACTAAATAAAAAGTTTCAAACGAGCGGATGGCGCAAACTAACGATTACCGAGAAAAACATGTTTAAAGTCTCATTTTTTTTCAACCAATAAAATACTAATACAGAAATACAATATTACTTAGAAAATTAATAAAACACCGCGAGACTGTCTCGCAAATCGTAAAATTGGAGAAACACTATTCGTGAAACGGCTGATAAGGTCAATGACTATTCTTTGCATTGAAATGTTAGTGGTTTTTTTGTATTATGAAATCGTTTTTAAATTTGCGGTTGGCGGTTGACCAACAGTTTCGGAATAGAATTAGACAGCTTAACAGTAGGGTGACCAAGCATTTGGGTTGTCTGTATTGTGAATTTTTTCTCCATAACCGTTAGTTTACGCCACTTGCTTACTTGAAACTTTTTGTTTAGTTCGTTAAGCTGTATGCGTTTTTTAAGTTTGGACTACGTTCAGCCGAACATGGTGTACATGTGCATGTTTCCTGTATTTTTAAGCAAATTAAGGAGGTTATCCAGACTTCATAATTTTTTTCGTGGCTTCTTGTCTTTCTTCTTTTTGCCCGAGATACAATGTAAGTATATTTATGCTCTGTCGTAAGTCAGGATTATTTTTCCTCGCAACCCAAACCAGCGGACCAATTACATATACCACCGACAGGATCGAAGCTGAGCCCTTTGGGACAAATGTACTCCCATCCTATAATCGAACCGCTTTCCATGCGCGCGCAGGAAATGAATTTCTTGCATGATGTCGGATGTGGGAAGTTGCCGATGTCCAAACATTCTATTGTACCTAAAAAAATATTGGACAGTTAATATTATTAATCGACACTTGCACATCATTAAATCTACCTAGAAAGCGCTAGAACGTCCGTACCTTCAAATATAAAAGTGTTGCACTTGATAAAAGAGATGGATTTAAAGTAACACGCACATATTAATATGCTTACGTTTAATCTACACAGAATGTCTTTGTTGTATTCCTGCTGTGAATTTTTTTGCGTGACTACACGCACAGGCAACTACGCATACGACTCGTTCTTTCGCCGATCCTAGCGATACTTACTGAACATGAATCAATTGACTCGTATTAAGTAGCCTATTTGACGTTTTTTTTTTAATATATTAACATTGTGAGGAAACTAAATTTAATTACATTTGAATCAGGTATTTTTAAAATCACATAAGTCCACTTTTTAGTAAAATTGAGTTAATAATATTTTTTACTTTTTAATCATCCGTCACATCGATATTAAGATTGAAACAACGTATAAGTCTGTTTCGTTCTACATATTTTAACAAGCTTTAAGTTACGAACTATTTTTATAAAAACACAAGCGTCGGAGTTATATTGTTTCTACGATTCAATTTAATTTTACTTGTAGCCTATCACGTAAGAGGATGAAGAAGAAATAAATTATTTTAAATATTTAAGTCCGTTATTTTTCTGATATAAGTCTTGTATTTACAATACACGTTAGTTTATTCTAAAGAGAAATTCTAGCAACCACACAAGTCTATTGAAAGCTGTTTTTTCACATATACAAACTTGACATGGGTCAAAATTCACCAGAATATCTAAAACAGCATATTAACACCATTTGATTAAAATCCTGTCCTCTTTTTTATTTTGTCACGATTCAGTTTTTAGTCAAAAAAATTGTCAAATAAACTAAGGTGGCTTTCAAAAATACTTGATTCATCAAGAATTTCCGTCCAAACAAATTCCTGTACACGGTATCTCTATGAACATCCATGTAAGTATTTTTTTTTATTTCGTTAATAACAGTCTTGCTAAAACGAGTTGACTTTGTCTCAAATTATAGGTCTCTCAACAGACGCTGACTTCTACCGCCAAGTCGGATAATATAGCAATAGCGGAACGGTACCGGTCGCGTATTTTAACATAAAATCAAACTCACCAGTACCATGTACCACAACTTTTGTATCTTCAAGGTACTTATTGACAAATTTGTCGTCGCCATCGTCATAGTAATCGTAATTCTCTATCGGCCTGTAAGTCCTGTTCGGCAGTTTGGCCTTTTCGATAGGTTTCGCCGTCGTAAATCGAACCGGTTTGCTCGTGGTCCTACGTGGCGTGGTCGCGGTTTTGGTCGTGACCACATACGGTTGCGTGGACGGCGGCAATGTGGTCGATATTTTACGTAGTAACGTTTTCTTGGCAGATTTGCTGGTTGTTTGGGGTGACGTCACTGGTGCGAGATATTGATATTCATCTGTAAAGATTAGTTTAGGTATTAATTAGTGACACAAGTAGAATAATAAGTAAGGTGTTTACTTCTGTGACAGCCGTGACACGTGACAAATATAAGCTAAAGCAAATTCGTCAGAATTTCGTAATTATAATTTTCAATGATTCTCCTATGAAATTTATTTTCTAAATAAGACTACCTATTAGCGTTTTTTTAGTTCTTACCCGAAATGGGAAAAACTAAATCTGCAATATACAGGATAAGGTTTTAATGACCAGCCAAATTTTAATATAATGATCTTTGGTAGAAAACCGATAGTCGTCTTGTTTCCTTTTAGTATCGTTCTATAGAAAAATATTGAGATATGACTACACAAACCTTTCCCGAAAAAACCAATAACTTTAGTCACCATTCATGCCCGCCGCCCCATTCCGTTTCAATGCCTCGGGCGCGTACGTTTACTATAGTGTTAAGAAGGCAACCAAACGTTATAAAGTAACACTGTAGATAAAATAATTTATTGTGAAAATGTAACCCATATTTTTTATTTACGCAATGAGGTCTATTGGTGATACCTAACATCTAGAAAAATTTTGGCCGGTTACTAAAATCTCACCTTGTATAACAAACTTAAATATTATTACTGATCAAATGTTTACATTTTTAGATCGTAAAGAAGTGTAGGTAAGTAATCTTGTTGACGTATTTGTAAAATGAGTTTAATATCATTTTACCATACCGACGCCGTAGAGTGAAGACCTCGTATGTCAGTTCTATAATTTTAATTTTCTTTTGCTTCGTTACAAAGAACAACTCATAAAGTATGTTTGAACGTTTTTCAAATTTATTAATTTTAGGCCTTCCAGCGCTGTCCATGAAAACCACATATACAAGGTGAGATTTTATTAACCGGCCAAAATTTTTCTAGGTGTTAGGTATCACCAATAGACATCATTGCGTAAATAAAAAATATAAGTTACATTTTCAAAATAAATAATTTTATCTACAGTTTATTTTATAACGTTTGGTTGCCTTCTTAACGCTATAGTAAACGTACGCGCCCGAGGCCTTTGAAACGGAATGATGCGGCGGGCAAGAATGGTAACTAGAGTTTTTGGTTTTTTCGGGAAAGGTTTATGTAGTCATATCTCAATATTTTTCTATAGAATGATACTAAAAGAAAACAAGACGGCTATAGGTTTTCTACCAAAGATAATTATATTAAAATTTGGCTGGTCATAAAAATCTCATCCTGTATAAGTGAATCTTGCGCAGTCTGTGAGATAACCTCGTTTATGTGATGGAGTTTTGTTGTTTGGATATTTTGGACATACGAGGTTTTCACTCTAAAGCGTCGATACTTTTTTTGCTGTTCTGCTTCTAAAAATAATAGCTTGATTGGATAGTATATTGGTTTTAAGTTTAGGATTTAGTAAGCACGCTGTATCGATAAATCTTTCGGTGGTAATATTTTATTTCATATTAATTTTCCCTTTTTTTCATAAATGTAATCTTTAGGTGATACCTTACTGCCTAGAAAAATGTGGGATGTGGGAACGATGTACGATATATGGTGGGACCCTCGTTGATACAATTATTTTATTTTATTCTATTCGGAATACAAACAGCATTTTTACATTTAGTTACACCAAAATTGACATAAACATAGGTATTAATAAGTATTCCCATCTAGAAGTTATTAATAGGTATTCGCATCTAGAAATAAGTATTCGAATCTAGATATTACGTTATAGTCGGGGAGTCCGTCGCTGATTATGATTGCTAAAAAATCAAAACTAAAACCTTTCACCATGCATGTTTTATTTTCATTTAAAATGTCCAGTGGCTAGAATGGTAACTTCATACTTAAACTCTTATTTTGATCCATACATTTATTTTTACATACGCGCAAAAGAAATCGCCCTCCTTTTGACTTCGCCGTAGTCGGGTAAACAATATATTTTAGATTGTGGTACAGTTCAGGTATGATCACCGAGCTTTGAAATTAATTTAATAGAAGAGTAATGGAGGCCGTTTAGTTCGAGAATGAAAGTTATCACATTTGAGCCCAAGGATGAGGAATAGAGACGGCCGGGACGCGCTTATGGCCCACGCGATTGGTTACTTAGACGTTTGTGTTGTGTATAGATCTTTGTGTATTACCCGTCACAACTAGTTACATATTACTGAATGAAAGGCAGATACCGACAAAATCAGCTTTGAGTCGTTGAATTCAGCAAGCGTGCGCCTTCTAGTCTGCTACATTTAAAGTTCGGTGGGTATGACTAATTACTCTAAATACTGAAGATAACTCACCATCGTAACTGCTCGTAACAGGCGATTCCAATAAATATTCTCTAGTGAAATACGCAGGTTCCTGTCCCAAGCCACCGGTGTAAGCATCAGTGGAATACCCAAACTCATCAACAGGTACACCCACGTATTTCCCACTGGTACCCAAATACCTAGCAGTCGAAGGACCCAATAAGTGTGAAGACACCCCAGAGTACCCAGTCGTTTTTGCTATGATGCCAGAATCTTGGTAGTCTGTTGGTGATATATAAGCGGTTGTGTATTCCGTTTTTTTTGGTTTGCTGGTGAATTCCACTATCGATATGGGTGTGCTCGTGCGAGACTTTTTAGTATTTTTCGTAGGCGTTTCTGTGAAATCTAAATCATGGGTTGTTAGATATTTTTTTGTAGGTTTTTTGGTTTCTTCTTCGTCGTAGTTGATTATACTTGGTAGAGGAGCGGCCAATAGCTGGTGCGCTGCGATGGCGACCGCTGTTTCGGCGCTTATGTCTGTGAAAATTAAAGCTCGGTTAAATTCCAATATTTTATAAATGGTTGACTTCATATGCGATTTACTCGTGTAGAACACTTGCGTACAGCTCACTCGCCACAGCCCACAAGCTATGGACTGCAATTTCCAAGACCGCTACACGACTTGGTAGCCTGTGGGCGACCATAGCCTGTGGGCGACCAGTGTAGCTATGTCGAGTGACCACTTGCGTGTGCCGGAAATACCTGACTAAATACGTTCTGAATTTATCAGTTCTTGTGACTTATAGAATCTTTTTTTTTTAATCGGCGATATCTAAAGGCACAGGAAATATTGCTTGTAGTACACACGTTCCTACGGAGGTAGATGATGTCTGCCTGATTATTTTTCTACGTTGAATTTTAAAATGGATTCGGACCAAAATTTTAAATTTACGCTGATTATAATCTGTAGCGCTGATGGTTATTACAATTGAAAGGAATAACGTTCTAAAATAACCTCTTAAAATATCTAATTTGTTAGATATTCAAGAAAATTAATCTGAAGTGGAAATTGTCCTCGTGACGTCATCTGGACAGTTGAGTTTATTTAACTGCTTTCCACAGTTAAAACATAAAGCAAAAATATAAAATATTTAGGTCCGTCATCAGTATGTCGCAGCGCGCCTGTTTTAATAGTAAATTATTGCATAATGCGTCTATTATGACTTACCAGGTAGCAACCCTGTGAGGTATTGTCATATTCGAGTGGAATCGGGTACAGGCGTATGTATGTAGATCGTAAAAGGGCGATAAATATACGAGACCCAAGGCCAAGGCCAGAGCACGAGGATAGAGAGCTCTGTGCGTGGCGGGAGGTGGTCGTGTCCTGGGATCACTTACGCATACAACTAAAGTAGGGTTGTTATTGTTAGCCTGTGAGAGTTAAGTATAGTAGCGTCAATAGTTTGCAGTAATGTTTATTGTGATAGTTAAATTTATAGGATCTGAGTAATTGTTCAAGTAAAAGTCTAATCAAAGTGACCATCCTGACCGCTCTCCAACAAGTATATCAAATGAAACTATCATCTTGAATCAATCAAAATATTATGACCTTAATAATAATAATACATGGGGCTTCCCACACAGCGCTATCTAGTGCCAAAGAAAGCAAGTATTATGCTTGTGTTATGGGTTACTAGACAACTGATATACATACTTAAATATTCTTTATAATATATACAAATGTAAATATTGTACACCCAGAGACGGAACGAAATAAACATGTTCACGCACACAAATATTTGTCCCGGGCGGGAATCGAACCCGCGACCTTCAGCTCCGCACTTAGGGTCTCTAACCACTCGGCCATTCGGTCAGTCAAATTAATTAGTCTTACATAAAGCAAACAATAAACATTTGCCGAGATGATGTCACAGGAATATTTTATTAATCAAATCTTAGAAAAAAATAGATATACAGAATATGTTTTTTTTACCGTCTGAATCAGTCACGTGCGTAGTACCAGTAGACTGGTCTATTTCTTCCTGATCATCGGTATTCTTCTTGCTAGTGTCTCCTACTTGGTTCCGTTTGCCATTGGAAGTGAACTTTTTACTTTGCCTCTTCTTTTCCTCTTCGTTTGTCGCTGAGGAGTTTTGGTCTTTCGTCTGGCCTTTTCGGTCTTTTGATAAAGTCAACGGTCTTCGTTGAGTTTTCACGTTCTTCTCGACAGGAGCCAGCCGGGGTCTCAATTCCGGATCATCTGCAGGATCTGAAAAAAATTTTAAACTTCCATTGAAATTTCTTTGAAACACTTCTGTTACTTGTGTTTTTATTATTTAAAGCATATACGACTATTCAAAGAGATTAATAAAAAAAAACATTTAAATTTCAAAGCAAATATAGAATTTAATTTCGTAAATATTTTTTTATTTACGTAATAAATAATTTAAAATTCATATCCTCGTAGTGTGTAGTAAACGGTAATAAAATACTGCTGAAAACACCGTTTAGCGTTTGCCTTCCGTGTCATGTCGTGTTTCGCTCTGACTTGTAAAGGGTACTTATAACTGCGTCTCTTGTATTTCGATACCGTCATAACATTGCGGTTCGAGGCTTCGAGTAAACAATATAACTTTAGTTACACCTGAAAAACTCTGAACTTTTATCAAAGCTTACAAAATGAATAGTTAGTTTATATCTACGGGAAATCTATTTTATTACGAGCATGATTATCGTACAGCGATCTTCAACCTTTTATTATTTTATAAGTGTCAAATGAAAAATATTTAATTTTTCAGAGGGCCGCAAGTGCGGGGAACTGAGTAAAAAAATTTACATGGTACAAAAAAGATGTATTCAATCAAAGTGAAACGAAGATATTGGTTTTGGCATCGGATAACAATTAGTGTTATTTTTGATGTTGCCGGGTTTTCAACAATTCACTAATATTTGCTTTCCTTCTTGAACAAGCGATTTTCAATATATTTTCCAGGTGGAAGTCAGAGGGACAGTTCCGATATTTATTTTTTAATACGAAGCCTTGCAGTATAATGTTGAACCATAAATAATAAAAAATTAGTTTTAAGGGCTGTGGATTTTGTATTAAAAAAAATTTAAAAAAAAATAAAGGCTCAAAATCAAAAAAGGACTCTTTTATAGTTTTCAAATTATGTGGGACGATTTTCCAAAATTCTGTATATTCTTTTCTAACTCTTTTTTTAAAGCTTTATAAAATACATAAACGGGTCATTACCTACCATTATTATAACAGCCTTAGGTTAAAACTAGTTTAGGACCGCAACATTACACGAGAAGGGCCGCGGGTTAAATACCAATTTCCTAGTATATAAAACATAACGTTCTATATTTTCAGTCAATTACACTCCTGGGTAATAAGTATTTCATCTGCAATATACATATAAAATAGTAAGATGTCAACCTGTACATAATATATTGTTCCAAAACAATAATTTTCATACGTTATTTATACGATACTGAATTCAAAACAATTTTTAGAATTTTTGTCTGTCTGCTTATTTGTATGAACATAATAAATTCAAAAACTGAATTCATAACAATAATTTTTGGAATTTTTGTCTGTCTGTTTATTTTTATGAACATAATGAATTCAAAAACTACTGAACGAATTTCGATGAAACTTTTTGTGATTTATTGCTCTTAACTCGGTGTCTAATCTAATGTAATCTAATCTAATGTAATCTAATCTAATCACGTTTTATTACCTAAGGACTAGAGGGAGAACGATTTTCTCAATGATTTTTCAGGACAGGGTGGAAACCGAGAACTGTTGTTCACGCAGGCGAAGCAGCGGGTATCAGTTAGTGTTAAACATGAACTACTAAGTTTCCAGAAAAATTATTCACATTTTTTGCATTAAGATGGCAACAGAATAATATTAACACTTGTTATGATTTTGAAATCGTAGTATTCAAAACCTATGACTAATATTGCAAATTGCAGTACTTAGGCTTTATTATTTTGCAACGCAGTTTTATGTACGAACTTTTGGCTGTAATACGTATAAAGCTTTGTTCTTTATGTTCAAAAGAAACTCTAAAGAAAAAGACTTTTATGTCTTGTTTTTAACTGTCTAAATTTCTCTATATCGGTGCAAACGATTTCCATATGGATGATGAATTCACGGGAGAAAAATTAGCGGCCTAGAGCACTCACCGACTTCACTGATATCCAAGAACTCTTCACTGGCTATTGTCGTGGGGATTGCAGTGGTTGTCGTGGTATAGGTGACGCGTCGACGGCTGGCCACTTTGAACGGCCGACGAGACGAAGGTCTGGAGGTCGTACTTGATGCTGTGATGATAAAAAGTATCAAGTGAGTAACAACTGGGAGATCCACATACGGTCATCTAGTCTCATACTAGGGATAATCAGAGTTATTGCCTAGGCAAATATACCTACTTGATAGTTAATTATAATTCATAAATAGATATTCTACATTCAACCATGAAACAGACATGATCATGCACACAAACGTTTGACCCAGGCGCGATTCGAACCCGCAAAAATTTATAATAATAATAATAACACACACAATCACAACAACGTCTAGGTCCCAAACTAAGCATTAGCTTGTATTTTGGGTACCAAGCGAAGACACCACATACATATAACAACCAAGACCCGGTGCCAGTATTAATATTCATCATATAAATACTGACCCGACCTGGGATTCGAACCCGGGACCTCCAGCTTCGCAGGCAGGGTCGCTGCCCACTAGGCTAAGCGGTCGTCAATTTACTATATTGTTATGGAATAATGGCCCAACTCATGTGCGCTGTGTGGTTATTGTTTTAAACGTAGATGTAGGATTATATTACATTAACAATAATAATACCTGGGACATCACACTAGTCTCAAATCTAGTTCCAAAGTACGCAAAGTATTATGCTTGTATTATGGATACTAGACCAATGATATGCATACTTAAATATTACAATATAGGCAGACTTGGCAGACAATATTGCAATATACCCAGACATGAAACAAATAGAATTAGTGTTTACGCACACAAATATTTGAGCGGGATTCGAAACCTCGATTTTTGGTTCTGCAGTTAGGGACTCTAACCACTTGGCCAATCGGTCGACAAAAACAATTTAAAACCGCTAGTTGCTAATACTCTCTTCAATCGTCGACATTTCTCCATAACTAGTTTTGTATAGTTTTGTATAGTATGAGTTCAGTAAAAAAACAAACACTGGATAAATTAATTTGATAAGTCTATGAGAAACATTATTGTAGTAATCTGATATCGTTCTTCTTATTATGTGACTTTGAGATGTGACCAAAGCCAAAGGAAGAAAAACGTAGGCGCAAAAGTTTTTGATAATTTATTCTTTTACTTTCTGTCGAGGCTTGTCACGGCCCACTACGACCCACGCTAATACCACAAACAATTAAGAAGTTAAGCATTGAATAAACTCTTTTGAGATTCATCAATGTGCATACACAGATGTGCTTTTACTCACAGTATTTGTTTCCGAAGTTTAATATAGCACCGGAATATTGAAATAACGAGAATGTCGTCATCATCATCATCATCATCAGCCCATTTTTACCCCACTGCAGGGGTTTAGGCCTCCCCCAGGGTGAGGAGGGGGGCTTGGAGCTTAAGTCCACCACGCTGCTCCACTGCGGGTTGGGAACTGTAACGACCGCCAGCGTCCGGGACCGACTGCTTAACGTGCCCTCCGAAGCACGGTGTCAGTGATATTGTGTACTTAAGTCAGAAAAACTCATTGGTACACGCCCGGATTCGAACCATGGCCCTATGGGGCCTTATAAATTTCAGACAGGTTTCGTTGCGCTCTGGGCTATCACGACATTTGTCGCAAATGTCGTGATAGCCCAATGTCGTGAACGAGAATGTCGCTAGTGTCAATTAATGAGAATTATAAAAGTATTGTTATTGCCAACACGTGGCGCCACTGGACCGAGAGGTCGACTTAAATGTCACATTCATATTGCCCTTTACTATTTCAGGCCATTATAATAAAAATAAACATTATTTCAGATGAGGTCCATAGATGTTACTAACACAAAAAACCTTATATTTATTGTTGGTAATACACATTATAGCCTTATGTCTAGAAAACCAGAGCAGGTGCGGAATACGGCTCCACCGATGCTACACAGCATAACAGTGTGCAGCTTCATCCAATGCAAGATCATCGGCGATTCCCACCTGTCCCTCAACACGCTCAGGAGGCTATTCGTGCTTCGATTCGAGGGGCATATGACTGAACCTGCGCAAGCACGCCTATAGAAAATCCGATCCGAGGTTTATACAAATGAAGAAAAGTTTTTACTTTGTCGCCTTGTTTGTGGAGAAGGAAAATTCGATCTAAAAACTTCTATAGAAAACATCTGTTAAAATCACACTCGATGTGAAGTGTACTTTCGATTTTTATAATAATAAATCGTACCTGGGACATCCCACACAGCGCCATCTAGTCCCAAACTAAGCAAAGCTTGTATTATGGGTACTAGACAATTGATACACATACTAAAATATTTACTATAATATATACATATATAAATATTTTACACTCAGCTACGGAACAAATAAACATGTTCATGTACATAAATATTTGTCCCGGGCGGGAATCGAATCTGCGACCTTTGGTTCTGCAGTTAGGGTCTCTAAGCACTCAGCCAAGTGGTCAGTCAATCAGAATGCTGCACCAATATTGTTTTCTTAAGGTAGTTCCTTATTCGCTATTTGTTTGAGAAAACAACCGGCTAACGCAACCCAAATATCTTGTCAAGTATAGAAATAGTATCTCCCTTCTGTGTTATACGCCTTACAGAAAAAAAAACTTAATTACACCTCACAATCAAATGCAATTGCTCAATCAGTACACGCAATGTCGCTAAGCACGTTTTGGGACAGCCGATAACACACGACATCTCATTAACTTGACAGGCGTACAGACAAACAGCTAAAGTCAAACCATTGTGATTGCGCCGGCGTCGGTTTAGAGCTGACGAAAGAAGAGCGTTGGGAAATATACAACTAGCTTATAATGTACTAGCGACCCGCCGCGGCTTTGCACGGCTGCATTATACATACTAAGGAAGTGTCATAAGCGTTTGAGTGATTTACACACATACCTGGTATTCGGCTGAACGTAGTTTAAACTTATAGAGCGTGTATAGCCTTACCGAACTAAACAAAAAGTTTAAAAAAAGATAAACAAAAAACAAAAAGAAGATATCATAAACACGTTTTTCTCGGTAATCGTTAGTTTGTGCCATCTGCTCGCTTGAAACTTTTTGTTTAATTTAGTAAGCTCTACACGCTCTGTAAGTTTGGACTACGTTGAACCGGTCACCGGGTGTAGAACTTCCAGAAGAATTTCTTTATATTATAGTAGAAACCGTATAGAACCCGTTGTATAGTTTAGGAAAACTATGCGCACAAACGGACAAAGGAGAATAACATCTTGGTAGACTATTTAGAGAAGAGATAGAGAGATATGTATAGCTTTCGTTCGCGGCTCCACGCGCGTCGGCGGACATGACTTCCTTATAACTACGTCTTCCCTTCCCGTAGGCCTACTCTTCTAGTTCTTGAATTTCTACCTACTACTATTCCGTCTCATACTTTCAAACCTCATACCTCGAAGTTTTATTGCTTATTGCTAATTGCTAATTTCGGATCTTGGTTGAATTTGTATCCCATGGAACCAATAATATATGTACTAAAAGAAGTAGAGGGTGCACTAACTCGCAGAAAGTGAGGAGTTAAAAATCCTACAATTGTAGTATTTAGTTTATTTATTTACAAAACAGTCCATTGGCCAAGTTCTCGGAGTTAGACCAACCTCTTCTTATTTATTATTCGGTATCAACTATCCATTCCCACCTTCTTTTCTAAATTTCGCTATCCTCCGCACCCATTCCACTGTTCCTATTTTTCCGCTTTCCTCCAGTAATTTCTTTTTTCTTTATTTTTCTTTTTCTCGCCCATCTTACATTATCCATCAAGTGCTCAAAATCTCCCTTTCCCCGCATATTTTGCATTCCCTATCCTCATCTGCCATCCAATACTTGTTCTGCTATTGCAGATTTCCATATCTTGATCTTTTCACCATCTTCTGATATTTTCGTTCCCTCTTTTTTTCAGGTTCTACCTTGGCCTCTCACCCCCTCTCTAAAAGCTTACCTAATACTAGAACGACCTCTATGATAGTCTATAAGTATTTGAGGTGGTATAATAAGAATAAGATCCTAGTTGACATTCAAGATTTACCTTTTAAAAAGTTTAAAATTACAATAAAACGAAAGCTTTATATAAAAGTTTATTATAAAGTATTGAAGTATTTGAATGATAAAAACCAATCCACCTCTCGCCAATCAGGTTGTTTCAATAATTTCAATAATATTAATAATGAAGCACTTAATTATATGTTCTTTTTTAAAAAGAGCGTCCTTCAGTTTGTTACTGTTTTCTTCGAGGAACCAGTACTACATTGGATGCGCTTTTGTGGGGACATTCTCCCACAAAGTAATAAATTCACTTTTGTGACGCATTTCAAGGATAAGTTACATAACTACGAAGTAAAGATAAAATAAAAAATAAGATATTTGCTTTGATTTACTTCACAGTGCTATGTCAAAACGTTCAGTGGCGTATATTTAGTCGGTGGCGTAATTTTTTTTGTTTGTAACTGTCCTTCTGTTCCAACGTTATAGAGTCGACGTTGATTACTGTGTTTTATGGATTTGGTTTTAGTGCAACGATATTATGAGTTGTACAAAAATTTTAATATCTCATTGTTTGTACAACATCCGACATTTTCACGGTTGGAACGTTCATATCAAAGGAACAATGCATGGACTCTTCTCGTTTAGTATTGTTTATGGTTTGTGTGCTGTTTTAATGTCCGTATTTAATTTCACTATCTTGCAAAGCACTATCAATTGTTAAGGTTCCGTAGGTCCGTGAATGAGAAACACAACCCATATTGGATCATTCTATTAAATCACTTTTGATGAAAATTTTACATTACCATACCAGCCCATTATGCCCTACCGTAAACCTCCCCTCGGGATGAGGGTCCTTAGAGCTTAATCTACCACGCTACACCAGTGCGAGGGTTTATTTTAAAACGACCGCCATCTGATAATGGCCACCGAGACCGATGGCTTAACGTGCTTTTCGAGGCACGGAGTCAGTGACAATTATGTACTCAAGTTAGAAAAAAACCATTGGTACTTGCCCGTATTTGGGATTCGAACCACGACCTTCTAAATAAGAGACGGGCACGCCACGACATCGCTATCACGGCAGTAAGTTGATCAAAATTTAACATTAAAATGAATTTTTATTTATAATATATTATTATTATCTATCCTTACGGTGCTATTTATAGCAGCAGAGCAGTAAGAAAAAGTATAGTATATAAACAAAGTCGCGAGTAGAAGTTAGCGTAGAAGAAAATATAGTGACTGCTATTGAATAAAAGACGTAATTGTGTACTTAATGTTATCGAAAGTTCTAGGCTACAATTGGATATATTTAGATTCATGAGTATCAAATTTGCGTTTGAGTAGCAACACTTCTATGAAATTATTATCGTGACTGACTTCAGAACTGCACGGTAGTTATCCGAGACTGTGCAGTTCTCGCCAAACTTCTTGTTCGCTCTTAAGTCGAAACGAGTAAAAATGTACAAAATGCAAAAATGGGTGTAAGCGGATCTGCGAAAAGCCACCTCCTCGACAGCATCAGAGGCAACATGATTTTGCCGCAATCCGTACTAACGATTACCTATCTAGTTCAAATGCTTTAGCGTAAACCATAAATAAAATTACGAATTGACTAGAAGCCCTCTTCTGCGTTTACTGAGTAACCACTCATACTCTAGCTAGCTGGTGCAAGATGACGAATTTTAGTTCGAGTTTCAGTGCGCAAGGTCCTCGCGCGCCGGTCTGCACCCCCGTGAAATCCTCGAGCGCCAGTCTTCAACCCGCAAAATTGCATGTCACTTCGATACTGTGAATTGACATTTATGACTCCATTAAAACCTCAGAACAATTAACTTATAAAACCAAACGCTGCTGTCAAATTAATTTACTCTATGGCGTAAACACATAATATTTCACATTTCTTTTAAGCATAGTTCATAGCGCATGTTCTTTTTTCCTACAAATTGCTGTAAATATGACATTAAAAAACTATTTAATATTATTTAGTTAATTCTCTATCATTTATCTAACTTATCGATGACGACCGCTTAGCCTAGTGGGTAGCGACCCTGCCTACGAAGCTGGAGGTCCCGGGTTCGAATCCCAGGTCGGGTCAGTATTTATATGATGAATATTGATACTGGTACCGGGTCTTGGTTGTTATGTGTATGTGGTGTCTTCGCTTGGTACCCAAAACACAAGCTAATGCTTAGTTTGGGGCCTAGACGTTGTTGTCATGTATAAGTTGTTTATTTATTTATCTTACGATACCTGTAACTTAGGATAACTGTTATCGTTTATTTTCGACTATTTCGATTAACTGACTGGGGGAGTTTGACCTTGAGATTGACCCTAACTGGGTAGCTAAGGGTCGCTGGTTCGATTTCCGCCCGGGCGGACAAATATTTGTGTGCATGAACATTTCTATTTGTTCCGTGTCTGGTCTGGGTGTAAAAAATATCTACATTTAGAATATAAAAAAAAAAAGTTTATTTAAGTATGTTTACCAGTTGCGTAGTAACCCATAATACAAGTATAATACTTGCTTACTTTGGGACTAGATGGCGCTGTGTGGAATATCCCAAGTATTATTATTATTATAATTTTCTTATTAATCTTTTTATAATTAATGTTATTATTAATTATAAAAAGATTATAAAATACAATACTTGTCACGATGCCTTGCGTTATACCTAAAATAATTAATTCTTTCATCAATATTATATGTCTACTATTTCAACCACAATCGTTTCTCATTAGGCATACCTTTATTGCCACAATAAGGGCAAATTATTTCTCCATATGACGCCGACGTCTAGGTCATGGCGAAAGATTTCGTGGGAAAATCTGCCGTGTTCTTCATCATTATAGAGACGATTTTCCCACGAAATCTGCGCAACTATGCTTTTATAGTTTTCCGTGTAGAGTTTAGCGTTGGGAAATCTGTTACAAAATTGTGTTCGATATGTGACATTTTTTATCGAGCGTAACAAAATTGATATCTGGATACATTCTATTGCCATTTTAGTTTATTTCTGAATTGCATCTTATCGGAAAACTGTCATTTATTTGATGCTAGTTACTTTTCGTTTAGAGAATTAAGTCTTAAGAAATTTGATAGCTTTCAATTTAACTAACATTTTAAAGTATAACATAATATTATTAGCTTTACAAAAAAGTTAATAAACTACAAAAAGTACGGGAGTTTTAAATAAGTTTTATTATTCAGAAGAATTTTAATATAATTAAGTTTTTTAAAATTTACACTCTTAGCTTTAAATTCATTAAATAATGTTCACTAATAGGTTTACAATATTTCGTATAGTCCAGGGGCTATACAATATGTGCCACCGATCTGTATGGGTCTGAAGTTAGCGACAAAACGTCGTGGTAACTTAATAACTTAAAAGCATTAAGTTAGCACAGATCAGTGGCAAGTACAATACATACCTACAACATGTGCTTTAAGAAAAATTCAAAATGCAATCAAATAAATTATAACTAGTTACCCTCTTGTGAAGTTTCTAAAACGAAAATTTAAATTTTTTGCTTAAAGTTTTATCGTACGCACGACACAATATCCTATCAATATTATAAATGTGAAAATTAATATGTTTGGCTGTTTGACAGTCAATCACGCAGCAATGGAGCAACGGATAAACGTGATTTTTTGCATAGTATAGTTCACGAGCTGTAGAAAGGCATAGACTCCCTTTTACCCCGAAAAAAGGCACGGTTCCTGTGGGATAACTATTCTTCATGCTAAAATGACTAAACGTGTTTTGATGGAATTTAGTACGAAGGTATCTACAGAGGATATATTTTTCTCAGTGAAATACATGGTTCCTGTGGGATAACAATGCTTGTTATGCTAAAACGGCTAAACGTATTTTGATGGAATTCGGTAAAGAGATTTCTTAGGAATAAGTTTCAGAAAACTCTCACAATGTCTTGGAGTACCGCATTCTTTTAGCGGTGCCGGTACAATTATGTAATCGCGGACGGAAAACTAGTATTGTTTAAAGAGAAATTAAATTTGTATTTATTTGTACAAAATACATTTTTATTTATAAATATGAATTTATTTTATTAATCAGACAAAGTCTGTATTATGGGTACTAGACAACTGATATACATACTTTGATATTCTGTTACAATATATTTATTAAGAAATATTTATTATTATTAATATACATGTATATAGATTTTTACACCTGCACACGGCACAAACAAATATGTTCATGCAGACAAACATTTGTCGCGAGCAGGATTCGAACTTACGACTTGTACTTCAGCAGTTACAGCCTAGCCACGCGACAAATCGGTCAGTCAATTACAATCTTTTTTTGCGGTCCTAAATTTTAGGCATTTTTAAACTTAACTATGAAAAACTTAGTATCTTCAAAGAAGATTACGCCATCATTATCGGCAACCTTTGGTCCGTCGTCGTGAGAGTCAATATCCGCGGTCACAATTTCACTCTTACGTAAGCGATTGGAGATTTCTCTAAGCAATTATCACACCTGTTTGTGAATCCTTGGAACTATAGATTTTTATTATTATGCCATTAGTAGGTTATCCCGAAGTTACGTTCCAAAATTTTGCAAATTAATTCCCGTCTCCTCTCTTCACTTGAAATTTATTTACATTTATTTAACTTCGTTGCTTTTAAACGGGGATTAGTGGTAAAATTAGTTCAATAAATGAAAGTGTGAAAAATATTATATATATATATATATCAGATCAGATCAGTATAGAGAAAGAAAAGTGTTTTATATATATTTAAAAACATTTATTTCCAAAAAAATGTTTTTAAAAGCATATTTTTAATCATTATAAATAATAAAAAAATGTGAAAACAATAAATAAAAATTATTCGCCAGTGAAAGTTATTATTAAATAATATAATAAAATAAAAATTATCTACACTTATATAGAGGCAAAGTTCATAAGTTTGCGTGGGTGTAGGAAGTTATTTTCGAACTACTCACCCAATTTCAAGAACTCTTTCACCAAGATTTAGAATAGACCTCGAGGGTGCACAATGCACATTGGCTGTACATTATCACGTCTTTATGTCTGTCTGTTTCTTTGTTTGGGCGGATTATTCTCTGGAATCACTGAACCGAATCTGATGGGATTTCCATTGGCAGATAGAAGACTTTTCGGAAAGCAATCTATGTTACTTTTTATCTATACATATAAATAAAATAGACGTGTCTGTCTGCTATTTCAAAATAAAAGATTTTTTTTAAATTTGAACACATTTATTGCGGGATTTTCACTTCAATTACAATGACAAATAGAGAGGATTAAATGAAATGGATCTCCCCCATATCCAATTAAGAAGTGATTAAGATTAATTACGATATATGTACACTGAGAAAAGTATTATGGTGAATTCATTATTTATTATGATGGTTTCACTATTCAGTATATTGATGATCGAGATCGTCATACAAAAAAAACTTAGCGTCATCATAATTACGTTACAGGAACCATAATTTCCGCTGACGCATATTTTTTTCAGTGTCGTGATAGCCCAGAGCGCAACGAGCCTGTCTCAAATTTGGCCCCATCGGGCCATGGTTCGAATCCGGGCGTGTACCAATGAGTTTTTCTGACTTAAGTACACAATATCACTGACACCGTGCTTCGGAGGCCACGTTAAGCAGTCGGTCCCGGACGCTGTCAATAGATGGCGGTCGTTACAGTTCCCAACCCGCAGTGGAGCAGCGTGGTGGACTTAAGCTCCAAGCCTCACCCTCCTCACACCTCCTCACCCTGGGGGAGGCCTAAGCCCCTGCAGTGGGGTAAAAATGGGATGATGATGATGATATTTTTTTCCTTTTATATTCCTCGTTTTTTATTATGGGGGTCATCCATAGCTCGACTTATCATCATGAACTGCACTTGTCCCAAGGTACGAACATTTAGGGTACGCTAGTACTGGGACGGACGCTAGTGTTAAATAAAAAAGTACTTGATACTGATTTTAAAAAAATTCCATCAAAAACTTGAAAATGCAGTTACGTAAACCAAACGCCGTAAAATAAACTACGCCCATTCACCTGTTGATGACCGGAACGCGGAGCGAAGAAAGTTCGACTAAAGCGACAAACCGAACTGCTGTAAAATGGCGTGTATCACGGAATGAGTGTCAATATTTATTCGAAAGCAAATAATTTGTTCATACTGTGAATATATATGCGTGTCGTGATAGTCCAGTGGTAACGAGCCCGCTTCTTGTTTACAAGGCCGTGGTGGTTCGAATCCCAGGGCGTGTACCTACCTATGAATTTTTTTTCCGAGTTAAGTACATAACTATCACTGACTCCGTGCCTCGGAGAGCCCGTTAAGCCGTCGGCCCCGGTCGCCATCGATAGATAGCAGTCGTTAAATCCACCAATCCGCACTGGAGCAGCGTAGTTAATAGTTCCAAGCCCTCCCATCCCGAGGGGAGCTTTAAGCTCCGGCAGTGGGGCATCAATGGGCCGATGGTATGGTATAGTGAATATATACTGGTATTACGGAATATGTTGTCTTTTTTTAGTGACTAACCGTTGAAAGTGAATAAGATTTAATGAACCTCGAGTTCAATCATTATTTATCATATTTGACTGATTGGCTGAGTGGTTAGAGACCTCAAGTGTAGAACCAAAGGTCGCGCGTTCGATTCCCACCCGGGACAAATATTTGTGTGCATGAGTTCTGTGTCTGGGCTCAAAATATCAATTTTAGTATATATTATGAAAAAAAATTAAGTTTGTATATCAGTTGTATAATACCCATAATAGAAGCTCTATTCAGTTTGGGACTAGATATAGACGTCGTGTTTATTCAACTCTAACAAAAGATCTGAGAAAAAGGTTTTGTTTCGACAAGAATCAATAACATTAAAAAATTAAAAACCCAACTGCGTTAAAAAATATTGAGTGGAAAAAAAAATAGGCTCTACAATTAATAAAATATGAATAAAGAACACTAGCATATAAATATGACTTGCATGCTATTTAAGGTAATGCAGACGGGGACACACCAATTACCAAAATACCTTTGGTGGTGGTTTTCAAATTAATGTCTTTTTTAATTTGTACAACAATTTTATGTTCATCAACAAGTGGCCAAATTATATGCCTTTTTGTTACAACATAATTTGTAGGCAGCTAGAACATTTTGATTTGACTATCGTTCCCACGAGAAACCTGTTCGTGATTAGAATAAGATCAACTATTTAAATTGCATAATATTTTTTTTTTTGTTTATATTGTGTGTCATTACCGTGGCTCATTAGTCGTGGAAATATCCAAGAAGCTTTCGCGTACTAAAACCTGTCACGAGCATTATAATGCTTGAGCCACATCTAGGCCTATCGGTATCGATATTATATACAATTTATCGTTTTTTAACCATAGGAAAAGTAATTACCTACGATAACGAAATACAACACTCTAAGATGTCAAAACATGTTCAATACTCGCACGAATTAGCATCACACGTATTAAACCTAATGGTGGCAAAAGTGTCTGTTCTTTGAGATATTGTGCATGTGATATTATCTCATTCAGGTTATTTCATTTGCTGACATCTGTACCTAATGCTCCCTAATCCTATTCACCTACCCGCACTGGAGCAGCGTGTTGGATTAAGCTCCAAGCACTCTCATACCGAAGGGAAACCTAAGCCCCTGCAGCGGAGCATAATTGGCTGGTATATGGTACCTAATCTAAACTTACACGGCTTAGCCTAGTAGGTAGCGACCCTGCCTACGGGGCTGGAGGTCCAGGGGTCGAATCCCAGGTCGGGTCAGTATTAATATGATGAATATTGATACTGGTACCGGGTCTTGGTTGTTATATGTGAGTTTTCGCAAAAATATTTCTATATTTCTATATGTATATATTATAAAGAATATTTAAGTATGTATATCAGTTGTCTAGTAACCCATAATACAAGCATAATACTTGCTTACTTTAGGACTAGATGACGCTGTGTGGGAAGTCCCATGTATTATTATTATTACTGATAGTGTTAGTGGATATACTTATTATAAAATTAACTCTATGAAAAAATATTTCTCTTTTTATACTAAACGTTTGTTCAGTAAAACTTATGTATGTATTAACTTTCACGCTATCAGCACCTATCATAAGTGCTAGAATGTTATTCATTGATATTTTTTCCAAATATTTATGACAACCGTTTAACATTTTAAAGGTCATTTTTTATACTTGCACTATAAAACTCAAATTTAAAAATAATGAAAATATTACAAATTCATAAAAATGAAAAAGTACAATAAAACGTGTATTTAGTTCGCTACACATTTTACGTATCTGTTTAACTTCTCTAAACTCTTGATTTTAAATACCAACTAATTACGATTGACACCAAAATCTTAAGTGAAACAACAAACTTTTCGAATTTCGTAATGAGTGTTCGTTTGTATTACAATGACAACGGTCGAAATCTTAAACGTGTATTTCCCGTTTTTGTTCAGAAAAGTAGCTAAGTTACTTCGTCCTCTATGTGGCCACACACTAAAGTCACTTACCGGTCGAGGAGGTTCGCTCACTCGGCTTCGAGACGCCGTCGACAGTAGATTCAGTTTTCCGTCTAGGCGTAAAATTCTGACGGCGTTTTAACTTGAATGTGCTTTGCGTCGTGTCCCGTGTGGAATTCCTTGTGGTAGTGACTACTGGATCGACTGCGTTTGCTGAAGGCGTCGTCGATTTCGTCCGTTGTAGGAAATTACGACGGCGGTCGCGTACGAACTGTGGAAAGAGAGTGAGTTAATATTTTGTTTATTTATTATGTTTACTTAAAATAATATAAGTGCATATATCTGAAATATAAACCCGACTGTTTTATAACGTCGTCTTTGATAACGCCAGAACAATTTATAAATTTTACTTAATATATTATATATTCTTAATAAATAATTTTAAAATATTTTTAATAAAATATATATACATCAGAAATGTAATATTTAAAATTTATTGAAAAACAAAAAGACAAAGATATATTTATAATATAAGCTTTTTTTCTAAAATAAGTATATTGTCTTTAAAAAGTTATTTATTAAGATATTTATAATACTAGTTAGCAAAGTACAAATTAAACAGACGGCTAGTTATGTGGTTTTTAGAAACTTTATTTCTCTACTTGTGGTTTGAAACCACAAAACCACCTTGGAACGTTTATTACTAAACCTATACCTACACCTGGTATATTTTGTTTAAACTCGTCACGTCCGCTATAGTTTGAGATTTTTAGTACCCATATTAGAATTATCATAAATGTACAGTTTGTAACATCAAGCCTCTTAATTTATAAAAATATAAATTATGTAATTTCAAAAATTTGGACATAATATACATTTCCAAAAAACAATGGTTACGTGAGCGGTATATAAAGATCATTTACTTTAATTCCACTTTGTTTCGTTCTTATATAAGTCTAAACATTTTTTTAATGTATTTTAATTTTCTTCTTCAAATACTTAAAGTAACAAATACTTCAATGTATTTACATTAACAGAGGTCCTGGGCATTTTAGAATAACTGAGCCCCTATAAGTATGATAGAGAACTAAGTATTTTAGTAATACAGGCATAAAGTAGATTAGCAAAATTCTAGTTGAATGAATAGGTAATTGTAATATAATTTGAAAAAAAAATTGTATTAGCAATGGTTTTAGCGTTCTCAGTACGCAACTTAGAGCTTTTCCTTTTGAATAGACGTGCCAAATTCAAAAGACAAGCATCGAAGCCTAGGAATATCGGTTATCGATTATCGGTTAGTAATCTACTCGTAACAAGGACTAGGAGGCTCCATCGATCACGAAGCCCTTGACTTGTCTTTTGAATGTGCCAAATTCAAAAGACAAGCATCGAAGCGTAGGAATATTGGTTATCGATTATCGGTTAGTAATCTAATAAGGACCAGGAAGCTCCATCGATCGCGAGGCCCTTGACTTTTGTCCTGAATGGAAAAGTGGAAATGTACCAACATAAAATTAATCCAATTTCACTTTTACACTTGACTACTTTGCCAATTGCGCGTGACGCGATGTACTCGTAGGTACAGTACATATACCAATACCGAAGCGTTAAGCGGCGCGATTTTTTATTCAAGCATAAAGGACGTGTACTTGTATGAATATTATTGAGATATAACAAGTTTGTATAGCATATCGAATGAGAACGAGAAGCAATTTTGTACCGTGTTTCAATCAATTGAGCTTGACACCGAAAAATGTCAAAACGATGCAACCTGCAGTACATTGCGTTTCAAGTGTGAAATCGTACATTGATCCATTTTAAAATGTTAATTTTTTCTTCATTAAATATAATGTTGGTACATTCTATCGATGTAGCTATTGTACTTATGTTTAAATGGGCTTGTATCAAAATTGAAAGAAACAGGGTTCTACAATAACCTTTTAAAATAACTATTTTTTTTTACGAATTCGCCAGACATTTAAGAAAATTTATTTGACGTTGATATTGTACCAGTGACATCATCTGAACCGTTGTTCTTATTCCCTGCTTTCTGCGGTTAAAACAAAAAGGAATAAGTAAGTATATAATATTTAGTTTACTTATTATATCAAATGAAACGGTAAAGGACTTATGTAGTCTTAGATAAAGCAAACAAGGAACATCAGTCTAAAATTTACTAAATAAAATCACAAAGTTCATTTTTTATTTCGAAACAAAGGTTGGTCTATATTTTCGGAATTTTTTTTTTAAATATGTTTAAAAATTGGTACAAGCCCATTGTTATAGTAGGTATAAACATATTATTTGTGGATCAAGAATCTAATTATGTTCCTGCAAAAGAACATTATTACACGAATATTACAATGAAATATTTTAACCCCTATCTCAACATTGTGTTTAAAATCACAGATGTTTTTAACAACATTCCTTTAAGTAGGTACAGTCCGCTAATTTATCCGATTGTGCAACATAATCTATACCTTAATTGGTCAAATTAAACTTTGCGTTCATTAGTTTTACACGAGTAAAATAAACCAACTTTTTTTACATTTAGTGTTTAGTTTCTACGAAAAGTACATAGTTATTTTTTGTAATCGACCTCGTTTTGGGTTTGCCTTGAACTTATATATAATATATAACTAATAACTCATATTCAGCAGTTATAGCAAAGATCTGGTAATTAATCGGATTTTCTAATTTTCCTGTGAAACATGACACGCTTTTATATTTCACTTGTGATTGAGTTGCCTCTATGACGCGTTCATACATTTTTTTTACATTAATTAATTATTTATAATACCTACTAAAGAAATTTGTTTGTTTGAATGGATTGGCCGTTTGACCAAATGGTTAGAGACCCTAACTGCGGATCCAAGGGTCATGAATTCGAATCCCGCTCCGGACAAATATTTGTGTGCATGAACATGTCTATTCGTTCCATGACTGGGTGTAATCTGTATATATTATAAAAAAAAGAAAATTCAAGTATGTTTACCAGTTGTCTATCACCCCATAATACAAGCATAACACTTGCTTAATTTGGGACTAGATGGCGCAGTGTGGGATGTACCGGGTATTATTATTTGTAAAGATTAGGTTTCTGGTTGAAAGCGAAGCATTGACAAAGTATAAAAACCCCCTAAACTGTTAATTGATCCATTAAGCTAATTAACTCGGACAGGAATCGAACCCACGACCTTTAGTTATGCAATTATGGTCTCTAACCACGTGCCCAATCGGTTAATCGAAATGAACTAGATTAGATGAAGTTGCAAACATGCAATACGATTCCATTTTAGCTGTTAGCAAAAACATGTTGGAATGAATTAACAAAGAGCACCGCGAATTTTAATAATAAATCACATTCAAATACAGTGTCCACACATTTGAGAATACATGCTCAACTTTAAGATGTAAAATAACTTCGTAGGCCAGTAAACAAACTTTTAAGGAAAACCTCTTTCGTAGCACGTAAATGAGGTTTTTTGTTGTTTAAGTTATAACATAAAATCATTAATTTTTTTCATCGAACATGTTCAACTAAAAACATGATTGGAATGCGTTGTTCTGAGATTAATCGCATGTGTAGCTTTTAAATTGTACCAAATAAAAAATCCATTATCTTATAGACCTCGAAAAATATCTTTGGTCACGAATCATCTCAAAGAGGACGGGACAGAAAATATGTATCGGATGCCATTGGAACGAACTCGGATTATAGGTGTACACAAAATTGATAAATACTTGTATCTAACCGAAGCAGTAAAATGTTATGAATTTATAAAATGTCCTATTTGGGCTTTACTTTGTAACAAATCACATTTATGATTGATAGCCCAAAAAAAACGTACATTTAAACCTTTTGTTTTTTTTTTTCTTTGCAATCGAATTTTTTGTATTACGCACGTATATATTGTACCAAATTATAGCGAATTCTCTACTAGTATTTCTAGCTAGTTTCCAAACTTCTATTCTGCATTTAGGTATATCTAATCTTTAACATTTGGTAAGTCATTATTCGCTGTACACGAAAATTCTCAAACAGCTCCTTAATATTTGGTACAGCTTAATACTTTAACATCTGTATGAGATGCGCGGTAGGTATTTTACTTCAAGGCAAACCACCTCCTCTCAGCTTCTCTATAGTTATTATTACAGAACTTGTTTTGTATAGTAATTTTAATAATATTATAATCCTCTTTATATTACGGCCTCTATAATTAACTTGTTTTACCGTCATCCGTCTTTTATCTCGCTAGAATGATATTTATTAACAATATTATTATTTTTTGTTTTTTACATTAACCATGATTTTAGTGACTTAGTAACAAATATTTCTTTTATTTCATTTATTTATTTGATTTCATTTAGCAATCAAACTTTATGACGGATCCGAACGTAGGCACAAGTAGCGTAGCAACAACCGGTTTCAGGTGTAGCGGCAACGGCACGCAGTGGAACGAGAGGTATATGACTATACCTGCGCAAGCTTGCTTATAGCGTTGTATTCAGATCCGCCATAAAGTTTGAGGCGAACTATACTGATAATGAAAACAATATTGATTTATGGTGTTAATGGTGCAATCAATTTTTTTTCTTTAGAATCTTTTTTTTATAATGAAAACAATGAATTATAGACAATTAAGAATATATGTACGACATACATCTTTCGTTTCATAGACATTTATCAATCATTTCATATAGGCCCTTAGAATTTGGAACTTTTTAAAATCCTTACAGGCACTCAGGTCAGGCGTCTCAGAGCATGTGGACGGACGACGTTATAACCTGGAGAGGCTTCCAGCTTACCTTTAAGGCGTACTGAATCATGTACAAAGTTTCGTATTTTGCGCCTACGCAGGTCTGCGGTGAAGCGACCTCAAGCGACTTGTAAAGGCGCGCCGGAGCTTGTGTACGCGCTCTGCCGGTTTATACCTACAAGTCGTCCTTCAGTAGGTATCGTTATCTAAATCTTTCGGCACTTCTTTTGATTAATTTGACGTATAGACCCGTGAAAGTTTTTTACTCTCTTTAAAATCACGCTTTTTACTTCCTTGTTTTTTTAAATGCAAACTTCAACATCAAGTGATTACGTCATTGTCGAGAGGTACCTGCTCTGCTAATTATAAGTAATTAAATTGAAAAAAAAAACAACCGCCTTGAATATTTCAGGAGTACCTAGTTATTATTTCTTAAATTATTACTAATAAATAAAAAAAGGATTGTAAGATTTTTGAAGCTAATCGAAAATATATATTACACGAGTCTTATAAAATTTTCAAAAGTTTAGAAAAAAATGCAATATTCATTGACGCCGTATCGTATCGTATACCATCCAAGTTGAACGTTTCTTAACATGAAAATTTTATCATCATCATCATCATCAGCCTCTCCCAAGGCTCGCCACCACACACGGTCCTCCGCCTTTCGCATCCAACTACCCCCGGTATGGTGCTTCAGGTCATCTGTCCACCTGGCCGGGGGGCGAAAATTTTATAAAGTTAGATAACGTAAACCAAATGTTATTATTATAAGGTTTAATATATTTTTTTGCATAGAACAAATACAAAAACTAAGCAAAAATAGATACAGCTGGCGTCATTTGGCAAATATGATAAGCAACTTTTAAATTGGCTAAAACGGTTTGAAAATATTTATCATATCGAAAACAGAAAAAATACGGGTCCCTTGTATTTTTTTTATTTTTAATTGAACCAATAAAAAGTAGGGATTAAAAATTTGAAATGCTGTCGATTAACGTGAATGTAGTCGCGAGCGTGGCTTTAATGTACGTGTTAAACTCTTTTATCTGACACAATCGTTCGGAACATAAAGCGAGAATCACTGCAAAAGAATGCAATGTAACCACATAGTAGGTGTACAACGAACGGTCGTGTGATGTTATGAAGCGAAATCGGTGTTGCCATGTTGCCGATATAACAAAACTGCTTTCAGCTCTTATAAAATTATGAAGAGTATTTAAAAGCTTCCTGAAGTAAGCTTATTTTTAATTTACATAAAATAATGTGTTTTATCCTATATTTATTATGATTATAGTTTTCAATTTTGACGCCTAAAGTTGCACCAAATAAACAAGAATCGACAAGTTTTTAGCTTGATGACCTGTAGACAATTTTTTTTAAGCAACTCTATATAATCTATATTGTGATGTGATTAGAATAACTTAAGCACTAATAATTTTTCAAATACGGAATTTGGAGTTTGAACGTCTTGGAAGACCTTATAAGAAGATTTTTCCATAAATTAATTTTTATATATAGCTGCGCCATTTATCAACCTCTAAATTTAGTATACACGTATTTAAATCGATAAAAAAATTACAAATTCGAAGGTTATCGATTCTATAAGTTACTACGTTGTATTGATCTCGATTCGACTCACGCGCCGACTATAAATCTTGGACTGGTCGTTACAACAAATGACCTTAAAAACTATAGTGAACTAAAACCGCAGTACAGTAGAAGTGTTAGAAACGGTGAGTCGCTTTTGAATTATCAGACATGTGGTTGTCGCATTAAGCATACTAAAATAATTTAAAATAAATAATCGTCTACCTTTCCCTTTCTCCTCTTTTTTTAAAAAAGCAAAAAACTTGCAATTTATCCCAAATATAGCGATTTCGTACCCACTAGTGGCTTGCCGTCTCTAAGATAATTTTCGATGAAAAAATACCTTTTGAGCTTTAATACATAAACTTATTAGTTTTTTTTTACAATCGTTACTCGTTTGAAATTAAAAAAACTTAATTCGAATACAAATATGTATAATATAAATGAGAACTGTGTGATTTTAATGGCCTTAATTTATATGTAAAATTTCGTATATATAATTATGATATTAATTGTCAGAAGTCAAAAATTCAAATTTGTGGCGTTTATATTATCGCACCTAAACTACTTAATACTTTCACCCCCTTTCCGGTTCCATTCCCATACACATTTGCACTGCAACTGGGTGTCGACCATTTAATACGTTTACGCAATAGTAGTTCTACTATCAAGTCGAATCGTAATTAAATAGAAACCGGATCGTAAATAAAAATCATACAAGGAAGTTACGCGACGCTGTTTGATCTTGAATGAGGTCTGTTTAGCATAATGCTTGGAGGTTACCTATGTTATATCAGGTGCTGATCGTTAAACTAACCCATAGGAAGTTTACAGTAGGTACTCTATACATTACAGTTATCTTTTTTTTTTACAACTAGAATGTTGAATTTTTTTTTATTTTTTAAATTACTAGGTTTATGCCAATAATATTTGTAAATACTACATTCGGCATATCGCTAAAAATTAAGACCGGTTTATTTAATTTGTAAAATTTTCGATGAACTGATTTATATAAATATAATCTCTGTTCAAAGCACATAAATAATTTATCCAAAGGTAACGAAATAACTGTAAAATTTTCTAGAATTTCTCGAATTTTGGACGTGTTGAAACATACATATTGGATGTTCGGCTGAACGTAGTCCAACCTTATAGAGTATGTAGAACTCACCAAACTAAATAAAAAGTTTCAAGTGAGCAGATGGCGCAAACTAACGGATACCGAGGAAAAAATGTTTCAAATTTAATTGGTGTACATATATACATACAAACAAACAACCAGTTTTATATAATTGAGATTAATAAAGCTCTTAAGCTATTTTATTTATTTTGTTATGTTGTTGTTCAGTATTTGAATAGCCGCGCCCGTTGATGTCTTTTGCATAGGTGAAATATTCAAACGTTACAAATTAGGTAAACACAAAGAGCCCGTATTGCCTAGTAGAATTTCACTGCGTAATAGCCGTTGGTATGTGCTTTTGACAAATAGACACCTTAAACTTTACAAAATAAGAAATTTGCAAAATTTACAAAATGAATTTACAAAATTGAAATTTAAAAACTAAATCGTTGATTAATGTAGAAAATAAAGCATTTATGGATGCAAACTGAGATATATAAAATCAAGTTATTTTCGCTATATTCAATTTAAAATTGTCAAGTTCCAACCTATAGCTGTACGAGCAGTAATTGAAAAATAACACTTTTAAATTTTAGGCAAATGTACTACTTGCGTTCGTATCAGTTTGAATAAATAAAAATAAAAAACAATTATTACACAAAAATATCCACCCTTGTGATACCTAATCAAAATACACATATACGTCTAAGTTAGACGTTATTTTGTAAATAAATTTTTTTATTCGCTTCAACGCAACAGCAATGTTGTCCCCTAAAATTATTAAGGCAATAAAGTGAAGCAAGTCAAGGTTTAGCACGCACAGGCTGTCGAAACGATGCGCGTGATTCGCCTATTGTACGATATATTGCGTGTGCGTCGAATCTTATTGAACGTAAAATAGACGTTTGTTTGCCATAAAAGTTAATATATATGCATTTTTGGTCAATGCCACGACCATTATAATGGTTTTGGTTTTTTTCTTAAATAGTATATAACACAGTAAATTTGTCTTTCTATTGAAAATCTAAGAGAAAAAAGAATTTATTAAGCAAATAGTTATTTGTGTAACAAGAGATAAGCATGGGAAACGAAATATCTTATTGCAGTTTGTTATCGTATGACACATAAAATTTTTCATCTCGTTAAAATACAAGATGTAAGAGAAATGATTGTTACTGGATTGAACAATAGTTTTATTTGACAGGTCTTCGTTTCATGTATACGTTATTATTATTATTATTATTATTATTATTATTATTCAATAATACATGGGATTCATGCAACTATTTCAGTAGAATGTCTATATAACTAGTAGATTGGTGTTGTTTTGACTAAACGGTATTTTATATAACGAAAAAATTAAATCTTAAAAATATGGCTTCATCTAAAATACAATAGTTTTTTTTTAAATAAATCTTCATGCCTATACAAATATTGCTCATTAACTAAAATGTTATACTCTTCACAATTACTGAACGTTTTGTGAGCTAGGAAAAACATTAAAAACTAATTCGTAGCGTTCTAAATTCAAAATTTGGATACAAATTTAAAAAGTTTAATTTAAAAAGTTAGATACAAATTCAGTTTTCTTTTCGTGTACATTTAATTTTACTTTATATTGTTGCTAACTGTATTTAAGCTTAGCTGTGAAATATCAAAGTCGACTCACGACACCCACAATTTATGAGTCATACCTCAAGCGTTTTGTTGACTACACTTAGAATGCAAAATATATGCGGAAAATATATTATTTGTTATAATAGCCTTGAATACATTTGAAGAATTTTATTTTCCAATCTAATCCCATGAAACCGAATAATAATCACTAAAAGAAATCCCAACAAATTTAAACATAAAACTTATTTAAATTCCTGCAGCTTTGCTCATGTAGACTACAGAATTTTCACTAAGTATTTCCTTTTTTTCGTTTTCGTCTTATAGTGAGGTTTTCAATACATTTGCAATTAATACGGCTACAGCTAATAAGGACATCGTAACTTGTACCGTAATGTTGTATTTTTCAGTACTAAGTCTTTTTGATTTACACCAATCACAAACGAGAATTCTGTTTGTAACACATGCGTAAACCGCGAACAGCAACCCGCTTGCGCCCTTAGCGCCCGCCATTGTTACATTTGAAGTATCTACTAAATTTTAATTAAAAAACGTCGCATGATCCTCGTACTCAGTAAGCTGACTATTATAGTCATCGGTTTATTATAAGCACTCGGTTTCGTTTCGTGCCTATAAACACCTCGACTATAATATGCAGCTTACCGTACTTGCATCATAATGTACTATTAAAGGCAACGTCAAAATAGGTTTGGACCAATAATTTAATGTTCGATTGATGGTTATTGAAATTAAAAAGATACGGTCTAGAACAACCTCGCACAAATATTATTTATTCTTTTTACGAGTTTGGCAGATGTTTCTGAAAATACATCTGACGTTGAAATTATCCCTGTGACGTCATCTGGACAGTTAAGCGCGTTCTGCTGCTTTCCGCAGTAAAAAAACATATTCCATTCCCACAGTACATGTCAAATATTATAATCCTCATGAATCAATCAAAACATTATTACTATTTAATCATAGATAATGCAAATAATAAACGTCTGTCCAGATAATGTGACGCCTTGCATACTCAAATTTTTATTATTTTGAGAGATAAATATAGATTGGTCTAAATTTTGGAAAAATATATAAAATTGATATGTTTAAAATGTATATTTTCAACTGTATTTAAAGGTGTACAAGATTTCACATACCCTATGTACTTTCTCCTGGCTTTGTACTACCTCTCTGCCAAATTCCATAAAAATCACTAACAGTTTAGCCGTAAAAATGTAATATTTGAATAGTATGGATACAGATAAACTGATATTTAATTTTTTTTAATGCAGTAACAATAATAATAATAATATCTAGGAAATCTCACATAGCATCATCTAGTCCTAAAGTAGCATGTATTATGGGGTACTAGACAATATATACATACTTAAATATTCTTTCTTTTCTTTCTATTCTTTCTTTACAACATATATATACATAAATAGATACTTTTTACACCCAAACACGGATCAAATAGACATGTTCGTGCAAAAATTCAATTAAAGATTAATTCATGTAAAATTTGGCCGAAATGTCCAAACTTTTAGCTACCACACCTTTGTTAAAATAGAACAAAAACCAGTATGTCCGTCAGTCGTTTTACAATAAATCACGTTCTATACACCTCAGTTCGTTTAACATGTACATTCTAGGCAGAACTTTGACAACCTTGACCGTAAATTTACTGCGACAAAGATAAATAACTAACTATTCAAACTTCGATATTCAGCGTTTCATGTTCTTATTTCTTAACTAGAACCTTGACATGAGTTCGACCGTTGTCACAGATTATTATAGAGCCTTCAAACACTTATACAAATATGTATATAAATTGTATAATCTAACATTGATTCCTTTAAAACCTATAAAAATAGATCAGTCAAGTGCGAGGCGGACTCGGGCATTGAGAGTTCCGTATTATAATCTAATGTATTTACCGCTGCTCACCACCAGATGGCGCGAAAACACATACAAAAAAAATACAAAATAATCACCAAAAATAGTTTTATGTGATATAACTACAAATGGTTTTCGGATTTTTTTCTCAGGCTGACCGGTTGGTCGAGTGGTTAGAGACCCTACCTGTGTATCAGTTGTTTAATACCCAATAATACAAGCATAATACTTGCTAACTCTGGGACTAGATGGCGCTGTATGGAATGCCTCAGATAATATTATTATTATGTTCTTTATTTGTGCTGTGAGATGTTGCTTCTTTCCAAATTTCACGTTTCAATGACAACAAAATGTACCCTATAGGTTTTGATTTATACGCGAGTACCAAAATATGCGGCATAAATAGCCAAAATATTTTTTATGGGATGCAACTACAAATAAGCTATTCGGATAATTTCCTTTACTTGTTTTGTGAGGCCTTGCTTCTCGCCAAATTTTATGATTCTAGATCAACGGGGATTACCCTATAAGTTTTGATTTATTTACGACTGTTAAAATATGCAGCATAAAATGAAGAATTTTTTTTTTATTGCATTGACTAGCTTGATTTTTTACAGCTACAAAGGACCGTAGACTTAAGTTATTGATATTAAGTTAAACTAGGTATCTCTGACTCGTTTTTAAGAAAAGAGGTCTTGACGGACAGACAGACAGACAAACGAAAAACGAAGTAATCCTATAAGTGGTCCTTTTTTGCTTTTTGTAATAAGAAACCTTAAAATAATCAAAATTCGTAATTGATCACGAGTAAAGCTTCGAGCTGTGAGATGGGATATAAAAAATTTCAGACACACTTTTGTATTTATATTATTAGTATTAATTCATTGGATTCATTGAGTAAATTAATTTGAGAGCAGCGTTTGATTTTAATAGAGACATAAATGTCACTTAACAGCATCAAAATGACATTACGCAATTTTGCGGGATTAAGACCGTCGCGCGGGGATTTCGCGGAGGTGAAGAACGGCGCGCGGGGACCTTGCGCACTGAAACTCGGACTAAAACTCGTCATCTTGCACCAACTAGCTAGAGTATGAGTGGTTAGACGGTAAACGCAGAAGAGGCCTTCTAGTCAATTCGTAATTTTATGGATTCATGTATATAATAACTTTAATGAAATATAGGCAGTACGCCGACTCAGTGGAATCACGTAACACTAAAAATAAACTTCAAACCAAAAATGTTGTTCGAAATAGATCTCTAATTATAAGTTTCTTCATTCAACGATGTCTAATTAATCAAAATCGATCGTTATGCAATAACTGGGTTCCTATTATCGTATCTAAATAAAATCTCTAGCTATCTTTTTGAATGTTGTCTTCAAAAAAAAAAAAATTTCTCCAAAAAAAATATTGTATAATTTTTCACTTTACGTTTATAATGTATTTAAAATAAATAAAAAAATTAAAGAAATTTAATATGCTCTTTTACATATATATCGTTACAAATCATCGGAAAAAATATCAGATTAAAAAAACAATTTTGAGATATATTTTTACTGAAAGATCCGTTTGATTTACATAATTATTTGCTTGATGTGACATTCTCTACCATATTTGTATTTTTTATGTTTAAACTTTCCAAGTAGATAATGTTTATTCTAGAATAAATAACAGGCTACTGTTCATACCGGTTGAAAGTTATCGTAATACCGGATGTTAAATAAAAGAAAATTCAGAGTATAAATATTTTATAGCTTAAGTATGAGGAACCGGAAAAAAGAATTTTGTAGAGCCGTATTCTGTATTCACTATTAAATCATTTTACAGATAATTTATTGTGGATTACTTTTGAGGTCTTTTTAGGTGGATTAATCTACATATTTTTTTTAAATAATTTAGTCATAGTAAAATTATTTTGTTAATTATTTTGTATGAAATTGCCGAGGCGCGATAACTTATAAAAAACATCATTAAACGCCTTATTATTTTTTTAATTTCATAATATGATTGTTCATTAGAATAACCCATTCAAAGAAAACACTATCTGAACTTTTGTAATTTTTTATTAAGTAAACAAATAAAAAAACCGATTACTCTCGCCATTAGTTTTTATTATTATTATTTTAGTAAAAGTTAAAAATACTATTAGTAGTACTATTTTTGAGTACAAAAAGTGAGCCATTTACAATGCGTGTACAATATTTATATATGTATATATTATAAAGAATATTTAAAGATATATATCAGTTGTCTAGTAACCCATAACACAAGCATAATACTTGCTTACTTTGGGACTAGATAGCGATCTGTGGGAAGTCCCATGTATTATTATTATTTTGGATTTTCCGATTTGTTTCTTTTTTATCTGTTTATGTGTATGTCTGATGTTTAAAGTACTACGATTAAATATCAAGTAACATTGAATCGATTTTAATGAAACTAATACATGTAAATAAATCAAATCTTTTAACATACGTATCACGACGCAAGGCTTTAAAAGATCAAATGCGCAAAAATAGCATTTCCTAAAATATAAGAAATACGCGATAAACTACAATTTAAGTAGATTAATAACTATAATTAGCTTAACAATGAAAATGGAGCGATTCACACTTCGAAATGTCAGACAGTAATTTATAATAATAATAATATCTGGGACATCCCACACATCGTTATCTAGTCCCAAAGTAGGCAAGTATTACGCTTGTATTATGGGATACTAGACAACTGATATAAATACTTAAATATTCTTGTTTTTTTCATAATATAAATATATATAGAAACATATATAGATACTTTTGCTCATTGCGTGCATAGTGCATGAACATGTTTATTTCGTTCCGGGTCTGGATGTATAATATTTATCTATGTATATATTTATATAAAAAAAGTATTTAAGTATATATATCAGTTGTCTAGTAACACATAACACAAGCGTAATACTTGCTTACTTTGGGACTAGGTGGCGCTGTGTGGGTTGTCCAATGTATTATTATTATATTATTATTTTACACCCAGGCACGGAACAAGTACACATGTTCATGCACACAAATATTTGTCCCGGGCGGGAATCGAATCCGCGACTTTCGGCTCCGCAGTTAAGGTCTCTAACCACTTGGCCAACCGGTCAGTCAGTGATTGTGAGGGACCATGCGTCGTATCATTATTTTAAACAAACATTTCGTCAAATTACGCATGAAATGTAATTTCAGAATGTTTACTTTCTTTTCCAGTTCAATTTCACATTCAAGATAAACAAAATTCTACGTATTTGAAATATAAACTGGTGTATATTTGGTTTATGGCGTATATTTTTTTTCTTTATATTCTTGCTGTCACAACGCGGTATCTTTATGAACATCCATGTAATTACACAATACTGATCGTCAAAATCATGCAGATGAACTCGAAAACAAAACCTAGTGATATAAAAACTGAGAATCGAGTCCGGCTTGATAAACGTCGTACCGTTATCGTCGAATGGCTCCACGAGTGAAAGTGATTTTCTCTAGACGGATGCTGTGACTTGCTTTACCGTTCGATAACATTATGTGAGATTTAAAAGAGAAATTTCATTTACCAGTACATGTTACTAATATTAAGTAGAAAAATTACGGATATATTTATGTACTAGCCTTCAGCCCGTGGCTCCGCTCGCGTAGACTACACAGTTGTACCGGGAGCCCTTTTCCCGGGATATAAAGTAGCCTATGTTACTCTTTAATTTATAATCTATATCTCTACATAAAATTATAGCGGTACAACTGTGTAATCCATGCAAGTGAAGTCGCGAGCGGAAAGCTAGTTTGAAAACAATATGTAGCCCGTGTTACTCGCTAATAATGTAGCCTTCTATAGGTGAAGAATTTTAAAAATCAGTCGAGTAGTTTTTGAGTTTAACACTTGAGTCCATAATAAACAGATAAAAAATCAAATTTTTCCTCTTTATAATATTAGCATAGGTGTGTCACATTTTTTATTTTAGAAATCGGGTGGAACTACATGATTTTTAATTTAGTTGTACGTAATATATATTTAAAAACCATAAAAATACGAATTGACTAGAAGCCCTCTTCTGCGTTTACCGTCTAACCACGCATACTATAGCTCGCTGGTGTAAGACGGGGAGTTTTAGTACGAGTTTCAGTGTGCTAGGTCTCCGCGCGCCGCTCTTCACCCCCGAGAAATCCTTCCCCCCCCCCCCCCCCCCTTCCCCAAATTGTGTAATATCACTTAGATCATGTTTTTAAGTTTGAATTTTATTGTGATGTCGATCTAGGAGAAATTAACACAATGAAAGGTTAAAGCCAAATGAAGATTTAAAGATCAAACAAGTTTGGCCCTATTGGGTACAAATTATAAGGAGATTATAGGAATATAATTATGATGAATTCATCGTTTTTGTCTATTTTTTCATAAACATACATTTCAATTGGTTAAACGAATTCATGTAAAGTAATTAATTTTTCTTTGTTACAGATATTTCCGCGACATCGTACAGCCATCAATATCGAGCCACGGATCCAAAGATAATTTTGTAAAATAAACTTAAATATTTTTTGTGTTTTATTTATAAAAAAAGACCTAAAATACTGTGAATAAATAAGTAAGCATAAATGTTGTAAGTTTCTATTAAATTGTAAAAAAAAACAACTAAGTACAAGCATGTGATAATACTCCGACATGTAATCATAATACTTCGAACATTACACACAGCGCCATCTAGTTCCACACTAAGCAAAACTTGTACTATGGATACCAGACAACTGGTATAAATACTTAAATAATCTTTATAATATTTACATATATAGATATACATTTTTTACAGCCAAGCACGGAACATATAGACATGTTTATGAACACAAATATTTGTCTCGGACGAGAATCGAACCTGCTACCCTTGGCTCCGCAGTTAGGATCCCCAACCACTCGGCCAACCGGTCATTGATATCTCTACTTTCAGCATGTCAAATTCTCACGTGGCACATTAGATGGATATTTCAATGTGTATTGCACTGTAGCTAAATATTTTCTATTTCTGGCAAAACACTGGATTTACCATATTGAATGCATTTAAATTAATTTTATTTATAACTAGCTTTCCGCGCGCGGGCTTCGCTCGCGTTGACCACAGTTGTACTGAGACAGTTAAAGGAACGCGACGCTCCAGAAAATTGCAACACTTTCTAGAACATTCTGAAACTCAACTGCCTAAGAAATCTCTATACCTAATTTCATAAAAATCTATTTAGTCATTTTAGCATGAAGAATAGCTATCCCACAAGTCGGTCTTAAAATCAATCAGGTGTTTTGGAGATTAATTGGAACAGACAGATAGACTAACAGACACTATGGTTTTCTATATGTAGGTATATAAAAAAATTGCTTTTCACTCTTGACAACGCCTTCTTTATATTTGCAAAATTTCAGTAAAATCGGATCAGCTGTTTCGACAATTAGGCCTAACAAACATACAGACAAACACACTGACAAAAACCAACTTGTGTCACTCCTGGTAACCTCCTTTTTATGTCTGCGGAGATTCATAGAAGTGGTTTAGTCGTTTTGGAGATAAGCCGGAACAAAAAGACAGACTGACAGCCACACGGATAAAAAGTTTCCTATATAACTCTTGACAACCTATTTTTAATGTCTGCGTAGTTGCATTAAAATCTTCAAAAGTTCAGCTTCAACTGTATAGACAAACAGATAGACAGACAAACGAACGAACGAACGAACAAACAAACATACTAACAAAAAGTAGCGTATATCACTTCTCTCACCCGTCTTTTCACGTCTGCGAAGTTTCATGAAAATTGGTTAAAATGTTTTAGAGTTTAGCTCAAAAGACAGAGAGACGGCCAGACAGACAATCAAAAAGTATTGTATGTCACTCCAGACAATCTTTTAATCACATCTTTGAAGTTTCATTAAAATCGGTTTAGCCGTTTCTGATATTTGCTCGAATAGACGGACAGACAGACAGGCAGATAAAAAAATTTGGTCATGTGATCACATAGATCTCGTCAAAACATCAAGTTTGAGTACAAACACGATAGGTCTGCGATTGATGGTTTCGAAAATATAAGCATTTAAAAATGTGGTCACGTGATCACATAGATCTCATCAAAACATCAAGTTTGAGTACCAACACTATAGGTCTGCGATTGATGGTTTCGAAAATATGAGCATTTAAAAATGTGGTCACGTGATCACATAGATCTCGTCAAAACATCAAGTTTGAGTACCAACCCGATAGGTCTGCGATTGATGGTTTCGAAAATATAAGCATTTAAAGTGGTCACGTGGTCACATAGATCTCGCCAAAACATCAAGTTTCAGTACCAACACGATAACCTATGTCATCCCCGGTAATGCCCTCTGTACGTCTGCAAAGTTTATTGAAATCAGGTTAGCCGTTTCGGAGATTAGCCGAAACAAACAGACAGATTGGCAGACAGACATACAAAAAACAGCTTGGTCACCCCCGATAATACCCTCTGCATGTTCGCCAAGTTTCATTGAAATCGGTTTAGCCGTTTCGGAGATGAGCTCGAACAAACAGACAGACGGACAGACAGACAACCAAAAAGCAGCCTATGTCACTCGTGATAATACTCTCTGCAAGTCTGCTAAGTTTCATTGAAATCGGTTTAACCGTTTCTGAGATCAGCTCAAACAGACAGACAGATGGACAGACAGACAGACAAAAAGTAGCCTATGTTACCCGCGGTAATGCCCTCTGCACGTCTGCAAAGTTTCATTGAAATCGGTTAAGCCGTTTCGGAGATTAGCCGGAACAGACAGACAGACAGACAGACAGACAGACAGACAGACAGACAGACACTTCAATTTTATTAATATAGATTAAGGGGTGATTTAAAAAAAGGGTAATTATCATCTTCTGGATATATTTATCTAGCATGCACGAACATAGCTTGTTTTGTGACAGCGTATGAAACTGTTGAGTTTCTTGTCGCTTTTCTTGTCAATGGCAGCTACATTCCGAATCGCTAATAACTTTGTTGTTAGCATTTGAAGCGCTTTATTGGTCTCTAAGATCTAACAATTTTTTTTTTAGATGACTGGGTCACGTTACATTTATTTGCAAAGGTAATTTTTAACTTTCTAGATATAATTAATAAGTTATTATCGACCGATGAAAATTTTGACTGGTGATTAAGTTGCTACATGGTTTGTAAAATAGTAATTTACTAGCTATGCTCGCGTGATATTTAAATTATAGTACAGCGATCTATACGAGTAGTTTACAAAATATATTTGGTTGTATAATTTTTTTAAATACTTTTATTTGACATTATCTCGATAAATTTGAAATTATTAAACCGATTTTTAAACAAAGTTGGCTAAATACTCCTAAAAAATGCAGACCAAAAAATAAAACTGCCTTCTAATCCAATTCATCGAATGGCCACCTTTGGTTCACCTACTTATGATTTTTTATAATGTAATATATAATTTAACGTTTACTAATCACAAATAATAATATGTTTAATAAATAATAATCCTAACACAACACACCCTAACACCCTAAACAGCGCCATCTAGTCTCAAACTAAGCAGAACTTGTATTATGGGTATTCGACAACTGATATACATAATAATTTTTTGTGTAATGCATATATAGATATTTTACACCCCGACACAGAACAAATAGTGTTCATGCGCACAAATATTTGGCCCGGGCGGGAATCGAACCCGCGACCTTTGGTTAGTTGGGGTCTCTAACTGTTCGGCCAATCGGTTAGTCTTATAGAATAACACGTTGTAGAAAATGAAATTACACCTAAAGCAATCAAAAAAAATTGCTCATCCCATAGACTAAGGACATACGGGCCTTTTAATAAAGGGGACATAAAGTAAGTGGACCTATGGGCCTGAACTCAATATTTCGTACATAAAATCTCAAATGGATACTCAAATATTTTTAATATAGGTTATATTTTGTATATGCCTGTCAGGATACTGGAACATGTTCAAAAAAGTACTAGAACAAAAATGGGAGAATGATAGATGATCGAAATCAGATTGTTTGATATAAATATAATTTCCATATCCAGCCGTATCAGTTGATTATACTCCACTTCAGGGGCTTAGGCCTCTCTTCGGGATGAGGTTGTTTGGAGCTTGATCCCACAACGCTGCTCAAGTGCGGGTTGGTGGGTACAATTTAATTGCAAGCAATTAATACATCGACTACATAAAAGTGTTCAACTAAAGCGACTAATAATCAATATTATTTCAAAACTAAAATGTTGCAAAACAATAATATTGTGGATTTATAATTTCTATTATATATTCTTAATCCAGTTCAATAAAAACTGAATCATCTATTTTAATTTCGACAGCAAAAAGTAACCTTGGCCAGATATCGAATGTGGGTCTACAACGTTTGTGAAACAGTATTCAACTGAGATATAACAACTTTAGCTAACACTACACTTAATTGCACATTGGGTAAACTGACAATTAACGCAGAAAAAATACGTTCCACGAATAAATCTTATTGTTATTTTTAGTTGGCTTTGCCAGTATTTGAGGTATTTAAATATTATATAAGTAACTGATGTTGAGAAAATCAAAATCGGTTGTAAAATAAATAGGTTATAAGCTATAAAATTTATTTGCAGTTTCTTTCTAATAAGTTGAACTCTATTTTAAACAGCCGCATTGAGACGTTACGTCAGAAATCCTTTTGGCGCATACTATTATATCTAAAGCTACTTTTTAGGGTTCCATAGATAAACAACCATAGAAAAATGGAACCCTTACTATTTCGCCTTGTCCGTCCGTCTGTCTATCTGTAGTCATTATACTCAGAAATTATTGGCTGTCTATATAGATAAATTTTGGAAAGTAGGTGTGATCTTTGAAACGCTATGGTGTAGTCAAATTAAAAAAATAATTGTTTGCTACAAGTTGGCCATGCATACGTGTAACTGAGGGATGAATAAAAATCCAACGCACATACATGTACCCCAAGTACCTATAAATATTTAGAAATAATATAAAAGTTTCAAAATTGATTAGTTTTTAAGATGAGATAGTTTCAGTTATTTTTTCTGGTACGGAACCCTCGGTGCCCTCGTGCAAGTTACACTTGGCCAGTACGTTATCATAATTAAAGGTTTTATTTATTTGTATTTCATTTATTTCCTCTTTTTTTTTTATCAACTATCCCGCCCACCCTTGTAGTTTCAAAACTAAAGTTAAAAATCCGTGACAAGCATAATTTTTAACATTTAATGATTGGATATTAAACTTTAAAGTTATTTTTATTTTATCCATAGTTAAGTTACCATCTATCATTTATCATAATGTATTAACATGTACCACGTCATAACTCTTGGGAAATTGTCAACCGCAGAGCGTACTTAAGCATTTACATACAAAACGGACGTTGCAACACCGATGAAAGACTTAAAAAAAAATTTGGTCTACTTCGGTTCTTGTTTTTTTTTTTTAGGAATGGACATATATTTGCATAATTGTACATTACATACCAGCTACGTCTATGCCATTCTGATAAAAATCCTCAACTGTTTTACCATTTGACAGTTATGTAATTTATTAAAAAAAATTTGTAAGCGTATCTTGTTCAAAAAGTGTTTGTTAAGTACTGTTATTTATATTTTTAGTGTTCTGTACCTCACAAGAATAAAAGGAACGCTTTTAGGATCATTTCGTTGTTCGTCCGTCTGTCCGTCTGTCTGTCTTTCCTTTTCCTTTTCTTCCCCTTTTCCCTAGACCCCCAGGAACGCGTAGAGGTATCAAGTTGAAATTAATTTATGATACGGGTCTACTGTTCCTTAGAGCCGTAAAAAAATGAAGCTTTCAAAGTCGACCCAAGAAAAAAATTGGGTCATTTATACGGCATATTTTGACACTCGCAAGTAAATCGGGTCATTACCTTTGACCTAGAATCATGAAATTGAGCATGAAGCCAAGCACTAGAGAAGAACTTATAATCTGCCTACATATAAAAGCAATTCTTTTCGTAGGTTAAAAAATACGGGAAAAATTGGAAACGTATTAACCTACATAACTGTAAAATAACTTGCAATTACATATCTACGTAAACTAGATTCCATACATACAGTATTTATTTTTGAGTGTGTTGGTATTTACCGAACGAATATGTCAATGATGGGTTGTTCCCGCTTAAAGTACAACGTGCCCTATCACGATGCAATTACCTAAAGTACAAAGCACATACTTCTATTGTTTAGTTTTCTTACGTTCAAAGTAACACAAAGTTACAACTATAATATTGTATTACTATGCGATCAAAGTTAACTATATTTGATAATCCAATTTTAGGGATTAGATTTAATGGGCCGTGTACAAAATATGTGCACATTAAGTGTGTACCTACTGGCAAATTTCAATACAAACGAAGTTAACGGTTGCACCCCATTAAACGTTAACCGATTGGCACAAAAAAATATTGGGTATACAGATCAGCAAAAACTAGGTTTATACGTTTTTAATTTTTAAATGTTTCGATACATTATGAGAAAATAAAATCCGCGCATTTAAGTTTTTATTCTTTCTCTAATAAAAAGCGTATAAACTTAACTTTTCCTGATTTGAAAACCCTGTACGTTTTTGCTCCAATCGGTTAAGGTTTCGTCATCATCATCATCATCATCAGCCTGTGTCTCTCCACTGCAGGAGATAGGGCTCTCCACTGCAGGAGATAGGGCTCTCCCAAGGCTCGCCACCACCCACGGTCCTCCGCCTTCCGCATCCAATTACCCCCGCTATGATGCTTCGGATGATCAGTCCACCTAGTCGAGGTAGAGTTTTCATACTTTGAAACAATCGAAATTGTGAGCAAAACGTTTGATTAAACAGAAAATACGTCATTATCATTGTTTTAAACAAACATTTTGTTAATACACTTGAAACACAATTTCAGAATCATTACTTTCTTTTCCAGTACAAATTTTACACTTCACACACAATTTTACTCACAGCGAATATTTCAAAACATCTGTATATATTTGGTCTATGGCGTACATTTTCTTGTTCGTATTTTTATTGACACTGTGGTATGGTATCTACATGAAAATCTCTACTGAAAACGTGAAAATGTTACTTAAGGAGAGGAGACATGCCTGTATCCAACGTGTTTTACGGACGGCCCGGGAAGAAACTTTCAAGTACGATACCAATCTATCAATCAAATATCTTTATTTCGTAGTTATGTAGCAAAATCTTGAAACACGTCACAATAGTGAATTTATTACTTTGTGGAAAAACCTCTTCACAAAGGCGCATTCAAAGAATGCTGGTTCCTCTCAGAGACGCACTTTTTAACAAAATTATAAACAATTTTTTATGACAATAAGTTCTTAAATATTAATATTTTTGAAACAAACTGATAGGCAAGCGGTTACACCCATGGATTTTTATGATCTAAGTAGTCCGATACTTTACAATAAGCTTTTACATAAAGCTTTCGTTTTGTTGTAGATTTAAACATGTTAAGGGGTAGATCTTGAATGTCAGTTTGAATCTTATTGTAAAAGCGTACACATTATCCTTTAAAAGATGTTGTGATCCTAAGCCGGCTGACATAGTTAGCAAATTTACCTTTGTTTCTTTGTGTTTGTTTATTTGATTATTATAATAGACAATCGGGTTTCAGTTCATGAACAGCATTTAGTACCTCCATAATATATTATGAACGCTTGGACTTTTGGTACAGGTCATAGCGATGTTTTCTCGAATATTTGGAGATATTTTTATACAAATTATATAAATGTGAAAGTGTGTTAGTTTATTGTCCTTTCTTCACGCCGCGACAGAGCAACGAAATGACGTCGTTTTTGCATGGAGATATTTGAAGTACGCAGAGTAAGATTTATTACGGTTGGCTTTCCCCGTGGGATACAAAAGAGTGAGACGGATACAGGAACAGAAATATAATAACATAGTTATAGAAGACGTAATTTATGTCTAGGCGAGCGAAATCGTATGGAAAATAAACTAAATGTTAAATTACTTCTCGAATTGATATATGTAGTATTCCCAAAATGGTTAATACGTACAGCGGCGGTTAAAACATTTAAAAAATCTCTAGATGTAGGTTCAGCGTCATAAAGCGTATATAAAAATATAACCTAACTGTTCAGTTATAATTCATACACACAAAAACGATTAGTACCTACATGTTTAGAATGGCGTAGCGAGAGTATGTGATATGTTTAGTTTACACACACAAAGATATAAAAATTGGCCCTTTTTCTTATATTCAATGTATCACATGGCTATATCTAGACAAATAAATAATCGAAAACTGAGAGCTAAATTTCCTAATTCACTTGAGATAGTAAAACATCTAAGGTGAGCAAAATCGGCAGATCACCAGGTTGCCTTTTCGGCAAGTTATTTATCTCCATGTATAATAAAATGCATCCACCAACCCGCACTGGAGCAGCGTGGTGGATCAAGGTCCAAACCCCCTCACCCTGGGGGAGGCCTAAGCCCCTGCAGTGAGGTATAATAATGGGCTGATGGAATGAAAAAAATAATAAAATTCAACGTATGTTCGTTTGTTTATGTGCTTGAAACAAAAAATCATTCATTCATGATATGCATGTGTATTTTACTAACACAAATATTAATTTTCGATTTTTTTTAAACTGGTATAGTGTTTTTAATATAGTGTAAAATGAGTTTTGTGATATCCAAGTAGATATAATATTGGGTTTTTTGTTCTATTTTCTAAATTTTTATATACGTCGCTTTATCGATCCTTGCATATCACTAGTTTTGTTCCAAAAAGTAAGTTCGAAAACATGCGTTGATTAATTAAAGACAGTTGTTTTCTAAAAAACGCTAGAACATTTGAACCTTAAGGTATAGGTATAAGACGAGCTCGAATTTTCGTCAGATTGGCAAGTCTAATCCAACCAAATTTTAAAAAAGTGTGAGAGTCAATGAATTTCAAGTTGAGAGATGAAACAAACGAATTATTGTAGTCAGTGTTACATTCAAATCTATAAACGTGAAAATCGTTGATTGGTGGATTTATATTGTTATGAAAGCGAAACAAATGAAGAAATAACTTGCCGTGAGTTCATCGAGCGATACTCAGAGCCCCGTAATCTTCCATTATATTCTTCTATATTTTATTCTATATTCAAACACAAAAAGAATGAAAATGTCGAACGTGAAAGTCATTCATCCATATTTGAAGGCGAGTTACTGTTACAAAATGTCAGGTGACATTTTAAGATCACATTTGATATTAAAATATTTCAAGTCTATAAACCAAAAGAGAATCAGTAATAGGTTTTATCTAAAAGTCTCAGATTAATCTGAATAATATTTTATATGTTCAGTTCATGCATTAATAATAAGTGAACAACATAAATAAAACATGAAAATTATGGACGCATTCTTATATGATACTTTTACCGGAAATTACTTAAGCCTTTTGTTAAAATTTTTATTTGAGCGAGTTTTATAATTTATTTCATAATTTTTTTTTAAATTTGCCGCCTATATCTATATATATAAAAGAAAGTCGTGTTTGTTACAACACTTATAACTCGAGAACGGCTGGACCGATTGCCATGGTTTTTGATTTGTTGGATTTGTTTCCGTCCCGAATAGCAGAATACATCTTAAAAACAATGAAAACTCGATATGTGTAATGAATACTTAATCATTTCAATAGATGCTGATTTGTTTATTACATGTCAAACATTTGTTGTCCAATCCTGTCAAATAGTGTAACAACTATTTTTTTTTGGAGCTTATGGCCTGGTTGCTGAGACCTTTAAGCCATAACTTTATTTTTTTCTGAAGACATCATGTGTGCGTTCAGAAATTTATTTTTTGTAAAATGTCTACAAAGTTCAGGTACTGTTATATTTGTTTGTTTTAGACATTAATTTTCGAAAATTATTTATTAATTATTTAATTTTTAATTCCCGAAAATAATACCTAAAATTTATTCTACAGTAAAAACATAAAATCATCGGAAAGGAACGGAATTTAGGGAATAAAAAATCAGTTGGTAAAGGTTATAAGATTAAGGAAAAAAAATCTACAGGTTAACAAAAGTGTAAATGTCTTTTTATAGGTTGTCTATGATTTTTCTTGATAAGCTATTCATACGTAGTGGTTATATACTCTTTGAGCTATTGTCTATGTCTCGAAAGTTCAGGCACTGTTATTATATTTGGTGGTTTTATGCGAGTGCACATTTTAATAACAATGCCGCGTAAACGTGAATATGATCCACATGAACTAATCCAATCATCACTCTTCTTCTGGAATAGCGGCCACATTGTTAGACGGATGCCGTACGGCTCACTCAGCGTTAGAATTGCCATTAAACCTTCAAACTACTGAACAACCGACATGTAACATTTCGAAACACTCCGCAATGGCCAAAGTTTTAGTAGCATCAAAAATCATCATATGGGACGAATGAACAATGGCGCACAAACGCGCATTGGAAGCACTAGACCGAACATTAAAAGATCTGCGCAATGACTCGAGATGTTTTGGTGGTGCAATGATTTTATTATCTGGCGATTTCCGACAAACACTACCAGTCATTCCAAGATCTACTGCTGCCGACGAAATAAACGCTTGCCTCAAAGCATCAAATCTGTGGCGATATGTAAAGAAACTTCAACTGTCTGTAAATATGAGAGTTGCATTGTTGAACGATCTATCTGCTGGTGATTTCTCGAAGCAATTGCTGACTATCGGTAATGGCCGTGTTCCTGTTGACAAATCGAGCGGTTTGATTTCATTTCCTTAAAATTTTTGCAATTTCGTATCATCAAAAGACGAGCTTATCAACAAAGTATTCCCGGATATCATTGCTAACCACAAACATACTAAATGGTTAAGTGAGCGAGCAATTTTGGCTGCTAAAAATAAAGATGTAGATGACCTCAATTTTATAATTCAAAATCAAATCGTAGGTACTCTGTATTCATTCAAATCTATCGACTGTGTAACAAACTAAGAAGAAGCCACTAATTATCCAACTGAATTTTTAAACTCCTTGGATGTGCCTGGTTTACCACCGCACAATTTAAAACTTAAAGTTGGCTCGGTAGTCATCATGCTTAGAAATTTAAACCAACCAAAACTGTGTAATGGAACGCGTTTGGTGATAAGAAAACTGATGAGCAATGTGATTCACGCGTCGATACTTAAAGGAAAATTTAAAGATGAGGAAGTTCTTATTCCAAGGATTCCGATGATCCCAACGGATATGCCCTTTGAGTTTAAACGAATTCAATTCCCGATTCGTCTTGCCTTCGCCATGACGATCAACAAATCACAGGGCCAATCCTTGACTATTTGTTGCCTCAATCTAGAAAATGCATGTTTTTCTCATGGTCAATGGTACGTGGCATGCTCACGTGTCGGCAAACCATCCGCTTTATTTGTTCTTGCGCCTGACCAAAAAACAAAGAATGTCGTTTACCACAAAGTGCTTGAATGAAAATCCTATGAATGAATTAATCCGAGTTTTATTTTTTTTCCCAATCTGCACAACATACTTTTCAATCATTTTTTTCTGACATGAGTTTGAAGTACTTAATTATTATTTATTATTTTTTTTTTATTTTTATTCTCATTCTGTATGTATGTTTTAATCATCATTCATCATAATAAAATACTTTTTTGTTTCTATCTATATAAATATATTATTTTGTATCATTGTTTTACGTTCATCAAAGCCTAAATTAGTTCAGCTAAAAAGTAACACGACATTCATTGACTGTTAGGCGGTACGAAGTTCGCCGGGTCAGCTAGTCTAATATAAAAAGGAAGCATTTGAATCATTTTTTTTTGATTAATTCTAAAACTATTTGCCTCATTTTAAAAATCCTTTCGCCTATAGAAAGCTACATTATCAGCGAGTAACATGGGCAATATTTTATTTCCAGACGAGCTCTCCGCCCGCGGCTCCGCTGGCATAGACTACACAGTTGTGCCGGCACCGCTATATCTTATTCATAGATATAGTTTACAAGCTGAAGAGTGACATAGGCTACTTTTAAAGACTAAAGGGGTCCCGGTACAACTGCGTAGTCCACGCGAATGGAGCGCGGGAAACTAGTTGCCAATAAAACAAGACGCTGTTTTTCGAAGTAGTGAAAGACATCCATCTACCCAACAACTCATTCCTCATTTCAAAGACGCCCTGAAATTAGAGGTAAGATTAGGTCTGTGTAAGGGTCCCTTACGCAGAGGTACCAAAAATAAAAGAAATTGTGACATTAACAATAACATTGTGAAATATTTGTCGTTTGCTTCAATGCATTTAAAATAAGGTTTATTTGTAATAAATACTGATTGATTTGATGGTAAAACGATATACAAAACTATATATTATAGTTTATCTGTATATGATACATTATAAAGATTATTTAAGTAATGTACATCAGTTGTCTAGTACCCATAATACAAGCTTTGCTTAGTTTGGCACTAGATGACGACATGTGGGATGACCCAGGTATTATTATTATTATACGTTTGCTTCGACGCAAAACTGTTAGGTAGCATTGATCACCATAAAATTACCAAATCCCCCACGAGGAATATTTTTTATGCATATAAAGAATGTTGTGATAGCTGAGTGGTAGCGAGCCCGCTTCTTGTTTAGAAGGCCATGGCTTGAAAGGTTCGAATCCCAAGGCAATCAGTTTTTCTGACTTATGTACATAAATATCTACTCTGTGCCTAGGAGTGCACGTTAAGCCGTCAGTCCCGGTTGACGTCACTAGATAACTGTCGTTAAAATCCACCAACTTGCGCTGGAGCAGCGTAATGGATTTAACTCCAAGCCCCCTCATCCTGTGGAGAGGCATAAGCCCCTGAAGTGGGGCATTAAAAGGCTGATGGTATGATATATTAAGCATGGGCCCTTTGATGTATACGTTATAACTAATTTCATTGTAAATTAATTATTGGTACGATGCTAAGGAGCGAAAAAGATATGTGCTAAAATTTGAATTGCTAACCTTACACACATCAGGTATGTTGCATAGCAGGACCACTTCTCAACAAAATGAAACACGTATGACTGGAATCGAGTGATTGATATTACAAAGATATTGAACGTGTGGTGTGGACAGAGAACCGTTGTAACTAGTTAACGAGACCACGCCCGGTACAGTCAGTAAATGAGAATACACGTTTAATGTACATAAAAAAATTGAAAATTTTTTTGCGCTAACAACGATCAATGAAAAACACTATGCAATAGAATCTTCTACTATAAAAACGAATGAACGATGAAGTCGTTGCAAGTGATCCGCATAAAAATTGACAATACACGGATGTGCTTATTGCAAGCAAATAGATTAACTACTCAGAGAGCGAGAAAGAAAGAGAGATAGAGAAAGAGATAATAAAAGAGAGTGAAACATAAATAAAAAAGAGGAGTCTCATGGCTGGCCTTAATAAATCGGGCAATGTGTCGTCGATTGAAGTCAGTTAAGGCCTGAACTAGATCAATTAGTTCACTTTTGGCGGCACTGTTTTCGGCGCTATAAGCCCGAACGGGTGTCACAATGATTATAAGTTTCATTTTAAATACGCGTATATTCATAATATACTTCATAATAATTCGTAATTAATTGTTGTATCTACAATATTGGCTCTTTTATATTGTTTTAATATTTATTTTTTATAGTGTAGACGTTTATCTTAGTAACTACTCAAATGGTTTTAATCAATTTTTTATCGACAATTTTTTATATACGTCAAGACGATTATAGGTTATATATCATCACGACAAATTAAAAGGGAGCAGAACAGGGAATATATTATATTTAAGAATATGCACTGAAATTGTTCCGACGTTCACAACAGTAAGCTTTTGAAGAGAAAGTCGTATTTAGAGTGTATAGAAAGAGATCGAATTTATATTGTCTAATATAAGGTGATGTGTTATGATAAGAGAATTATGCATCGGATGATCAATGAAAATTTAACTTGACATGTTTAGAAACTATCTCTTATTTTCATATACATAAAAACTATAAAACATGATTCGTTCGTTTGTCCACGCGGAAGAAGCCACAGATAAACACAAATATTTTAACAAAGCGAATTACTTTAGGTGTAAAATACCTATTTAAAAAAAAGAACAACAAATATACGTAATATATTATTTATGCAGACGGTAGTTAAAGGCACTCCCTAAAATTTTCTATTACGTAACAAGTTTTCGCACGAGGTACCGTCGACAAGAAAGCTCGGAATGTGGTTCTCGACTACCCATAGTTACGTCAATCTATTATGTGGGTACTTAGTAGTTGTGAAAACCTATAGGGTCACGGAGCATATTTAACAGGTCGTCAATTTCGTAACAGTATTTCGCCGAATCATAAATAAGTGTTAGATAAAAAATGTTATTTATATTAAACTTATCATTAAAACTGATCTTAATAAAGGTTGCAGTATAAACAAGTTAGTTTGGTCGGTTGGATAGTACTTCCCTACATTACCTAAAATGTATCTACTTGATATTATTGCCGCTCTATTTACTACTCGGCAGTTTCCGATTTTTTTCGATTCTGGTCCCAACCCTATTCCGTTAGTGTATTTATAATTTATATGGATTGGAACAAAACTGCATAGAATACGGAATCTACTGATTAAGTAAGTAGGTACATTATTTTTTGCAAACGCATTTTTTCGGAACTGAGCTGATATCAAAGCCAAATAAATAGTCATAGGCATCTACGTCATTTGTATCACATAGTAGATAGGTAGTCCTTTTCCCTCGCGGTGCTGCGTCTTAGGGTTGTTAAAACGATGAAGATAAATAAAATTGCTTAAGATGTAGGATTGAAAAAAAAAATGGGTTTGAAAAAGTTATGTACTTACTTGGTGAGCAGATTTCACTACAATATACATTCCAGTCCCGTTCCAACTTGTATATGAAACGCATACATAGTATAAAGTCCCCTTGAAAGCTTTAATGCCACGTTAATTGTATGAAAGTGATAAACGAGGATAATCATATAAAAATGAAAAAGTGGGAAATCCTGGTTGATTTGACCTACCTTTGCTATTCTAATATTTGAGTTCATGCCAAAAGGAAAATGTGTTCACATTTTTTATCTGTATTTATTTTATATTCGAATTAACAAACTGTTGCGTCATAATAAGAATTATAAATAATTTCTTAATAACGTAATTATATGAAACAAGTTGTTAAATTAATATTAATCAAGAAACAAGCAGTTTTCAAAGTTGTCGTATAACCAGGTATTGTATTGTTAACGCGATTGTTCATTAACGTAAACAAGTGAAATTACTGTGGGAATACATTATTAAAAAACGGAGACATTGTAAAATTGTTTGCGTTGAAAACCGTGCCATTGCAGATGAATTGACAAGAAACGTATAATTAAATAAAGGCTCTCTGCAAACTATTAAACAATATGTACTTACCTTTGACGAACTTGAACATAATGTATTTCTAAATAATTGGATAATAAACAAAACACAATAAAATTGGTGCATAAATAACTAAAACAATGTGACAATGTTATCACTAGTTTATTACAATTAATTTAAATAATTTTTTTTCGATTACATTTTATAAAATCATTCTCTTCAGTTTTCACAACTCAAAAATTAGTGGAATGGTAACACGTGTACAATAATTAAATATTTAATTATAATAAAATATTTTCATAAAATACTTACTCGTTAATACAACTTTTAATTGAAAGTCTTCGATATACCAAAGAAACACTAATATTACTATATGATACACTTTTTGGTATAAAAAAACTTCAATTCCCTAAAGAAAAAGTTAAAGCTATAAATCTCTAACATCATTATGACTACAATAAAACTGTTGAAAGAGTTTCTACTATTTACAAAACTTTAGTTAAGTACATATTTCAATATTGTTATGGCGTTTTGGAGTAGGTATTCCTTTAACCGACGAAATATCTTGGGATCGAGTTAACGAATGGAATGGTTCCCCTTCGTCAAATTAATCATTTTGATTTGAGTAAAAATTGTTAAAATTTACGGGGATAAACATGCATTTTTGAAGGCAATATTTAAGTATCTCTACTGACCTGAGTTGTAGTTGATAAACTTTTTCGGGGAACAAAGGCCGGTCTCGATAAATTGGGTCTGATTGGCTTGAAATAAAATTTCCTCTCTGTGGTCGTACGAATTCTTGGCGATTCGGTAGTGGTGGTTCTCGAACCTAATTTTGGGACTATTTTTTTAGATCTCGTTTCGACGGGAACATTTTGGGCTCTATTAGCAGTAAATCTGGATTTTGATGGATTAAAACCAGTGGTTTTGTTAGAATGTGGACTTGTTTTAGAAGACGAGGCTGTGTTAATTTTGTGAGCGGATATCGATGTGTTAGTTCGAGTGTTACCTAAAGTTTTAACAGTGGGTCGACGGGGGAATGCAAATTTGGGTCGTCTTTTAGCATTTTCGTTTAATGCGTCATTTGAGATTTTAGATCGCTGCGTTGTAAAGTCTATGGTTGTAGCGTCAGTAGTTGTAGCAGCAGTGTTGTCTAAAGTTGTCGATGAAATGTCTTCCGTTGACGAATATGAAACCGTCGTCATATATCCTTCATTTTTAATGGATTTTTTTGTTGTAGTCAATTTACTTGCTGTGACTGTAGGAGTAGTAATCGGACTTGAAGCTATTGGAGGTTTTGATGTTTTTGGAATAATTGAAACGCTAACGGGATATTTAACAGTTTTTTCTTCTCGTGATGATCCACCATTGAACTCTTGGCCTCGTACATAAGTTTTAATACTTTTTCCAGTTTCTGGTTTAAGGACATGCAATTTCACAAAATTTGCAATATTTTTTTCATTTTGATTTGCCGCAGAATAAACAACGAATGGTTGTCGATTATCACTATTTATTTTTCTAGCATTCATCAACATCGGGTTTTCAGTTTTGAATAGCCCTTCTAATGGAAGGGTCGATGGATCTGTCAGTTGATTACGAGGTGTAATTATTTCGAATGATTTGGCAGCTTTTCTTTCATTTTCATAAGCGGCTGGTACAAATTGCCATTGTTGCGGAAAGGGCTGATAGTTAATGGACTGTTCTGATCTTCTTTTTTCTTCTGGCCGTTCGTTAATATGAGCTAAAAAGTCGTCACCAGAAACATACACTGTTTGTTCTTTATTTACTTTAGTATCTATCGACTTTAGTGAAAGATTGTTAATATGTCTAAATGGTTCGTTCATACTCTCAGAAGCTATTAAGTTTTCTCTACCACTGTCAGCAAAATGTGTTAAAGCTCTTGCATTTCTTGCTTCATCGATTCGTATCGGATTGTACGGAGGATTTTCAACTGGGTATACATGTCCTAGTTTTGTGAGATAAATAGGTATTTCGTCTTCAACTATTTTAATAAGGCTAAATCGGCTAACCTCCCCAATTTTATCTTCTGTTGGTTTCTTCTCTTGTTTCACGTTCCCTGACTCAATGAGCCGAGTTTCGTTATTTTTATTAAGTTTATGCTTATCCAGTTTTGATGAAACTTCTACAACTCTGCTGACTGAAAACAACTTGTCAAATTGTGTTTTCACTACCCGAGGACCTTGAGGTAAACTTGTTGTTGTTTCGGGTTGTACTGTTTCCGTGGGGATATAGCTGATTTTTGTTGTACTTGTTGTTAATCCCCTAACGGTTGTAAATTGTGGTAAAGCTGAAATTTCTGTGGTGAAAGCAATACTTTCAGTTTCTGTGTTTAAGTTTAAAGTGCTAGGATATGTTGTCGTGCTATTATCTTGAAATTCTAAGTAATCTTCTGTATCAATGTCCATTTCCGATGTTGTAGTTTCTGTGTTTATAGGATCAAATGTCGTGTGCCCTAAAGTTGTCTGGTTTTCAGAGAGAGTTGTTTCATTAATTTCGTCCATGGAGAGGTAATCATCATCTTCTGTTGTTGTTTCTACATCATTCAAAGATAAAATTGTAGTAGTAGGCGCTATTCCATCAGTATCATTTGACACGTTTTCTAACTGTTTTGTAGTCAAAGCTGTTTCTACTTGGGATTTGGATGCATTATATCCAACGGGTACGTTTTGCACTCTTTTCTTAGTTTCATTAGAATTGCTATGATTCCCAAATCTACTGGAAATAAGTGTTCGGTTTTGTGGAGAATCAAATTGGCGTTTAGGTAATTCAGTAGTGGAAGAAGTTCTGAATGTATTGGAATTAATTACTTTAGGTCTAAAGTAGGGTTTTCTGGTGGTAGATTTTGGACGTGTAAAATCTTCAAGTTTTTCTTCTTCTTCCTCTTCTTCCTCTGGTTCTTCATCTTTAAAATTCTCAGGACTTACGTTTTCATTTTCTTCTTCATCATTATATTTACTGGGCTTCCTCGTGAATAACTTGCTAGGAGGAACAAGTACTAATGTAGACTCTGGTTCTTCTTCAGGTAACTCGTCTTCTTCTTCGGAATAATATTCTTCATCGTCTATATTTTGTGTTGTACTTAAAGTTGTATATGGTTTTCGAGTAAAAGGTCTCGATGTGTATAATGGTTTTCTAGTCGATGGCCGTATTGGTTCGAATGGTCGGTCAACTGTAGGAGGACTTGTGTATGAACCGACATTATATTTACGTCTGTAAGTTTTGCTACTAGTCAATATTGAAGATTCTGTACTTGAAGTAAACAAACGTTTTGGTGGTCGGTATGGTAACCTAGTTCTAGCTGTAAAAACTTCAAGAGTTGTAGATTTTGTTGTGGTTTCTTTTTTAATTTCATCTTCCTCGATAATAGGAGAATCGGTGAATGAAGAAAACGAATTTTCATTTTCTGATAATATCAATTCCTTGTCATTATCAATTATTACTTTCGGTTTTTGACTTGATATATCTTGCTTGGTTAGATCTTCTTCTTTATCTTCGTCAAGTGCTACAACCTCTTTTTCTTCTATAGCTAAATTTTGCTCTTTTTTGTTTTCATTTTCCAATTCTGATTCAAGTATTGTTACTGCAGAAGACTGAGTTGTTGGTATTGTGATTGAAATTTTAGCTTTTTCACCATAATTCAAAATAGTTTCAGTTGTGGCTTCCGCTAGAAACTCTGATTTACTATCCGGTTTGATTTCATCTTCACTTCTTAACTGTTTCAGCTTTTTCCGAATTATTTTGCGAACTCGCGGTACAGCTGTCACTGACGACGCTTCGTCAGAGACCGTTGAGTTCATAGAAATATTTTCAGATGGAACAGTTGGTGTTGTAGGTCTGCGTCGAATTATCTTCAATTTTCTTTGTTTACCGTCTTCTGTAGTAACATTTTTATCAACTTCATTGTTCAATGAAGGTAAATTATCTTGACTTACTTCCGAGTCTTTTTGTACATTTTGCGGTCGGATTTTCTTAACAATTATTCGCCGTTTAGGTGTTTTTTCTGTTTCTGCGTTGGTTATATGATCATGTTCTTTTTCTTCTATAGTACTTTCTGATAATGTAATGTCGTCAAATTTATCTTCACCATCTTCGTCATTGATTACATCTGCTACAGTATTGGGCGTAGTATACTCTCGATTCGAAGGAAAAGGCAGCTTACGTGCTTGAATTCCAATAGTAGTGTCCAATGTTTTAAAAGTTGATTTTACCTTGCCAAACGGTAAACGAGTAGGAAGTCGAGGAGACACTACTTCTGGTTCATCGTTTTGACCTTGTTCATTGACGCTTTTTTCATAATTAAATTCTTTCGTTCTACTGGTGAAAGGACGAGTTGTGGATCTTGTAAGAGCTGGTCGTCTCGATCTCACCGCAGATACCGTGTTTGACGCCTCATTTGTTTCAGTTGTTGTTCTGGCGCTAAATTTGCTACGACCCCGTGAAAGTATACTCGGTGTTCTCTCTTCTACTGTTGCAGCTGAAACTTCACTATCATCTATTTTTTCAGCAACTGTAGTACTAGGTCTACCGCGGTATCGTCGTCTGGGTTTGTAATCTTTCGGCTGAGAATCAACTACTGGATTTTCATTATCAATAGGGGTCAAAGAAATTAATTCATCACGATTTATTCGGGGCCTAAATTGTCCTCTAGGTGTTTGAGAAGCTGCAGCTGACACTGAATCTTCTACATCTGTTTGTTGAAATCTTTTCTGATATCTGTTTCGCGACCTTATCGGCGTTCCTTCGCTTCTATTACCTAATGCCTCTCGGCTATCGGGAGTCGTAGATCGAATTTTTCTGGAAATATCGTTTTTATGTGTGTCACCCGAGCCCAAAGATATTTCGTTGGTTCGAGCAAGCGGCCGTATACGACGACGAACATTAGTGTAGGGCCTTTCGGAACTCACCTGAGATGCTGTTGAGGATGTAGGAGCTGGTGTCGAGGTTGAGCCACGGCGCTTGAGGACAGTTCGCCGTGGGGCTGAGGTGGATTTCGTGGGAACTTCGGTTGTTGTAGTTGTTGTCGTAATTGTTGTAGTCGTAGAGGAAGGTTCCGAAATCGTTGCAGTTATAGGTTCGTCGAAATCAGTGGGGATTTCGAATTCCTCGGGTGGATAGTTACGTAAGGAGGATATTTGGACTGATAGTACGGTAGTCGGTTCAGGACTAGCAAAAGTTTCTTCTATGGGAGCTAGAGTAGTCGAACGGGATCGCACTATAGACATATACTGCGGCTGTGTCGACGATGACGATATTTCTTTTTCTATGGTCTCTAACGATTCTTGTTGTTCTGTGGTTTGATATCTGTAAAAAACAATAAACGTAACTAAAATGACAAAAATTTAACTTAACTTTTCTTAACTTGATTTTCATTTGCTCATAACTCCGAAAACATTGGACTAAATCTCGATCAAACTTGCACTGACAGTTTAATGCAGAATCATTACATGAATCTTAAAAAAACATTTTCGAAATATATGTCAAGGAGAATGTGACCAATACCTTATAAGCAGACAACAATCTATATCGACAGAGTGGATTCAGATGAAATGAATCAATTGAACCCTTCTTAACAGGGACAAACCTTCCAGTTGTGTACGATATCTTAATACATTCATATTTATTTTGTCAGCTTAGGCCGATTCAAGCTTTTTTTCATTTTTTCAGGTTTCCTAATCTAACTTAATTAATTGAAAATTTGATATTAAACTAATCTGATTTCGAAACTTTCGCCAAACTTAGATCGTTTCTCAACTTATAGAACTAGACATAGTGTTTAAGGTTTTTTATTATTAAATATCACTAGTAGGTATAGCTACTTACGCCATACATTTTGTGATAACATAATGATCAGTACATTTAGGCTTTGTACGCACTAGCGAGACGGGTGGCGGAGCGCAAACTGCTGGAGACAGCGGGTGAGAGGACGGTTTCCGCGGCAGAAACCGTCCCACCATCCGCTTGTCTTCCCGCAGTTTGAACAGGTGTTTTGTCAGTTTAAAATGGACACCATAGACTTAGCATGTATTATTTACATGTACATAGAATGCTGCGATAGCACTCCGAATGATCCTATACGTCCGCCGACGATCGCAAAACTGAACAGGCGGGGCAGATCAGTGGGAATCGCGGCGGACACTGCCGCCGTCCATCCGCCGCTCCACTTAGTCCGCCGCGGAAACCGCTCCGCCACGGCGGTTTCACACAAATAATCAACACTGGCGGATATCCACCCCGCCAACCGCTCCGCAAACCGCTAGTGCGTATAAGGCCTTAGATTTAAATGTTGCGTTTTGAAGAGCTCAAGGTTCCCATTGTTTTGAGATTTAATAAAATTAATTTGCAATATAGCGCTAGTCTTTTATAATAAATAACTTACGGCACTGTAGTGGCTTCCTCTGTTGTAGGTCGCTGACGACGAATCGTTACATATTCCAAAGAATTTTCTCGTTTAGTGTTGCTGACTTCACGGGAATTCGAGTTCTCCGAAACAGATATTGAAGGCTCGTTACGTTCGAACAATGAGTACCTGCGAAAACCAAAGTAATAAATAATTATATAAGTAGGAATCAATTGTACCAAAATCTTTGCGAATACTACAGTAGATTCAACAACATCCAATTTATACAATAATAAAAGTTAAAATAACTAAGATTAAATTGTAGGTATACAAACAACTAGTTAAACTTTTAATAAGTTCACATGTGATATTTTATTGAAATCTAATATATTTTATTTGGAACACCAACAGTTGTCACATCAGTTAACACAAAAAAATACATTACTATTTTTTCAGCTAAATGTACAACTAATTACAGGTGAGCAATCATGCACACGAATTGTATTTATTTAAAAAAGGAATAAAAACTTCTAACATAATGAATCAAACAACTTATCGATCTAAGCATAGATTTGTTGATCCACTGCAATCAAAACAGATTTACGGAACTTGCACAATGAATCGCCATGATTGTCTAACCAGCTACTATATCTATTTAAAAACTTGCATAAACGAGGTATTGGGGAGTTGGCATCAAGGACAGTTCTTGGAAACGGTGGCACTAGCGGCGTTATAGCCCGTCTAGGATATCTAAATGGTATAGCTAAATTTGTAGCTAATAATTTTATATAAAAATATTAAGTCAGAAAAACATTGCACTTGGTTAGTTATATCATTTTGAAGTGCATGAATCTATCATTATATGAGACAATTTCAGCAATAACTATGTTTTTTTTTCTCAAATAAATACTTGACAATTCTTCCACATTACAAAAGTAGGTAAGTATGCTTGTAAATCATTAATCTTAAGAGCGTTGTGAACATTTGAAAGATTAAGTTTTTTTAGGTTACCTGGAAGCAGTGTCATCAGCAGTATCAGAAGTGCTTGTCGTACTGGGTCTCGCACGTCGTATGTTCACATACTGCAGCGGCTTGGCATTTGTTCCCACTTTTGCTTCTTCTTCTATTTTAGACCTCGCCTGTTTGTGTGGTTCTTCTAATGATAAAGGTTTGTTATTAGAATCAGCCGTTTCTTCTGCGCCAGTATTGGTTTGTCTTGACCTATTTATTGTTGTATACCTAAAATAATAACAAAAATATGTTATTCAAAGGTTTTGTTGAAGTTTCCTGAGTGACCACAAAAACTTCTATTATAAGCTCAGTTTGCATATTGATCCTGGAATAAAAATTTAATCAATTTTATAAATCATCAATAAGTCTCATTATTTTGGGTATGATTCTACTTGCAGCATTGGTTAGTAAATTTTAAGAACTTGTAACAACATATCGTGACTTGAGTAAAGTGTTTTAATCAAAATCACATTGTTATTTAGAGTCAAGCTTTAAGTTCAAGTTTCAATATTTATCATTATTGTTCGAACACATGTGATTGATCAAAGAATTTAGTAGCAATAATGCTTACTGAGGTCTTTCCTTACGCGTAGACGTGATTTCTCTAACTTTTTCAACGCCCGCATTCTGAGGTCCAACACGACTGTTTTGCGCCCCTTCTGACACATTGTTTCCAAACCTGGGTCAAAGAACGTTGTTACATTTACGATCTCTGATGTTTGAAAATAAATGTTGAATTGATCGATCGATCGATTGAATAAATTGATCAGCCTTTAGTACAAGAGCAGTGTGACCTAACTTATGCACGCCTTTATAGAAAAGTATGCTACGTGGCTAAAATAATAATGTGGCGGTTTATTGCCTCTTTTTTAAAGCTAAAAATTATTTAATTTTAAAAATTAATAAAAAGACTAAAATGAGGAATCTGGATAAAATGTTCAAAAAACTTCCGTTTTAATAGTTATTCAATATTTTGGCATTTAAGTGCGCACATCTGTGACTCTACTAGTCCTTACCAATGGTATGTCAAACTTATTTTATCGCCCCGCCAACTTTGTGATAATTCATGGTGATAAACCATTACACTTTAATAATATATTTATTGAAAAAGTTTGGGTAAGAGTAGCTCTTCCTCATAGGGAGAAAATTACAATTAATCCCATTTCAATCGTCTCTTTTATATAGTTAAGAATTTTAATATCATTTTACTTTATAGCGTTCTAATAAACATAACACTCGTGCCTAATTTTCAAATATATATAACTCGTACCTGTTTTTGGCCCTAGTTCGTTCTAACACTTTCTGATACAGTTTCTTTTTGAAACTTGAAGGCGTGGTAGTAGCGCTGTTGCTTCCAACGCTACTCGAAGCTTCCGCTAAATGTAATTGTTTTTCTAACTGTTCTACGCCACCTAATACAAAGACACATAAATTATTATTCGTGGTAATTTGTAGTATCATGAGAAGACCTATTTTAATAAATAAAACTACAATATCAATGTAATTGTAATAATAAGGAGATTCCAAAATGTGACTATGACCGTCGTGAACTACTACGTTACTGTGTATAAACATTATTATATTACTTTTAAATATGTTAGTAAATTTTTTTATACGTACCTAATTATTCCAAAAGTTATGCAGTCCTTACTTTTCGAATTGCGTTTATTAAAATTTTAAAGAAAATGGTTTTACTAAATTCCAAAATAAACAACAGACAAAATCTACCTATTGCAATATCCGTCAACTTTTTGCAGTCTGTCAACATCTTACTAGGCCGTCTTTTTTATATTTCATCAATAAATGTTATGATGGTAATCCAAAAAGTGTACTTTCAGATATGCATACACAAGTATTTTGTTTGAGAAAACTCTGTTTAGTCAACTTACCCACTTTTCTTATGAGTTCAATAAGCTCTTTGATGACTTTTGGGTCTTCGGCATCTACATCAGTGCTGTCAAATTCACCATTTACTTGTTCCTCAATTTCGTCTTCGATCTACAACGATTTGATATTAATAAAGCATTTGTTGTGACAAATAAATCGACTGTGAATTTTGAGCATCACACTAATTTAGTTATTTTAAGGATAAAAAGGTTTTTCCTCAGATTTTGAAACTGATTAACCCAGCTCCCATTTTATTCATCTTGCAAAGATAAGCGAGTCACTAGGTATATTCAATGCATAGTATCCATAGAGTAAATTAATTTGACAGCAGATGATAATAATAATAATTATAACGTACACATCACAACAACGTCTAGGCCCCAAACTAAGCATTAGCTTATATTTTGGGTACCTAGCGAAGACACCACATACATAGTATCTATACATAATATTATAATTGTATTTGGTATTAATTAAATTAAAATACCTTAAAAACAATTTGAAAAAAGAACCTGCTTAGTGGGAATCGAACACGCCAGTCTTAAACGAGGTATCATAATTTATGCTGTTCGTTACAGGTGGCGGGTTACTTGTTACCACCGGCAGCCCGCCACATTTTCCGGGACATCGGACTACCTAATGGGGGGCTGTCCCACACCACCTCGTCAAGTTCGTGGTCGCCACTCGACAAAATTTTTTCCCCAGCTGTCATCGATTCTGTGTGCGATGTGGACTGCCCATCACTAATTCAACTTTTAAGTTCTGTGGCCAAATCTTCTGCGTATTTCTATCCCGCAGAGAAACTCCATGAAGCTCTTTCCATAGCATGTTGAGCAAATCTGAGCTTTTTACCGAGACCACATTTAGGACGTCTCATTGCCATAAAGTCATTACATGTAAAACACACTATTCAAAGACTTAGTGTTTAGACACTGAAGTATATCGGATTCAAAGACAAAACTGCGTAGCTTTCTGAACGCTGCTGCCCAACTCAGTAGGATTTTTGTTTGACGTCTCTTTCAAAGTTGAACTTTTGACTAAATTCTTGGATTTGGTTGGACGAAGACCAAATCGGACAAATTGTCATAGGTAAATGTATTTGTCGACAACTTCATTAATAGAATCTATGAAAACCACTGAAGCGGTTGCAACCCGAACTTTTGGCATGATTTTCTTATTGTCTATGTTCACTTTTAAACCCACTCGTCGGAAAACTCTATTGAGGTCTCTGAGCATGGTGCCGCGGTCCTCCAATGATCTGCTATTATGACATTGTCGTCGGCAAACCGAAGGTGAGTGTTTTTTTTGCTATGCATGTTCATGTCGTGTCTTCCAATTTAAAAACTTGAAGACATCTCCGAATGCTGCCTTTCAGACTCTCAAATTTTAATAAGTCTTTCATGGGAAATGGTATCCGTTTTTATAATAAAATTCCAAAAGAGATGTTAGACTTAAATTCTAATCAATTTATAAAGCGAGTTAAAGTCCAACTCATGAAGAAAGCTTACTATTGTATTGCCGAGTATTTAAATGATAAGTGCGCATGCACATCATTGTAATAGTAGTAAGCACTTAAAATTAAAAAAAAAATTAAGAAAAACATATATTTAAAATAAAATAAACAGGGAGGAGTATCTTGCCGGTTCTTCTCCTTCTAGTTTTTGAACCAGTACCTAATCAAATAATTTTGTCTTTCAATAAGTGTGTGTAAACATCTTATAGTGAATAAAAACTTTTTAAATTTGAATTTGCCATTTTGAGTTTCGCCGAGTTTACGTATCCCGGTATCACACCGCACTGCAGTTATATTGGTTGCTATTTCGTTCTGTACTCAAACTAATATGGTGGCTTTATCATACAAACATCTCAATACCTCGACATATCAATAGTCGGTTCGACACCGTTGAAGGGTAACATAACAAAAAAGTATCGCACAGATTTCAAAGGAATCGAACTCTATACCCCTAGGACTTTGTAAAATCTATTCGAGCATGTGAATAGGATCTGTGGTACTTAAGCCTCTTTTGAATCTGGCTTGTTCGGGTGGCTGAAGTCGTCGAGCCTGCGTGCTAGACGGTTCGTAATAACTTTCAAAAACTCAAACACGTAGCTCAGAAGTGTGATAGGTCTGTAATTCTCCAACAAAGCATTATCTCCTTTATTTATAAATAGCACTACCACACCTCTACTCTACGCTTCCGATGAAATACCTTCATGTATGACTGAATTGAAAAGTTTCTCAAGAACTTTGAGTACCGATTTCCCTCCCGCTCTCTGAAGCGCCGTCGTAATTCCATCCCCTCTGCTGAAGGCCATCCTGATCTAGCACAGACTGACATCCGGGATACCCTTCGTGTAGTGTCGAATCAGCTTGGCTCTAAGATCTTTAGCCGTACCAAAATTTGTGGCCACAAGGAAACCTTGCCCTCATCGGTCTTCAGCTTGATTTATTTGATTTTGTCAATGTATAATTTGACATAATTAGTGATTAAAAAACATATCTTGAACTTTAATAATAATAATACATAGGATATCCCACACAGCGCCATCTAGTCACAAAGTAAAGCTGACCTTGTATTATGGATACTAAACAACGGATACTGATACACATACTTAAATATTTTTTATCCTTAATATACTTAGATATTTTACACACAGACACGTAACAAATAGACATGTTCCTGCATACAAAGATTTGTCCCGGGTGGGAATTGAATCCGCTACCTTTGGTTCTGCAGTTAGGGTCTTGGCTCTCTCGGCCAATTGGTCTGTCAAAAGTCAATTTAATATCATAAAATAATTATGTGTCATTTGATTTCGAAAATCTACGAGCATTGACGAACACTTCGGATGGACGAAGTCATTTTTTTCTAATATTATCATAAACTTACCGACACAGACGCGGCGGTTGTCGTAGACGTAGTTCGGAACAAAGATGCGCTTTTGCTAGACAATTTTATCGGACGACGGGTCGTAGAAGTGGTAGTCGTGCTTGTACTAGCAGGCTTTTTGGTAGTCGGTTTCGAGGTAGCCGGCGCTTTGGTGGTACTTGAAGGTTTCTTGCAAAGTACATTGCGGGCGAAATCGCAAGAATCCGCAGCTTTGTTGAAAAAGAGACCTATAAAAGTTTTTGAAAGTCAGTACTCGAATCAAATAAAGATATAACTTGAGAATGAATGTTTGAAAACTGACCCAAATCTTTGTTTTGACTTTCTCAAGACGTAGTAAGAAGTTACATAAAATCTTGTATCCATGAGTCAAGATCAAGAAAATATTTTTTTTTTTTTTTTTCAAATATCCCGTTTGCTATGCATCATATCAAAGCATATCTAATTAGAAGTTATTATAATACTTGGAGATATTAAAATACTTTTTGTTAATTTAAATTTGCACGTTTTTCCGTATGATGTTCAGATTTTGAGATATAAGAGTGGAGATCCAAAAGGAAAACGCGAATCCATGGCCAATGTAATAATAATCATTCCATTTAACTGCGGATAATATGCGTAGTTCATTTTAAAAACTTTGAAATCGCGATGAAATTCTATCGTTTATAACGTAGGCAAATTAATACTAAAAAACAATATTTAAAAATTAAAACTCTTAATATTGTTGTTATGAGTCTAACGATCCACCAACGCGCATTGGAGCATCGTAGTGAATTAAGCTCGGAGAACCGACATCTGCAGGGGAGGCCTATCTATATTTATATCAGCACAATGGGCTGATATGTCTGAGTCTAAAGATGGAGACCTAAGTCTGCAGTGGGGCGCAATGGGCTGATATGTCTGAGTCTAAATATGGAGGCCTAAACCTACAGTGAAGCACAATGGGCTGATATGTTGGAGTCTAACGATCTGAAGTAAACGTGTCACATAAAATATGTCATGTAGTAAATTTTATTGATTTTTTAACGTTAAAAAGTTAATTGATTTTAAAATTTATAAGCGATGTGTTTCTAATTCCTTTTGATATAATTATTTTATGTAATTTTGATTTAATGTAAGAATATATTAATTTGCAAATTTTTTATTATTATTAATGCTGTACGTATTTTTAAAACGGAATTTGACGTTTTATGCGAAAAAACACACTGTGTTTTAGCTAAAGTAACTCAACCACTTCTTCTACTTACAAACTCAATGTTCATAAATAAAATCACTTGGGCAAAAAGCCTTTATGTGTAACGAATAACAATAAATCCGATAAATTAACAGCATGAAGCATTACTGTGATTTGCAATTTAAAATAATTTGTTACAACCTGATGGACAAGTAAACTGATGAGCTACGATGCCGAGGTTCGAGGGTCCAGAATCCAAACACCAGAAATATTTCTTACAGTCGCGAGGATGAGGGAAAAAACCTTCATCTTTGCACTTGAAATCTGAAAAAAAAAATATTATAATAAATATTTTAAGAATTTTCAATAATACATGATATGTCTTAAATCTTACAAAATTGTATTTGAATAATAACAATATGTTATCTGTAATTGCTACAGTAAACCTTTCTCGCTGTAACAACTCTTAATATATATATTTTTTTTTAATAATAATATCTCACACATAGACATCTAGTCCGCATTAGACAGAATTTGTACTATGGGTACCAACAATTGATATACATACTGAAACATATTTATAATACATACGTATCTATAATAATACCAAAGTCCAAATGGGCGACCACAATTTAGCGATACTCCGGTCATTTTAAAATGTCGACAATTTATGGAAAAAATAATTATTTTCTTTTCTCAGCAGGTCAGTCAACGGACGGCCCAAATACTGTAAAATTACAACATGTAGAACTTTTAGGGTTTAAATATAAAATTTATATATAGATATTTATGGATTTGATGCTCCCCTGCATGTAGAACCGTTGCCACAATGTAGGCATTTGTCGCGGTAACCCGCGTCTAGCAATAAACCGTTTGAGACATGCCAAAAAGGTGTCAATAGTTAAATCGCTCATCAACTCAGCATACAAAGCCTTAGTAGAGAAACAAACAAATGTTGTTAAATAGGCCTTCGTTATTAGTGGCTTTATAACTCTTGCTATTTTCATGTCGAACGGTCCAGGGAAATCAATACCTTTGACTTCAAAGGGCCTTAAAAAGCAATATCACTAGAAGCAGTTATTCTTTGGCAAGGTAATGACCCCATCAATTGCTTCGCAGCAACAGCCTTCATACGGAAGCATTTGACCCATTAATGTAAAACCTTTTTGACTTCCAGTATCCCATTAATTAGCAGAAATCTTTGAGATAAAGAATTCAGAACCAATTTTGGACCTGCATGGAGCAATTGCAAATGCTCTTTTTATATAATTAGATTAATAATATTAGAGGATTTGGGCACAATAATAGGATTTTTTTATCATATGTAATATTATTGACATTTTGTAGCCTGCCTCCTACTCTTAATAAATTATTACGGTCCAAAAAAGGATACAAACTACCCAGCGCTGACTTTATAGGAATCCCTGATTTGAGTAATTTTATCTCTTTCACAAAATGTGTACTTTGAGCATATTTTGTTATGACTAACATAGAGAGTTGTTTAAGTCTTGAGGTGTGAAAGCACCATAAACATTGGAATTTTTCACTTTGCGATTATTTGAGAATCTCACAACATAGGCCAAAATGCGCTGGAGTTTATTAAAATCAGAATAATTCTTAAAAATAACAAAATTGGAATCTACTTCGCAGATATTAGTTAACAATTCAAGCTCAGTTTCCACTTCTCGCTCAGGCGAATTGACCAATGAGCAAAACGATTCATGTTTTAAATCTGGCGATAACATAGCCTGAGGACCATGCAACCATGCCTCTAGTGATTGTATTTTATGTGAGTCAGTTCCCCACGACAACAAGTCTGCAGGGTTGTCAGAACTTTTTACATTTGACCATTGAGACAATCTTGTCAAATTATTAATCTGCCTGAGTCTATTGCTGACGTAATTATTGGTCTTTGATGTACTGCCACTTATCCATGCAAGTACTATTTGCGAGTCACTGTATAGTTGTACACTATGAGAAAATCTAGATTGCAGTATTTTGCTAACCCTATTAGTTAATTGAGCCAAGAGTAAGACTGTATTCAATTCCAGTTGTGGTATTATGTAGACTTCGCCTAAATAGGCAACTCTAGATCTAGAGCACAGCAAGTTAATGGCAGCTTCACCGCTTTTATTATTAATTTTGAGGTATAAGCAACATCCAAATGCTAAGAAGGAGGCATCAGCAAATCGTATCCGCCCAATGAAATGCACCGCTGAATCAGCTAAACATCTATTTATAGTAATTTTATACATCAATTGTAAAATTTTCAATAACTTGTTCCAAGAATGTATTTGCTTTGCAGGTAGCGTAGAATCCCAATTTATTTTAAGGCCCATAACTCTTGCATAAAGAGCTTGGCCACCACTATGACTGGACCAATTAATCCTAAGGGATCAAACATTTTTCCAATAAAGCTTAGAATCTTTTTTTTTGTATTCAAATCATGAGCATCAATTATAAGACAAGTGAATATAAAAGAATCTGCAGCTATGTCATATTTGACACCTAAAGTTCTGATGATATTGTCTTTGTTAAGATCAATCTGATCAAGTATCTCTGCTGCACAGGCAAGTCAGCGATTACCTTCTCTACATTGGAACACCATTTGTGAGGTTTAAAACCACCAAATTTTAACATATCTATCAATTGATTTTTCAAATCCGTTAACAGCTCAATATCATCACAGCTAAATATAACATCATCAACATAAGTATTCTGTTGCATGGCACATGCAGCGAGGGGATGCATGTCCTTATTTTGAGATGCTAGCTCTACAATACACCGTGTGCTTAGAGATGTAGATGCTTTCAAGCCATAAGTAACAGTCTGCAGCTGCATGCAAGTGGTGGGTGCCGAGAGATGACCATGCCATAATAAGTTTTGTAAACATTTTTAGTTGTCATAAATAAGTATGTTTCATAACATCTTTTCAATGTTACAAATCAAAGTAAATTTGTAAGTACCAAACACGACAAGGATGTCGAACAGTTCGTTTTGAATGACTGGGTCATTCAACATGATATCATTAAGTGAAAGATTATTTTTGGTTTTCATACTTCCATTATACACCACTTTAAGTTTAGTAGTCTTGCTATCCTCTTTCAGCACAGCATGATGAAATAGACAGCATCCTGGACCACTGAAGGTATCATACCTATGTTTACCTTTTTGGCATGTCCCATTGACAAATATTCTTCAATAAATGTTTTATAGTGCTCAAAATATGCTTCATCAGTCTTAAATTTTGTAAAGAAAAAATCTTTGAAAAGCTGTAAAAAAGGAATCACTAAGCTGTGACCATTTTAAACTGACAAAACACCTGCACAAACCGCGGGAAGACCAGCGGATAGGGAACGGTTTCCGCCGCGGGAACCGTCCTGTCGCCCGTCGTCTCCAGCGGGTTGCGCTCCGCCACCCGTCTCACTAGTACGTGCGTATAAGGCTTTATTATTATCACACGATTTCAAGGCATCAGTAAGTTTTGACATGATTGTGTAATATTTGGACTCAATTTTGGAGATATTTTCTTTATCTAGTGGGTCCAAACACGAAACGTCGATATTAATATCTGCACAATCTTTGAGAGTACTCACGAGTTTGCTCCTCGCCTTAAGCATAGCCACAGCATAGCCTTGCCGGCAAAGGCCACTCTCCAAGTTATCAACAAATATCCCGATTCACATATTGACGCCTTTCAGCGCCCTGCGTTTCGCTTCGCAGGCGACGTGCAGACGACTGAGTTGTTCTGCCATGAAATTGCCCAAATAAACTTAAATATTACCGCACTGCGATGTTTGTTTACGTTTCGATGTTTTGACAGATGACAGTTCACAGATTGACAGCTCGTTGACTCCGACGCATCGACAAATCGGCGCATTAAACCTTGCGCAACGAAAACAGAAATAACCTTTCCCGCTGTCCGCACAAGGCTGCCAACAGCAGCATATTTTATTTTTAAAATGTCGGGTTACATACCAAAATATATTTTGTGAACCCCGTTTTTTCTTCAATGAACAAATGGAATGACTCGAGTAATACAAGGCACGCTCCTCTTGACGACCGCACACGAAAATCATAAGCTTTTCAGAGCTTAAAATGCACTGCCCTTGCTCAGATCGGTTTAATCCAACTCCTCAACATGGCACGAAGAAGCCGCCAGACGTGTTAACCCAGGTTTCTTCTACTCATCATCATCATCATCATCATCAGCCCATTTTTACCCCACTGCAGGGGCTTAGGCCTCCCCCAGGGTGAGGACGGGGGGCTTGGAGCTTAAATCCACCACGCAGCTCCACTGCGGGTTGGGAACTGTAACGACCGCCATCTATTGACAGCGTCCGGGACCGACTGCTTAACGTGCCCTCCGAAGCACGGTGTCAGTGATATTGTGTACTTAAGTCAGAAAAACTCATTGGTACATGCCCGGATTCGAACCATGGCCCTATGGGGCCTTATCAATTTGAGACAGGTTCGTTGCGCTCTGGGCTATCACGACATTCTTCTACTCGAATCTTCTCAATTTAGGCGTGATGCACGGCGCCACCTCGGAGAAATATAGATTTCTCATATTTCAACATCTATCGCTAAGATTTCTTTTACGCCCGTGCATTTTGCGAATACGGTTCGCGGCCGGGCCTTACACACTCAGACGATTATACTTTTTAATATGAGGTCGGCCGAGTGATTAAAGATCCTAACTGCGGAGTCGAGGGAATAATAAATGATTAATACATTATTTATTATTACTATTGCTTATCATAAAATTAAATTAAATTTGTTGCTTTACCTGCGCCTGGATCTGGTGTGGTGGGTGGTTCCGGAGTGTCCGCGGCCCACGATGGTGTAGTGGATATGGTATTTTTGCGTTTGTCGCTCTGTAATCTACACAAATAAATAAAGTTGAAGTGCTTATCGATGATTTCGAAATAAACTTTATTGTATGCTTATATGTTTATTAGCTCATAACCAAAACCCAAACACGAGTTCTTATAATTTTTGTCAGTTTGTTTGTTTGTCCGAACTAATCTCCAAAACCGCTTAACCAATTTTAACGGGACTTTCTATGGCTAGTAAAGAAGTTTTTAGAAAATATTGCAGGCTGTTTTGTATTTCAGAAATATTTAGGGTTCTTATGCAAACTAGAGAACGTGTGGAAACTATAAACACTACACGAATGGAGTCGCGGGCATTCGCTAGTCTGAAATATAAATAGTCAGAAGTAACGTTCAACCATGGATTAGTATGTTATTTTTTTAATTCAATTAGCCTAGTGTCATAGTAGTATTAAAAATTTAAACATCTTAAATCTATGAAACCTTTTTAAGGACGTATGTACAAAAAGTGACAGCTCGAAAATAGGTTTTACTTGACAGCTTGCTTACTACTACACGCGCATCTGCACCAGAGGCAACACATACTTGGCTCTATACCAGAACTAATTAGTCTTGATCATTATTATTTTTATTTATTTAAAAATTAGTTTTCTTTTATGTCAGGTTTTTAATGTTGCTTTATTTTATATAATAACTAGCGATCCGCCCCGGCTTCGCACGGGTAGCAGAGCCATAATGTTTTTACGGTCGTAGTGTCGTATCAGCTTGTTGTGTCGAACATGTGGACTGGATTTCATTAGATTTAAATGTAACGCAAGTTCGTCCAACTTGGATTATTTTTAATGTATTTTATTTCGAATTCTATAAATATATGAAAAAGTAAAGAATAAATACCTAAAAACAAACTAAAATATTTCTTTGTATACAACATTGATAACTTCAGCCTAACCACGTGTGTCGCGTCGTCCGGTATGGCTCCTAAGATATTGATTTAAATTGTAGAATACAAACGGCAATCATAACGTTCATGAAATGCTGAAGGTAAATATCGTATTTAATTTGATTAGGATTAAAACCATATCCGTATAAATTGCTTTCCAATCGCTTCATCATATTACATCATAAAAATAGTATAGTAAGCTATCCATAAAATATAGACATATGCTATCGCGGACTTTTCTTTAGTTCTATAAAAGAGACACAATTCCTCCATACATTATTTTGTTATATCTCAAAAGGATTAGGCCGCATTTTCGGTGAAAGTTCCCAACCAGCTTGATTTTTTTTCCGACTTCTTCAACAATAATCGTCATATTTCAACAAATTTTCTCTTGAATCACTCTGTCCATTGATGTCAATAATATGCCAATCCGTTCGGTACTTTTTGAGTTTGTCGCGTTCAGACAAACAGACAGACGCGGCGGGAGACTTTATTTTATAATATGTAGTGATAACAATAATACCTGGGACATCCCACACAGCGCTATCTAGTCCCAAACTAAGCAAAGCTTGTGTTATGGGTGTGGGTTAAGATGTCTTTTAAAGCTCCATAAAAAAAATTATTAGACAATACTATACTGTGCCACAGTTATCGTATGAGGAGTTTTGCAATACGAGTGCACTTTGTTTGTGATACGTGGCGATGGCGAAACCGAGGTCCCATTGAATGAGGTGACCTTTTCATTTCCCATTTCGTCAAATTCTACTATTTTTGATTCTGGACCGATTGTTTTCAAAATAAATGTCTAAGATTACGGTATATGGTCTTCGATTACGAATCTGTGCTCAGAACTAAAAAAAATTACTGCCTTTGAATCTGTTTTAGTTTTTGAACTGCTTGCTTTCAAAATCGATATCTATGGGTCCATGTGGTCTCCCTTCACAAATCTGCGGTCAAAACTGAAAATAGTGTCTGCAATTTCGAACTTCTTTCTTTCTGGGCCTAACACTACTAAAATAAAGTCTGTTTCGTATAGACTAAAATTTTATTATTATTTGGTCCACATTACAAAAAAAAAAAAAACCAGTCTGTATGCGTTATTACAACAACGATTAATACTTTTGTCAATACAGTTACTATTAACACGTTCTTTATGACATCGAAACTTGTACCGCAATGTTGTATTTTACGGTACTAAATCTTTTTACTTTACACCAATCACAAGCGAGCATTCTGTTTGCACCGCATGCGTAAACCGCAAAAAGCAACCCGCTCGCGCCCTTAGCTCCCACCATTATTTATTTCTATAAATAGAGAAACCGCGCGAACACCCCTGTTTTGACTAACTTGCCCTTCAAATTTCACGATCATTCAGACCGCCTTCTAAAAACATTATAGTTTAAAAAAAATAAGAAACTTGCACTTTAATACCAAATCGATCTATAAAGAAGAAAATAACTTTTGGAATAAGAATAAAGTGTTTAATGAGGAAAAATAATGTTATTGTGACAAAACGTGGGGTGCCCGATATCAGTTGTTTTAAATATTTCATTGCACTCCACGATTTTTCACAATAACATTAATTTTCTATTTTTTTTTCTACTTATTTTCTTTTTTAAAGTTCGATTGTCTATCAAAGTGTAATTTATAATTTTTTTTTAACATATTATTTTTTTTCTTTTTTTAGTCTTAATATTTTTTAAACTACATTCCATCAAAATTTACAAACATAAAGGTGGAACTCACAATTACCTATAACACGATGAAATGATACACACCGACACTAAGCTTCATGTCGGTGCTAATCTAACCACTGAGGAGTTCCCTCGTTAACAAATTATCGTGGTGCATCATCAGTTTATAGTGAAAATCATGGATAACTATCGAAATCCAACCTACATACAAAGTTTCGTGTTCGTGCTATTAACCGGTGAAGAGTATCCTTATGAGGAAACAATCCTGGCTGCAACATCAAGTTATGTTTATCATTTTAGTGTATTGTCATCGAAGTTACATATGTATTCTGAATTTCAGCCCAATATCTTCAGTGGAAGTGGGTGACAACCGCGTTTAAAGATTCCATTAGATACAAAAAAACATACAGGTGGAACTTGTAAAAGCGTATTAAAATTAAAATAATTACACCATTCCAAGAGGTCACCACTTTTTACATATGTTTTAATTTAATTTTTTTATCATAAAAAAATTATTAGTTGGTCAACTCGGTAATGACATTATGTACATAATATTATGTACATTGTATATATAGTGTAAGATTTTTATGTTAAGTTTAATAGCTTTCCGCCTTGGTAAAAAAAATAATTCAAACTAATTCAATTCATAAAATATTATAAAAGACAATGGGCGGTTTCGTACCCAGTGGTGTATCAAGTTGTGACATATGTCATTTTAAAGGTCTTAATAATAGCTTCATTTTATTGTATGACACCAACTTATTATTTAATTACTGCCTTTGAAATTTAAATTTAAAATTATTTAATTTTTATTTAAATAATCATTATTTCTAGCTTATAAAGTTCTTTTTAAGCGACTTCAAAAAAGAAGGAGGTTACTCAATTCGACCGTATATATGTTTTTTTTTTTTTATGTGTGTTCAGGGATAACTTCGTTGTTTATGAACCGAATTGGATGATTTTTTTTTTGTGAAAGGGAGATATCTCCGAAATGGTACCATGATAAGGAAACCAGAATCTGATGATAGCATCCCAGAGAAATCGAGGGCAACCTTCGAAAATCGTATTTTAAAGTATCGTATTTTAAGTATTTTGATAAAGTACTACTACTTGTACTATTTAATGAAGATCGGGAGTCGATCTGATGATGGAGCTGAAAGACAGTCGAGAGAACTCCTCAACGACTGGCAGCAATTACCTGGTGTTTGGACTTCATTCATTTCTATTAATGAGAACTTTGCACCCATATGGGTTATAAGTACCATTACAGATCTGATGATGGAGACCATACACAATCGAGGGAACTCCTTAACGATTTACAGCAATTACCTGGTGTTTGGACTTAATTCATTTCTATTGAAGAGAACTTTGCACTCATATGAGTTATAGTGCCATTACAGGTCTGATGATGAAGACCATAAACAGTCGGAGGAATTCCTCAACGATTTACAGCAGTTACCTTTTGTTGAGCTTCTGTCATACGGTTGAATATGCCAAAATGTTCAGTTCGCACAAAAATAATAATTAAGATTGAAGTTTTACATAGGAATACCACTGCCTACTAGGCATGCTGATTCGTCAATTTGACACTGAATTTACGTTGCGTAATCGCGGTGCTGTCTCATTAGAGTAGCGCGTTTAGTAGCCTCATTTATACTAAATAGAAATAAGTTACAGATGCGTTCAACTAAAAATTGAAAAATAAAATAATTAAAAAAAAAAAAAAAAAATCGACTTCAAAAACATAAACTAAAAATTTAAAAATAAAATTTTCACTTTAAAGAAAGGAGCATTAACAGGCGGCATATAGTTAATGAAGTCGGTGCCAACTCAGACACTTTAAATGGGTACTTACCAGGTAATAACAGTTACAACAATTATATATTTATAACTATAACAAATATGGAACACAATTTAAAGTGTCTGAGTGAGTAGGCACCGACTTCATTAACTATATGCCGCCTGTTAATGCTCCTTTCTTTAAAGTGAAAATTTTATTTTTAACTTTTTAGTTTATGTTTTTGAAGTCGGTTTTTATTTTTTACTTATATTATTTTATTTACCATGTTATATAGCATACTGTGCGTTGCGGCTACCTGTCAGTATAACTCTTACACCGCCCTGCCTACACACATACATACTACTAGAGGTTGGATTCAGTCCTGTCATGTGTCGAATCGGATATATTACTCCTATATTGTAGTAACTACAATAACGACGGAAAGGGAGTCGATAATTACTGTTCGTGCCTAATAGGGCGAAGAACAGTCGGCACATGTTCACATATAATAAGTATTATATGGTATTTGGGGTGGGCGAGGCATCAAAATTATATATTGTTGCCAGCAACTTTTTTAGATGATATAATTGTTGATCTAGATTATTAGTTCAATGATAATTTTTTTTAAATTATTTCGACCTACGCAATACTAGCCTTTAATTATATTTTTTAATAAGAAATCCAAGAACAACATGCCTACACTAGATACAGCATGGAGACGAAGCCTATGCAAAACCTGCAATTTTTTTGGCCAGTCTTAAGAGTATGTAGGTGTGCAAGCGGCGGTGGAATAGCGATTGGTAACCGTATAGTAGGTATGCTTAGTAATAAAGTAATATTGTACAATAAGTAACATTTACACTAAAAATAACATTTCATTATATGAGATATAAAATAACTCATAGTTATTTCCTTGCACGTGTTTCATGGTTGGTGCCATACTATAAAATAAAGCTATTGATACGACCTTTAAAATGACATATACCACAACTTGATACAACCTGGGTACGCAGCCCATACAAAGATGCCCATTCACTTTTACTTTCACCCACGTCTCAAGATTGATTGAGTTCAACTTTACCATACGTACAGCATTTGATCGGAGAAAAACAAAGACGTACACCCAACCTTTCAATAGCGCTCCTCGGAGCGGTCTGAAGCACGATTCCGTGTGCGCTTGGTTTTATGCTGTCAGTGTGCTGTCAGTTCATACAAAATAGTATGGCGAAATTTCGGTGAAATTGCATATTATTGATAATTTTTTTCTGCCACTTTCCCGTTTATTATCAAAATTTCCTCTAACAGAAAGAAAGGATGAAGTATTAACAATACTTAAATGATTTTTTAATCTCAAAAAACCTTGTGATGATGGTGTAATATGTACCGAAAAATGTTAATTTTCCGCGATTTCGGCAAAAGTGGGTTACAAAATAATATTTTTTCAGTGTGAAAGAGTGTAAAATATGCAAATGTTTTCTAACACAATTGTAAATTAAGAACTGATCTTTATTTTAGAATTAGGTTTATGACCATATACCTTCCCAAACTTCCTAAAAATGTACCTAAACATGCCGTTTTTTTGTAATTGCCCCCTTAAGGCGTCGCTAGTCGTTTTAACTCTTATACAATCATACTTGTAAAATTATTAAGTATTTTTAAATAGATTTTCAAGAAATACAACTATATAGATAAACTTAAAAAGCAATACTTTGTCTAAAAAATACAAGTGTTCATCCAAAATCGTTGGAGTCGTTTCTGAGATAGGTATGCAAAATATAAGTTTCTAAATTTGTATATACACAAGAATTGCTCTTTTAATAGTATGAGATTTAAAGCATGGAAATGTTATTGAAAGCTTACAATAATCATAATTTGAACTCTAGCATAACTTGTGATTTTATGTGTACCTATCGTGCAAGTCGGTCACTGTGCGAGACTTTACTATACTCAGTTTCGAAGTATGAGACGCAATATCTATGATTCTGAGAATCCAAACATAAATGAAACACTCACTTTGCAGCAGCTGACGGTTTGGCGGACGTTGTTGTCGTACGCGGACGATTCCTTCTCCTTTCAGTCGTCGACGATACTTTCGATCGTTCGGTTATAGCGTTGTCAGTCGCACTAAAAACATAAAAAATCATATAAAACTTGGAAGAAAATTAAATCGCGCATTTTTCAATACTTTGGTCGTACCTAAGCAAGATGTAAAGTTTGTAAACTTGTTTGGATGTAGGAGGCAATCTCCACAACTACTCATCCGATTTGAAAAAAAACACCTATATTTAGATTGGAACTTCAAGATGGACATAGGATATCTGTTATTACGTCTGACTATCTGTTTGTTAATACGGAGTAATCTCCAAAATGGCTAAACAGATTTTGATAGGACTTTCATTGGTAAATAGAAAACTTTTCAAAAAGTTATCTAGGTCACTTTTTATCTATACATTTAAAAAAAAAGAAATGTCAATCCGTTTTTTTCAAATAACCGATTTTCTTTAATATAAGCCTATTTATTGCCTGATTCTCACTTCAGTTTTTAAATCACAAACGAAGAGCGAAAAACAGAATGATGAATATAAAAAGGGATGAAAGGAAATAGATCTCCCCTTCATTCTATTATCCTATTGTTTAATTTCGATTAACTATAGAAACATGTATAACACGCGAGCGAAGCCACGGGCCGTCACTAGTTCGAAATAAAATATAACTTTAGTTTAGGTAAGATTATTGTTTATTATATTGCATTATTATTGTATAAATTTCAATTGTATGTGAATCGAAATCAAACTGCTTTTGACAGCAGTATTACTAATACATAGTAGATGGATACCAGAAATTTATATCTAGGGTTTGCAGGACTGGGATTCGAACCACGGTCTTCTTAACAAGAATCGGGCTCGCCACCTCTCAGCTCTCACGATACTCAATACAAACTATTAATATTTGATTATTTAAAATTAGTTTCAAAATCAACTTGGACTGCCTACTTATCTGGTACTTTAAAACTAAAAACAGTACATACCCCAGTTTAGAAATATAAGCTTCCTTTGCAGCTTCGATAAGTGGATAGGGTTTCCCGTGGCAGTTGCCCCGGAAGTCGTCGTTGTCGATCGACCAGAACATTATTCCTGTATATAACAATTGTAAACCGTTAATTTATTAAAACATAAATTAAATAATAAATAAATATTACATTAGTTCCATCCTATTATAATATGTATATATAAGTACAACGTACTCTAAGAACGTACCTTCGTAAATTTTATTAAATCATTTAGTAAACAGTTTTGTCATTTTGAGTTATTCAAACTGTCATAAGCTTTATTTAGAAGAGGTGTCTTGGTAGCTTTCAATTTCCAATTTTGCGTTGATTTATTTTGTGTTATTTTACATTCGTGTCATTGTAATAAATTATGTAGCAATCATATAAGAGTATGTTAGTAATTCTTAAAAAGTTTTATTTAAATTAATTTGTGGATGGCGTGGTTGACTGTACAAGCATTGTAATTAGTATTAGAATGAAGTTTTATTTTACAAGCTATTTATAAAAATTACAAAAAAATATATAATAAAAATTATGGAAATTTTGACATGTTAATATCATTTAAATGATTTATATAAAAAAAAAACAATCTTACTTTGATTTAAGGTTTATTATTTTGTTACTTACTACTTTTTACACTACAACATAAATAACATTTGTTTTTAGTTTGTAATACATGCATATGTATATAACTTAGTACTATTTCACAGATCGCAACAACTTTTGATAGACACTCAACTTACGCTACTCCATTTCACATGATTGAAGTCATTTGCATACATCATTGTATAACAGTTCTCACATAAAATGAATGAGAAAATACAAGAGATGTACGTCATATTGTACGAAAAATATCATGTAAGTATACTGTTACATAGATGTGTGTGTGATCAAAGTACTACCTATTAATAAGGTACATTAGATATCAGAATTCGTGAGAATAAAACTGATTTAAATTATAATTGTTTCGTTCGAGCTGCATAACGAAGGCCGTGTAAGTAATTGTAAGAATCGACCAAGTGCGAGTCAGATTCGTACATGAAAGGTTCCGTGTCACCGTATAATATAAAAAAACAGCTTCTTGTAATGGAACCCCCTTTTATTTTCAACTTTATTTTATTTTTATAATTTTTTTGTTATAGCGGCTATAGTAGTACATACTTTATGCAAATTTCAAGTGTAAGGAATGATTTAACAACCACCAGTCACCAAAAACGTCGAAAAAGCACGTTTTCGTATACGGGCCCTCTTTAATTTTTAACTTTATTATATTTTTATTTTTTCTTGTTATAGCGGCCATAATAAAACGCACTGTGTAAATTTCAAATGTCTAACTATTACGGTTCAGACTATGCAACTGTGTGATAGACGAACGAACGGACGGGCGGTGAAGCCGGAATATATGGTGAATACGGAACTCTAAAAATGAAGAACATGTACTACTCTCTACCTACCTCCAAGTCCATTCTCAGCAACGTATTCAGCCTTCCTTTTGACGATATCGATGTCATCGTAGCCAACCCATTGATTTCCCTTAAAAGCCACTGGACCCATAGCGTTAGGATTTGGATACATGACTGTCCAAGGTCCATCTTCTACTTCTTCCTCCTCATCTTCTAAGTCTTCTTCTTCTTCGTCATCCTCGTTTACTACGTTCCTTTTCTTCTTTTTAGGTTTTAGCGCTTCGCAAATCTGTGAATTATTGCGTTGTGTTTAGTTTAGTGAAAAAATTACAGAGCATTTTATAAAGTTTTGTTCCGTGACAGAACATATAACAGATTTTTTTATAAGTAATATGTATAAGCACTTATAAACAGTTTTAAAAAAATTGTAAATTATTTATAAATTAGAAAATAAATATAAAAAAACCTATTTTACTTTTTTACTGTAAAATGAAGTTCAACAATAAAATAAAATTAGCAAAAAGAAAAAAGAACTATTAATTATGATTTATTACGAAAATCTAGATTAATATAGATTGAATTGTATCCACATTTTCATATTGACATCATAATAACCACCGATTAAAAATCAATAAATAGAATAATTATTTCTTTTGGATTTTTCTATAAACACGGGAATACACTAACGTGTAATGGCGTTAATATTCGCATTAAATGTGACGTTACACTTGCAAAATGTAAGTGCAAGTTACATCTTAAATGCAATGACTTAAATACATAAATCAAAGTAAAATTTTTCTATGTATTAAATTATAAATATATACACATAGGTATATATAGTATTGAAAATAACAAGTAAAGAAGCAGCACGCAATTTCGGTTTAGAAACAGTTTGATCGTGTTGTGAATCTTGTCGATGTTACTTCTATACATACAAATTGTGTCGTATTGTACAAGTTTGTCTTATTTATAATTTTTACCTCGTAGTAAGCTAAATAACCCTTTTCTCTGGTCGCGTCTCCCTGTTCGCCAGGACCGTCCGCTGGAGATCCTATTTCTACAGCATCCGGATTGAAGAGTGTATATGATCTGCCGTAGGTAGGTATACCCAGTACAAGTTTGTCGGGATCTGCGCCTTTTTCCAAATAGAATTTGATAGTGTAGTCCTGAAAAATATTTATTAACTGAAAGATGGATGGTGGTTGATGAAAGAAAAATGTGATTTCTACCTAATTATTATTAGTTATAAATGGTAGGTCGTAAGAAGCTATGATATTCATTATTTTCCTAAAGAATACTACAAAATAAAAACTACGTTGCACAAAATGGCAATCGAGATAGACATTTTTACTTTTTAATTTAATGTAAATTTGTTTTATTTATTTTAGGTTTGTAATTAACTGATAATATATTTAATTGTTATTTATTTAATACAATTATAATGACTTGATAAAATTAAAATAGATTTTCACTTAAAGACCACCACCAAACATGTCTAGGTGTTAATAATGTTTGGCTCTATAGCTCAACTAAAGCCTTAGCATTAGCTTAATATGTGGACCGGTCAAAAAATTAGCATTAGAAGGAACAAATACGTACAATATTAAGTTCACCATCCACACTATATTCGTTAGGTTCTTCCAAGGGATAGAGTGGCGCATGATGATTCACAGCAGGCTCAAAAGCAGAATGGTAGTCATAAGTCAACAAATTCATCCAATCCAGATACCTGAAAAAATATTAATTCAAATGTATATTATGGACATCCACATCCAATAATGTCATCTAACAATGTACTAAAATATAACTTATATACATAAAAACTTAAATGCTTTCTCTAGGGTGGGTGATAGCCACAACTTAAATACAAGACATAAGCATATGTTATCGATTCCCAGGTTCATACTCTCAAAGGTTAATAATTATTTCATGAGAAATTGTATCCGTTTTTATAATAAAATTCCTAAAGAAATGTTGAACTTAATTTCAAATCAATTTACAAAGCAAGTTAAAGTCCAACTCATGAAAAACGCTTACTATTGTATTACCGAGTATATAAATGATAAGTGCGCATGGACATCATTGTAATAGTTGTGAGCATTTCAAATTAAAGAAAAAAAAACAATTATATATTTCATTAAAATAAACAGGGAGAAGTTTCTTGCCGGTTCTTCTCCTTCTAGTTTTTGAACCGGTACCTAATCAATTTATTTTGACTTTCAGTGTGTGTAAGCATCTTATAATGAATAAAAACTTGTTGAATTTGAATCTATATACTTTGTATTAAAGACTATTTTAAGAAATACAAGCATGTGAAATTGAATTTATAATAATTTTTTTAGTTGATTTCAAAATATATGTATGGTTAGTAATTGATGCTGTTATCAATTTCGCAGTTAAAATCGTTTTCATACATACTTCGACCTGTCTTTTTAACATAATAGAAGCACAGTTTAAAAAATCGGTAAGATTAAATACATGTTTAAACATTTTTGTAGGTTGTTTGTACGAGGTTCCAACGCCTCTTTTTACTCCCTTAGGGGTTATAAGTACCTACTCCAAAGACTCTCTTCAAAGCGAGAAATCAGCTCGGTCCTTTTTTTTTGAAAACATAATTGCAATTCTTCATTAAATCAACAACTAAAAATCAGTGGCAAACTAAAAAAGCAGGAAATCCTTGAATACGTAATTGACTTAAAGACGTTTCGTACAATATGTAGTACCTATTAATATAATCGTGATATACTTCCTACATATATTACGGCTTAAAGAAAAGGTCAAGGTTTTGTTCTTCGCGTGATACAAGTTTAAAGTACCCATTCAAAAGAGATCGGTGGAATTTCAATTCGGAACATTGCTTTCTTGACATGTATATTGTGTAATCTATACATTACAAATATGTAACGGAGTATATTTGTACGTCTATATCATGTGATTTATTCGTCACCTGCAAAATTTTTATAGTATATGTGGTGAAAATAATGGGATATATATTTTCTCTCGTTACTAAAATATTGAGATATATAAGTGGGCGACTGACAGTTACGGCGATCAGCAGCCGCCGGTGGGATACCACGCAGTATCGATAATTCAGTTACAAACTTATTTCTTATTAGAATAGAATAAGAGCTTCAGTTGATGACACCTAATGTGTACAAAAAAATTGAAGACTGATAAAAAATAGCCTGTGTATCAAGTTCTACTAAGCGATTTTCATGCAACTTTTATATTTGCGTAGATGAAGACATGATTCAGATATGAGGTACATTACGTATCACTATAAAGATATTTTTATGAACAGATCGGAAAGAAGAAAATTTGTCTAAAATAAATTTTCTATTGGCTAAAAAATCTGACGTACTAATACTAAAGGGTACTTTAAAGCGTAAGAAATAAATGAAAAAACATTGTGTGGTTTTAAGAAACCACGACGCAAGTTAAACTTTTATTGGATTGTAGACGTTCAACTGAGATTTTTTTCGGAAAATCATTCGATATAGGGTTTCACAATCGCGTTTTTCACCATAACCTAATAACATAATTGGAGAATGACAATAGGAAATCAATAGCAGACAAGATATCCAGTTATGATTTTTATTTCAATTCGCACGGAATATATCATAGATACAATTATTAAGATGATAGACACCTGTTACACATGTTAAAAATTTTGTACAATAATTATTTAAGTCGGTCGGTACCGATCGCAGGCGGTCCACGCGCAAGTAGCAGCTCAAAAAGAGCAATATTGGAATTTTGAGAAAGTACATACTCCAAGACAATACTGATGTGTTTGCTGTGAAATCAACAAACAGCAGCCTAGATCAAATCCTTTGAGAATCTGAGGACAACAAGAAAAATTTGAAGACATCTTGTTTTACGAGCTCAAACCAAGACAGTGCTGTTTTGTCAGATCCTAGACAAGCATTAGGCAACATACAACAGTTGGCTGGTCCTTCTCCGTTCACCTACGTCTGGAACACATTGCCGCCGTGCGCGTTCCCTGTTGGTGACGCTTCGGTTTTGTAGTAATTATACAAGAAACCTGTTGGCAACCACCTAGTTTCGGTGCATCATTCAACACAAGTGGTTTGACGTCCCTAGGCAACGAAACCGCTGAACCGTCTTCCGACTTTAGAAACGGCCAAAACTTGGCAAGCAATGATATTGGAAGTAAACTAGCAAGCGCTATTTACGATCATGATCAAGCAGATGCAAGGCTGAGTTGGTAATGGATTCAAGTTGCGGTTCCAGCTCCATCGCGGACAAAACTACGCTGCTTGAATGTCTTATCTGTGCTGATGGTAAGGAGTACAGGGGTGCTCGTGGACTTGCAATTCACAACGGCCGCCGCCACATACGAAGAACCGCCGCCGTAGGCCCCGGGCCAATAACCGCACCACCTCAAAACGATACTGACCACACGATCGATGGGGCATTATGCACGGGCACGCCTTTTTCGATGCGGCTTGCACACATGAAACGGGACATCAAAATCATAAGGAGGATCCCAAGAGGAGCCCGGGTGTCAGTGGCACGTAGCCTTGCCGAGTGTGTGGCTAGGGTGGTCGCTGAAAACACAGTATCTACATGGGAAAACCTACTCACATTTTCATACCGTACCCTCCATATAGCCGACAATAGACACAAGCCATTAACCACAATAATAAAACAAAACATATTAGATAACATGATCCCAGATATTATTACTCCGAAAACCCGTAATAATCATAACATTTTGAAAACAATAGAAAACAAGCTGTCGGACGGCAATGTAAAAGGAGCTAGTAAACTTTTATTTTCAAGCGACTCCATGGCCACGGACTCTGCTGAGACACTCGCAGCCCTACGCGACAAACACCCGCAGCCACCCGCCTCTGCACTCCTCACAAAATTGCCTAATTCTGAACTTCCGAAAAACCTCAACGTGGACGATGAAGCTGTGATAAACAGTATACGTTCCTTCCCCCAATGGATCAGCCGGCGGCTTGGACGGTTTAACCCCTCAACATTTAAAAGACCTTACGGGTCCTTTAGTGGGGGATGCGGGGCGTTCTCTTCTTACTGAACTTACTAATTTAGTGAATATTATGTTGGCAGGACGGGTAGTTGAAGAGATCACCCCCATCCTCTACGGAGCGAACCTCGTGGCTCTATCTAAGAAGGACGGGGGTGTCCGTCCAATCGCCGTCGGTAGTACCTTCCGTCGTTTGGCATCAAAATTATGTTGCCGAGTTTTACATGAAAAACTTACAAATAAGTTTGAGCCACGGCAGCTCGGTTTCGGTTCCAAAGGTGGTTGCGAGGCGGCGGTGCATGCGGCGCGTTCTTTTTTAGTCAATAATTTGGATTACGAGGTATTCATAAAAATTGATGTTAAAAATGCGTTTAATTCAGTCGACAGGGGTGCCTTATTGAAAGAAATTCGAAATGAAATACCAGAAATATTTGATTATGTTTGGCAATGTTATGGCACTCCATCAAAATTATTATTTGGAGATAACGAAATTACTTCAGCTGTAGGCTGCCAGCAAGGAGACCCGCTCGGCCCGGTCATTTTCAGTTTGGCTATTAACCCGATCATTCGCAGTTTAAATTCAAAATTTAATTTGTGGTTCCTTGATGATGGCTCCCTGAGTGGAAGAGCGACGACAGTACTGGATGACCTTGAGATAATCATACATCGTTTTTCAGATATCGGTCTGACATTAAATTTTAACAAGTGTGAGATATACATTCCGGATACAGTACACATTAGTAATCGTTCAGAAATTTTGAATAAATTCAATGTTATCACTCCAAATATCATCGTTCTCACCAGATCAAACCTAACTCTTCTCGGCGCACCAATATTTGACGACGCTCTCCCACCCATAGTAAATAAAAAATTAGAACTTTTTGGTAATTCGTGTGAATGGCTTTTTAAGATTAAGCCACACATGGCAATATATATTCTGCGGCTCTGCCTATTTACTCCACAGTTTCTGTACTTGCTTCGCTGTTGCCCTCTATGGAAATTCCCTTTGGTTACTGCACAGGTTGACAACACATTAAGATATACAGTCAGCAAAATTTTAAAATTTAAAATTTGATGATCGCTCATGGAGACAAGCAACATTGCCAATTAAATTTGGTGGTTTGGGTATCCGCTCTTCGGCAAGTGTAGCACTCCCGGCTTTCCTATCCTCCACTTATAGCACGGCTACCCTCATCGGCAGGATCTTAAATATACCACGCCTAGCCGATGTTGAGGTGACTGGCTTGGCGGAGGCTCGGACAGTTTGGATTGCGGCTTTCCCCGGGGAAAAGATGCCTAGCGAGGTAGGTACACAAAATTCGTGGGACCTACCAGCAGTCAAAGCCGTACATGCCGATCTCATCGACCGGTCCCCTGACGATGCTGATCGAGCGAGACTCCTTGCTGTGTCTGAAAAGGAATCGGGTCACTGGCTACACGCACTCCCATCCAAAAACATCGGTACAATTTTGGATCCCGTTTCACTGCGCATCGCTGTGTGTTTGCGGTTAGGCGCAGAAGTGTGCGAGCCTCATCAATGCCCATGTGGCCGTGGGGTGGACCGGCTGGGTCGCCACGGACTTTCGTGTCTCAAAAGCGCTGGTCGTATCTACCGCCACGGAGCCATTAATGACTTGATCCGCCGGGCTCTTGTGACAGCATCTATCCCCTCATCTTTAGAGCCGAAAGGTTTGTTCAGGGACGATGGCAAGAGACCCGACGGAGCAACGTTGGTGCCTTGGTGCCTGGGCCGTGCTTTGATTTGGGATGCCACATGTGTGGATACTCTGGCTCCGTCCCATGTCCGGGCCACGGCCCAGAGTGCTGGCGCGGCGGCCGACCAGGCCCAATTATGTAAACGTCGCAAATACTCGGGGTTGATTCCTCACTACGAGTTTGCGGCGTTTGCAGTAGAGACACTCGGTCCGTGGTCGTCTGATACGAAAAAATTCGTAAAAGATTTGTCCACCCGTCTGGTCAGCACTGCTGGCGATCCCAGAGCGGGTGCCTATTTTGCACAGCAACTGAGCATCGCTGTGCAGCGCGGAAACAGTGCAAGCGTAATGGGATCGATGCCACATGGGACCAACCTGGACGATATTTTTATGTTGTAAATATTGTAAATATTGTTAATTAGTTCTTAGATTTATTTGTATGTATTAATGTTTTAAAACAATATAATTAACATTTTATGATAACTAAAATACGTGAATAATGATCTACATTCGATTTTTTCAATATATCTCGTAAAAACCGCATCGATCATAGTACCATAGGTTTCTCGTGGTCGGAATAGTTCTATCATTTTTCATTTCAAGATTAAATACTTCTCTTAAATATTCAGAAAGTGAAACAGATTCCTCTTTTTTAAAATCCGTATTGAAATCACCAGATAAAATGATAGGCATTCGCGAATAAATTTCACGAGAACGGAAAATTTGTGACGAAGACGTAGCAAATGGAGCTAGATTATAACCCAGAAAATCCATGATATTTAAATAGCTACTCCACCACATCGAACATTAATATGTTTCTGTCGACTTACACAATGAAAATTGGTAATATTTATCTGCTCAGCATTTTTCAAATTAGTTTCAGATAGAACGAGAGCGTTTTACTTAGAGCGCTTAACCCCTACTCCGCGGCCGCCTGTAATGCGACATGCGACAGACGGCCAGAAAAATTCGGGCCGATGGAATAAAAGTTTCACTTTAAAAATTACCTAACTAACGCCAATCATTAAGTCCATGCCGGCTATTCGTAGGCAAAAGTTACTTCACTTATAAAATTTACGATTGAAAGCTATTATGAGTATCTAAAAATATATAATCAAATTCTTATAAATCGCCTCATCTTGAGGGGAAGCTTAAGCCCCTGAAGTAGGGCATAAAAAGGGCTGATGGAATGGGATGAAATAGATCGCCTATTCCATCTTTTAAAATATAAACATACCTATATATACAGGATGAGATATTAGTCACCAGCCAAAATTTTTCTAAATGTCATCAATATCATGTATCACCAATAGACCTCATTACGTAAATAAAAACATAGGTCAAATATTCATAATCAATAATTATATCCCAAATATTTTTAACAAAATTTGGCTACCTTCTACTTCCATACAAAAGGGCGGGGCATGGGGCATGTGAGTGGGGCGCGTGCACGCGCACTAGCGCCCTCGTGAACGGTGACTAGTATATTGGCAGTTTTGGGAAAGATTTACGTAGTCTTAACTGAATATTTTCCTATTGAACGATACAAAAAAGGAACAAGACGGCCAACGGATTTTTATCAAAGATCATTATATAAAAATTTGACCTCATCCTGTATAAATGTAAATGCACATTTTTTAACCTACAAAATAAACGCCTATTGCATAATTACATTCGAAATCGTGTTTCAAGCGACACAATAAACGTGACAAAAAAACGCAACAGAGCGTCATCTTTGTCAACTTCAGGAAAAATTCTTCGTCACAAAAGAAGAGTTAGATCACAATAAACTTATCTAAATTTACAACAAACAGACCGTGAATCACAATGCAAATTTTTCAGTGGATTGTTTTATTATATTTGGTTAATATTCTAAACGCGAAAGAGACAAGAATTACGTGCATTCATTGAAAATAATTTTCGGTCTTTGATTATATAATGTCTGGATCAACAAAAAAGACAGGCTAACTTTTACATACTTGTATGTGTGACTCAACACACCACATACACTCGGTACGTCATACTGACCATTACAAATTGTCTCTGTTGGTGTGAATTATAACCGACAATTGGGTGATATTTTTGTGTACGTTTTTTGACGTCGATTCTCTTACCCAGACATTATATAATCGATTTTTTTGATATTTGGCAAAACATCAAAGAAGGGACAAAGTTCAAACACGCGGAACCAACCTGCCCGCATAACATGGTCGATAGAAATCGATGAAATAAAGGTAGGAATATAGTTTCGTGTCGTGATAGCCCAAAGCGTAACGAACCTGTCTCATATTTATAAGGCCATAGGGCTATGGTTCGAATCTGGGCGTGTACCAATGACTTTTTCTGACTTAAGTACACAACTATCACTGACTCCGTGCTTCGGAGGGCACGTTAAGCAGTCGATCCCGGACGCTGTCAATAGATGGCGGTCGTTACAGTCCCCAACCCGCAGTGGAGCAGCGTGATGGATTTAAGCTCCTCGCCATGGGGGAGGCCTAAGCCCTTGCAGTGGGGTAAAAATGGGCTGATGAAGTGAAGTGAAGAAGAATATAGTTTCTGCGTCCAACTCTCGAAAACAAAAGAGAACTCAGGTAGACGTATTAGGCATAAAAGTACGAATTGACTAGAAGCCCTCTTCTGCGTTTACCGTCTGACCACTCATACTCTAGCCAGCTCGTGTAAAATGGCGATTTTCAGTCCGAATTTCAGCGTGCGAAGTCCCCACGCGCCGGTTCGCACTCCTGCGAAGTTGCTGTTGATATTTTAGATACTGTGAAGTGACATTTATGACTCTATAAAAACACGTCCATGATTAAAATAATTGTTTGTATTATTTCATCATCATTTTACCCCATTTTACCCCAATGCAGGGGCTTAGGCTTCCCCCAGGGTGAGGAGGGGGTTTGGAGCTTAAATCCACCACGCTACTCCACTGCGGGTTGGGGATTGTAACGACCGCTATCTATTGACAGCGTCCGGGACCGACTGCTTAACGTGCTCTCCGAGGCACGGAGTCAGTGATAGTTAATGTACTTAAGTCAGAAAAACTCATTGGTACACGCCCGGATTCGAATCATGGCCCTTATGGCCCTATGGCCTTATAAATTTGAGACAGGTTCGTTGCGCTCTGGGCTATCACGATTATTTGTATTATTTATATATATAATTATATATTTCTAATTGTCGTGATAGCTCAGAGCGCAACGAGCCTGTCTCAAATTTGGCCCCATCGGGCCATGGTTCGAATCCGGGCGTGTACCAATGAGTTTTTCTGACTTAAGTACACAATATCACTGACACCGTGCTTCGGAGGGCACCTTAAGCAGTCGGTCCCGGACGCTCTCAATAGATGGCGGTCGTTACAGTTCCCAACCCGCAGTGGAGCAGCGTGGTGGACTTAAGCTCCAAGCCCCCCTCCTCACCCTGGGGGAGGCCTAAGCCCCTGCAGTGGGGTAAAAATGGGCTGATGATGATGATGATGATGATTTCTAATTATTTATGTATATATGTATGAATGTAGTTGCGTTTGTGATTTCAAATTAGACGTAAATAAAAGTAACCCCGATATGTAAAGTGAAAATATGCGAAACCGGAACGAACGGCTTCGAATATTTAATATCTAATATTTTTTTTTTAAATCACGAAAACTTTGTACCTCTGATGACTTTAAATTTCATATTCACATGGGACGAAAATGACCCCACACAGACTCCCACCGGTCGCTATTGTTCTTAGACAATAGACGCGTATTCTTTGTTTGAGGTCTTGGACCATACTATTGCTTAGTGTTACCAAACCATAATGGCTTAGCGTTGCATGTTCTGACAGAAATCTTCATATTCCTAATTACTGCGATAAACTGCTAATTATTAAATATTTAAGTTACCGCCTGATTACAATTAATAAAAGCATTGTCAGGGTTTAATCTTCACTTCACTTCATCAGCCCATTTTTACCCCACTGCAGGGGCTTAGGCCTCCCTCATGGTGAGGAGGGGGGGTTGGAGCTTAAATCTACCACGCTGCTCCACTGCGGGTTGGGGACTGTAACGACCGCTATCTACTGACAGCGTCCGGGACCGACTGCTTAACGTGCTCTCCGAACCACGGAGTCAGTGATAGTTATGTACTTAAGTCAGAAAAACTCATTGGTACACGCCCAAATTCGAACCATGGCCCTATGACCTTATAAATTTGAAACAGGTTTGTTGCGCTTTGGGCTATCACGACACGAGAATTTGATCATCGTACATGAAAAGATTTACAAAAATCTGTCAACTACATGACGGATTTAGTGTGATGGGTGTTACGTATTGATTGTTACAATATCGAAATTTCGAACTTAAGAAAGCATAACTTCTAAAAAAAATTTAAGTATTATTTAATTTAAACTTTATTTCGAGGTTATACTTTTGACGCTTTCAGGACGAAATCGAAATGCAACGACATGCTGAAATTTTAATCCACAAAAAATTAACGCTTCCGTAAATCGTTGGTTTCTGAAACAGTGTGACATTATTACGTGACGAGCTTAATACACGTATCATTTGCTTTTCGGTAAAAATGACAACAATTTTAACAAGTTATTATAAAGTGACTACTTAATAAAAAAGTTACTTAGAATTTAAACAATAAAAGTACTAAAAAAGTGAACGTGTGTAACGAATAGAAATCTACCGTATATTGCAATTGTTTACCGCTAATTTGCAATCACAATAAATTTAGAATTTCGACAAAATTCTAAACATGTAGTGAAGGTAGTCGGTTACATTTTGTTATAGGATTAGCATGAAAATACGCGCTGACATTGATACTGAATTAAGCAGTAACGTATATAATATGTGTAATTTAAGCGAAATAAGTAGGCGCGAGTTGTGTGGTCAATAAAATATATAAGTGAACTCAGGCGTAAACAGGACTAACATTATAAACATTATTAAAAAAGCCGTCATTTCGATCGCGCTCTTTAGATATTATATTTAAAAATATTTAAAACATATATAAAATTTTAACCGGCTAGTTTATAGCAACACGTATTATAATTTGAAGTCCCTTACCACGTACCTATACACATAGAACTCATGGCTACTTTTAATCGTTGTCGCTAGCGACTGCGAGTTATGTTCTGAAACACGGTGGTTGTCACGCATAGATAATATTAATTATGTGATTACAACATAAAGAAAATGTGAAATTCACTATTTCCCAATATAAATTAATTGCAATACTTAAAAAATTTGTAGCACTTAAAGTGGTAGAACAGCAGGAACGGAAACTAAATACATTATTAAAGGCTTTTTACCATATGTCCACAAGGGCAGGGCCAAACAATAGGCAAACACATGTAGTCTATATTTTACTGTCATGGCTGCCATTCACAAACTTAAAAACAATCAATGTGTCTGATTTTTTTTGTCACTACATATTATAAAATAAAGGCCTCCGCCGCGTCTGTCTGTCTGTCTGAACGCGATAAACTTAAAAACTACCGAACGGATTTGCATGTGGTTGACACCAATGGGCAGATTGATTCAAGAGGAAGGTTTATGTAGGTATATAACCTATTAATGTTTTGTGCAAATTAGTTGAAATATGATGATTTTTGTTGAAGACGTCGGAAAAAATCTAGCCGACTGGGAGCTTTCATCGCTGCCTAACGCTGCCTAATCCCTTTGTTATATAACAAAATAATGTATGGAGAAATAGGTAACAGTTTCTCTAACATATTACTATACCCGACTTGTTGATACCACATAACGCTTTTTTATTACATTTTCCACACCTTTGTAGACTTGAACACTCTAAAGCGACTGGTACATACATCCAGATATTGTGAAATATGAATTTCGAAACATGCTGAAATAATGTAAGTGAAAATGTTGCTGACTCTTAAACTACTATTATTATAGCTTAAACGATTTGATATTATATATCAAAATATAGCTTAGGCGATGGAGGGCAAATTTTTTTTGCATCGGTTTAATCGCTAGACGTCTACAGCTTGACATGGGGCTTTTCAAATAGACTCCATTAATATGAAACCTACATGGTACCCATATATTTTGGATGATAAGTCTCAACTTTTATCTAGCATCATCATCTCAGCCATAGGACGTCCACTGCTGGACATAGACCTCTCCCAATAGGACCATTATCTAGCATATTACATTTTATTTCGGTAGAGCGTACCTCAAGGTTATAGGATTAGCATGAACGTACGTAGTGACATTGGTTTGTTAAGCAATTGTTGAGAATATTTGCGTGACGTGTGTTGTAACCACTATTCTTCACGCATACCGTGACGAGCAGCAATCAAAACGTTTGGCCTGATTTTGAATTTGAAATTTCTAGTTTGCGGTTAATAATAATACATTTTTAACTCAATTTATTTAATATAATATTTTACTACGCAAGCTAAACCTACTTGTAGTAATCAAGATATGTGGTTACAATCAAGCGATATATTTGAAAAAAATCTTTCTTAAAATAATTCGGCATGTTTTAACAGTTTTAATTTTTTTCTTTTGTAAGATTATGTAACTCAAACAATTCCTTGTTTTAAACAATCATAAGAACAACTTTAAATTTCAGCATATACTTAGAGTTTGAGCATCTGCAAGAAAATCAATAAAGGAAAATAAAATCCAGTCGTGAATGGCAAACAAAATTAAACGTTTATAAAAATCCTGTAACATATCTAATAATCGAATAATCGAATCTGTCTATGGCCTCTTGGTATCTGAAAAAATTGATAAATAAAAAAAAAATAATATACTCACTGATTAAGTATTTTCACGTCGAAACCCTTCTCGATGTATTCGATGCCAGCTGGTACAGCCATAGTCAATAGTAGACGCGGTCTACTGGTCTTCGCTGATTCCCTGTCGAATTCTTCACGCAATTCCTTCACCAACTTGGCGTAATTTTCTCGATCCCTTGGTTTCCCTCCATCTCTGAACGCCGGGTACTCCCAATCGAGGTCTAAGCCATCGAACCGGTTTTGACGGAGAAACTGCAAAAAAAATTGTTCCACATGAAACATTTAATAATAAAGGTCATACCTGTTTCCCAGAGAGGTCGACGGAGACTCTCCACTGGTACGGCTCAGCCCTTACATATCTCCTTCGCTATACTGACATTACATAGTACTACTGATATGTCCGACGGTAGTACCACGAGGTCACGCAATGACCCATGGTATTTACTGGTAGTACCACGTGTATATGCAATATTCCATGGTACTACTGCAATTGCACTTAACGCACTAATTGCACTGTCCATACAGTAAATGTTGTCCACATCACCATCACTTATGATTTTAAATATACCCTGCCTACGACCCTGCCTACGAAGCTGGAGGTCCCAGGTTCGAATCCCAGGTCGGGTCAGTATTTATATGATGGATATTGATACTGGTACCGGGTCTTGGTTGTTATGTATATGTGGTGTCTTCGCTTGGTACCCAAAACACAAGTTAATGCTTAGTTTGGGGCCTAGAGTTGTTGTGATGTATACGTTATTATTATTATTATATATTTGTGTTTTGTACTTAACCGCTCAATAGGTTTATTCCAGAAAATACAGTGAAAAATAAAAGTCGAATAGTTTAATTGTAAAACTTGAGAACCCCCGAACCTTCGAATATCTATATACAGCGGTCAAAACGGCGAAAACGAAATGACAACTATGACAAATTTCGCTGTGAATTGTTCCAAAGCGAAATGAAGTGTTAAAAACTTGCCGTGCGTTTCACGTATCAAGAACAGAACCTTCCTAACTACTAAACTGTACAGTAGATATAGAAAATAGTTCGAATTTACAAATTCGGGCAAACTTATCCTAACTCTTACTGCAGCTACCAAATTACATTAACAAATGATGCCAAAGTTGTTACAACCATCATTATATAATTTTTAGCTGTTTCTATGGCTTACATGCAGCCATTGTACAATTCTTAGAGGTTTCTGGGTTTCGTGTGATGAGGTCATTAGAATATATAAAAAAAAATGGTCTCCCATCAAAAACATACCTAATATTGATAAATTCTGATAAATAATTAATATGTTACCTTAATAACATTTCTGACGAATTCCCTTCTCCGTTCTCTAGTAGCGACCATGGGTGAAAATCGTGTTGACCCTTCATTCCAACCTCCAATAGCTAGTAGGGTCTTCAAATTCTTGTTATACGTTTTGAGACCCGTAAATTTTGCATAACCACCTGGAAGTGTGTGTAAAATTCAATAAAAAATTTTAAGTTTTTTTACGTAATACCTACCAGTGTTGAAGAATGTTATTGCATAGAATTTTATCCATTTATAGGTATGTATGATTAAGAACAGTGGTTGAAACTTTTTTTCTTCTCTGTCGATTTAAATATAAAGAAAACATTTTTCTGGATTTTGCTGTTAAAACCTCATTTTTAATTTAATTTTGATTATGACGTCGTACTACATGTAAACTAAGGAGGGCAGTCTGCAGTGAATTCTTTTTTTTACAAAATTTAAAACTAAAAAAAAATGAAGCACGACAGCATCTCTCAACCAGGCCAATAGACACTATGGAATCTCCCCTTACACACCGCGAAAGCTAGCGTCGTGTGATGTACCTTTAGTGATATATTCTAGCTAACACCGATACAAAGTGCGCTAAGATGGCAACTGTTGAAATTAGAATTAATAAATTATGCGAAATAATTTAAATTTTTTACGTTCCATTATCAAAGTAGACTTCAAAATTAATATTTTTGAATTATAATAACCCATTTTAGTGATTTTTATATATATTCGCATGAACGATCTGTACATAAAAAATACCTTTTTCAATATCCTGGTATTTATCGAAAGGTTTCAAAGTGTTTTCCTTGGTGAAACCTCCAAAGGCGTAGATGAGATGCGTGCATAAATATGGATTTATGTTTTGTGGGTTGAAACGCGCAGTTCCTGGTCTATAAACCGACCAATTTGTGTAGTAACAGACCACTCGTGGTTCCGCTCCGTGAGCTGTGGACAAAAATATATTTTAGTCATAAATATTATTAAAGTTGAAAATTGGACGTACGAATGACATAAGACAATTGAAAGTGTACATCATCATCCTATTTTACCCCACTGCAGGGGCTTACGCTTCCCCCAGAGTGGGGGGGGGGGTTACTTACATTTTTACAGATTCTATAAGCACCAAAAAGTGAAACCTGGAAAGTATATTTTGTATTTAGAAAGTTCACCGTCTGAGTGTCTTTTATAAACAATAATTTAACAAGTGCTAGACATTTTTTTAAAGCCAATAAATCGATAAGTTTAACAAATACACTATCGAATCCGTCACGAAATAATCGTTTGACGTGACGGATCGTAGCATATTATCGCAATAATGAATTATTTGAGTACGTATTTGTATTTATTATACGCTAGGTTTATTCAACTGAGTTCGCTTCGAGCGAATATTTCGTTGCTCTCGTGTATAGGACACGTCCCTATAATATCTATTACCCAGGCCGAATTATTCGCGTTTGTTAGAATATTGTAAGTTCAGATGCCGATATAGATTGGTACAGTTCCATTCAAACTTTATGGCGGATGTGAACATAGGCACAAGTCGCGTCGCAGTAACCAGTTTTAGGTATAGCGGGACCCAGTGGAGCGAGGGGCATATGATTGAACCTGCGCAAGCACGCATAAAGCGTTGTATTCCGATCTGCCATAAAATTTGATTGGAACTATAATCGCTTGTAATATCTAGGCAAAATAATTTACTTTGGAGTAAGTTCGAGCTAACTTATTTAGCTTTCCTATATATATTCAGATGTAATTCTGTTTTAAACTCCGAGACTATAAATTACTAGCGTATGAGACGCGGAGTAAAAATAATGTGATTTAGAACATTTTTCATACGGTGATCTAGTCCCAAAAATATGAAAACCTACGGGTCCTGCTTAATGGGTACCAGACAACTGATATACATACTTGTTCTAATACATGTTCATGCACACAAATACTTGTCCCGGGCGGGGATCGAACTCGCGACTTGGGTCTACAGTCGGTGGCTATGAATACTATAAAAATCAAAATGTGAAACGCGGGTATATACATTTCTAATTTAATTCCATTCGTACATATTTAAGCATTTTATATTAATCATCTGTACATTGAAATAAAGTGCAGGAAATCTCAGAAGACCCCAGTTATTATTATTATCGTAATTTAATTATTCGATTCAGTAGCTAACTATCCGGCCGCCTGGTGTCAATCACACAAGCAGCACATTCCCCGCACAGACATGAAAGGGTTTAATAATCATACCCCCTTTTTTTGTTGTAGAACCGAAATCATAATCATAGCTCGTGTTCTAGTTTCGTGTAAAACTAAAAATTCTATAAGTTACGAGGTAGGTCTGTGAAATCTAAAGACCTAAAAGTAAGTATTTTTCATATAGAGTTTTGATAGTTTAGTCAGTAGAATTTTCTAAGTGAATACGCGCCACCGACGTACAGCCGGCGGCCTTTTACATCGGTGGCGCGTATCTAGACA